>OY757917.1:14000449-14092949 GCA_963585895.1 Sepioteuthis lessoniana | reverse complement strand
GTTAATAGTACTGCAACATTTCGTCTTCCATTAACTTACCAAGTAAGCTAGTAAGAACCATAAACCTCTTTTATATGAATATAAAAGCAGGATAAACCTAAAATAAATAAATGTTTACCTCACCCCTCTGTGGCCCTATATACTGATCGGGTCGCTTTATATATATATATATATATATATATATATATATATATATATATATATATATATGTATATATATATATATATGATAACACCTAATCGATTTTCATTAATGTATACGAGAGTCAAGTCTCTTCACTCCTCTTGTCCTCTGATGATTTTAATAATATGCGGAATACCAGGTAACGGAGCGAGTTACGTGGGACCCTAATTTCATATCTTACGTTGTAAGTCTGCTCTATTAAAATAACATAGATCACATTTTATAACCTTTTCTTAACTATTTACTTTTGTGATGCACACACACATACACACACACACATACACACACACACACACACACACACACACATATATATATATATATATACAATTATATATATAATTATATATATAATTATGTATAAATCTATATTGTTATTTAATTTAACATTAATTTAGATTATAAATTGATTCTTCCACGGACCCAACTAGTTAATAATAATTGGTTTGATGCCCTCTACAAACATGCGACTTTTCGTACAAACTGATTTATCGATAGTCGTTATATGGTTACACTAAAAACCTCCTGACCATAGATCATCTCTTGTTTCGCTCCACCGATTCAGTCTGTAATGTTATCTTAGGCATGGTCAGTTTCAATTGTTCCCAAAACCGCTTCTGTCCCTTGGTGTCCGTGTCTCCCGGCCATTTTAGATAAGTGATAGTCCGAAGAATAAATTTGAGACATTTGTCCATGCTGTCCATATCACTTACATCACGGAACATTATCGGTATGATTTTATGACGTAACTTAAGCATTTCTTGTTGAGCTACTTGGTATTCCATCCGTGTCCATTCACTCGTCACATAATCAGGGGAAATAACTAGGATGGTTCTTCGGCTTTTCTCAATGGCGTCGATGATATTGTTCGAAATGACTATGAGAAATAAAAAAATGTTTTTATCTTATTAGTGACAAATAAAATTAGCGTGAATAAAAATTTAAAGATAACGGCTTAATGGGAGACAAACATTCTCTTATTCGCTTCTATTCAACGTATATATAAAACAAATTAGGAATATTCTTGTATAATAATAAACACTCTATTACAAAACAAGATTGATTTTAATTTCGAAAGATAAACAAAAAAAAAAAAGAAGATAGGCTCAAAACAGTAAATTTACTCAATATGGCTACCATATTTTTAATTATCGTATCAACACACCTTCGAAACAATTTGTGTGCCTTCCAAATAAATTCTTCAGACATTTTATTCCATTCCTCCTCAATTGAGGTCTTAAGCGAACCAATATTTGAATGGGAAGTTGCATTTGTTTTGTTTTCTAAAACACCTCATACAGCGTTTTCAAGGGGGTTAAAGTCTGGGCTTAAATCTTGTTAAATTGTTGTCCTCACAGTTTTCTCGTGGACTTTCAATTCATTAGCATGTTTTCTTATTAACGTTGTGGGGTCTATCTTAATCACCGTAGCGAGAGAAATTAAAAAGGCTTCATTTCGTTTTTTGTTTAATCCTCCGCTGAAACTTTTTCTTAAAAAGCTCTTTTTCTGTAGAATTTTTTTCTTTGCTTTGTATACGGCAGACAAAGAAACTTTGGCTTGGATTCGGCGTTAAGCAAATCATAGATTCATTTCTTTTCTTGCTCTCTCATATTGATTTTAATTTTTAAAAGTGCTTGAATAATAGAGTTAATCATGAAAATTTAAATTTATCGTGTTTTTTTTTTTTCAAAAATTGGACCAAAAAAAACTGTTTTTAAAATTATTCATATTTTGCTTCCGCACCCTATATATATATATACACACACACACACAGGGTTGGTGTTGGAATTATAACTACCTATCAAATACTTATATATTTTCTAAGGAAATACGAATATTTGCAAGTAACTCCTGAATTTGACAAAGATAGTTATGAATCATTTATAGATTCTTGATCAATATATATTGATTTTTATTACGTAGTGTATTTGGACTATTATCGTCATTGTTATATTCACAACGTTTCGGCTGATGCGAAGTTCTGGTGTTCCATGTCGAACTCCGGAGCCTAAATGGAACTTCCTACTTATTTAACTGACGATGGCAGATTATTCTATTTCCCTTAACCATGACAGGGTATAAGTGGTAAGCTATTGTGAGTAGTCCTTTTGATTTATCTATAGTCGGGATTGAACCCACAATCTCCAGATGATTTCACTTAGAAGTATTTTCAACCAAACGCCTACATCCATTATGCCATGTGTTCTGCTGGACAATTCAGAATGGATTTTGGGGACTTATAAACATAATGTCTTCATCAGCCAATGAAATACTCATTATTACTATTATATACGATTTTTACCTCAGCTTAAATTTTAATTTTTTCGTTTATTGCTTCCCATATCGTATTTATCTCAATACTTAGTCAACTCAGTAGGCCACTGTAACCCTACATATGTTTTGCTCCTTTAAGACATCCTATTCTCAAATGTTCTTCCTTACCTGTTAACTTTATCCCATAAGGGCAGCTGGTTTCCCTTTTCTTTCCATGTATGACATGTTTGTTTGCGTATTTGGGTTTATGGCATATCAACCTTTGTTGGTTATTTAATGCTAAATCCATTTTTCTTCAAATAAACTGTTCAGTTTCAAACAATTAAGTTTAGTATAGTTTTTGTTTACACACAGTTAAATGTCAAAACAGTTCTATTTCAAGCAATTCAGTTTAGTGTAAGTATAGTTTCAATGTCAAAAACAGTTCTATTTCAAATAATTCAGTTTAGCATAAATACCCAGTTTAGTTCTATTTGACTCATAGAGGATCTTATCAGGTGCTACCACTCCGGCCAGAGTTGACCTGGGAGCGATGGCTATGAAGGGGTACTCTGGATTCCCCAAAGCTCCAGTATTACTGGAGCCTCACCATCAGATTGTTTAGAGTCATATCAATACACTCGTTAGGGGAATCTTACCCTTCTACAGGGATGCTGTCGGTGTATTCTACAGCCCCAGCCGACTGGGCAATCAAGACATAGTCAGCCATTCCAAATTTTTCGACCTCATCTCAATATACTGCTTTTCTATGTTCCTTTAACCTTACTTTTAGAGGGAAGCATTCCTTGCCTTTGTATAGTTTACCACAACTGCATAGGATGGAGTACACACAATTCTTGGTCATATTGTATTCTGTTGAGGGCTTGACCCAGAAGAGTCGTGCCTCGCCTGAATATTGTCCTGATTTCATATGGATTACATATCTTTTGAATCTCTTTGGTCAGGCCTGTGAAAGAGGTTAAAAAAAAACACAGAAAAAACTTTGCAATATGAGCTTAGGTAAAAATCACACATAATAGTAAGAAATAGTTTCTCAAAGGTCGATAAAAACTTTCGGTTTACAAGTCCCGAAAATTTACTCTGAATTTTCCAGCTGGACACTTGATGCAACGGATATAGGCATTTGATCAAAACTGTTTCTATAGTAAAATCATCTGGAAGTTGCAGGTTCAATTCTGACTACAAGTAAATAACAAGGAATACTTACTATAGCTTAAAACTTGTACCCAGTCATGGTTCATGGGATTAGAACAATCTACCCCGGTGGATTAAATAAAGGGTTTAGTTTGAAGTTCTCTGTAGGCTCCCAAGTTTGACAAGAAATACCTGAAGAAGGACGTAGGTCGCATTGGCCGAAACGTTGTGAAAAATTTCACTTGAAATTTTCATGAAAATTTGAGGTGTCACAGCTTCATTCATTCTTATGTGCGAGAGTAACGAATAATTCTGCCATCGACTGCATATATTTGTGTATATGTTGGCGCGTATATATGTCGCATATTGACCTCCGACCCGGCCAAGCTGTCAAAAGAAGAAATGCACCAGTGTAAATAACAGGTGCATCCGGTCGAAGATATCAGGAGATCAGGGACGACCTTGACTGTCGAGGGGTTGAATTGAGTGCGAAATTGTGACGCTCGCAGGAAGTAGGTGGATGTCAAATTATTATATAACCCCGGCGACAAGAAGTTCAGATCAGTTGGAGAGAAGATGCTGGAATGAGAACCATGGTCAGCCATACCAAATTTTTCGACCTCATCTCAATATACTGCTTTTCTATGTTCCTTTAGCCTTACTTTAACCCCCAGGCCCCCGGTTGAGCAGCCCAGGAGAACAGGAAAGAAAGGCTGTGATAGCTAGAACAGTTGGGGGGTCAATATGTTGCAGTCTTTGTTCGGTCTCCAACTCCCTCTCACACTCAACCCTGTCAATAAAGTGAGAGGTATATTTTTCTAAAGAACTGTCCGCTCGTCTTTATTGTGTAGTCGTTATGTTTCTGCATGCATATGTGTATGTATAGTTATTCATAGTTGTGACTATGTAACATATATAAGATAATCAAACATGATGAGGCTGTAACATTTCTTTAGGATTACATTTTTTTAAGAATTATTCTCAACTAGTTTCAACTATTTTTGGAGGTGAGGTGGGGCCTGTCCCTCTGCATATTCTATGCCCTACCAACCGGATGGGGATCAGTCTGCGCTGGATTTAGGTATAAGCTAACCAAGAGCTTAGGGCATCGCAATCCACAAGGTCATTGAGAAGATTCTACATTTTATTTTATGCTCATTTTTAAGCACTGAAGAATCTTAAATGCAGGAAGAATTCGTTGATTTACAAACCAATGAAGAGTTGAAGTCGAACATCAATAGAGGATATCATCATTTCTGCAAGAGAGGATATAAAATTTCTTAAAGATGGGATATCCTCATTTCTTCATGAGACGATATCATTGTTTAAGAGAAGATATCTTCATTTCTTGAAGAGAGTATATCCTCATTTCTTCACGAGAGGATGTCATTTTTAAGAGAAGATATCTTCATTTCTTTAAGAGAGGATATCATCATTTCTGCAAGAGAAAATAACACCCTTTCTCTAAGAGAGGATATCATCATTTCTTTAAGAGAGGATATCAAATTTCTAAAAGATGGGATATCCTCATTTCTTTCAGAGAGGATGCCATTTTTTAAAGAGAAGATATCTTCATTTCTTTAAGAGGGGATATCATCATTTCTCTAAGAGAGGATATCAAATTTCTTTAAGATGGGTTTGGTTTGGTTTCTTTGTTTAATGGCATATCAACTCTTTTTAGGTTATTTAATGCCAAAGCCATTCTCCTAGAAGAACAGTAGTGGTACTATTTAACCCATAGCTGGGAGGATAAGGGGGTTCATACCTTTCCCAAGGGTATTTGCCCGAAAGTGAACGTAATAACGCGACTGGAGTTTAAGATGGGATATCCTCATTTTTTATGAGGGGATGTCATCATTGTTGATTGATGCTCAAAATTACACATCTTTATCCTGTTTTATGAGCTTGGGAAAATATTTCAGATTTCGTTTTCTGGCTTAAAATGTTTTGAGATGCGAACAGAATTCAGGCATAAACTAAAAAAAGGAACTTAGAACTCCCACTACTCAAGTTTTAAAAATGGTGGTTGAAGTTAAATTTCTGATATGAATTTGAAAAAAAAAAGGATCCTCGCAGTTTTATGTTGCTTAAATCCCAACAAACCTCACTCCAGAATGGCGACCACAGATTTGAATTGATAAATTGAAATCGAATGAACCATCAAACAAATTTATACTTACGTTCACCTGCTGGAAAGTCCCTAAGATGAATACACAAACGAAACCCCATCTCTTTTTCCAGCTTTGTAAAGAGGGTATTGAGCACCCATGGTTCATCGTCTGTGCAGGATCGGAAGGAAACGAAAGCATCATATTCTTTGTTATCTGTTTAGAAATAATTCAGATAAAAAAAAAATACTTTTTATATAAGTATACTTCACCGAATTTCTTTGAAGGAGCAATGTTAATTATTCTTAGTATTTCTTTTGCTTTTTATTACACATATATTAATAGATTTAATAGAAGTTTAATATCTTAAAATAAAGCTTGGTAATTTATTATTAATCTTTGACTAGTACTTATTTCATGTAATTTACGTTACTTTTCTTAATGAAAAGTAACGTATATTACATGAAAGAAATACTAACTAAATCGATTATAAACTACTTATCATCATCATTATATCGTGCTGCTAGCACGGATTCCCCAGACTCTCTCTCGTCACACGTCTTTATCGTCCATCGCTCCCGGCAGGTCTTCAAGGCTACATCCTGTATCGGCACAGAGCTGCTGTAGAGAAGTTCTAGCTTTTAGTCCAACATTTGCTCGTGCATGTGAGGGGGTCCATAGGAGTGCATCACTTATGAGTTTGCCCTTACTTCTCCAGCAGTATCCCGCATGTCTGGTTCGTCTAATTTGGATAGTTTTCGTGATGGATGGTAGTTGTCCGTACCGCTGCTGTTTTGTAGGGTGCTGCCTCCAGGACTAGTTCAATAAAGCTCATAGCATTCTTGCGTAACTGTCGTCGAAGCTTTTTCTCCATACACTTAGTTAGCATCCTCGTGGTGCATCCATATAGCAGAATTGATACGACCGCTGCTTGGAAAAAACTGCATTTTATTTTATCGGACAGGCCTGACTTCCATATGACCGATAGCTGTCCATGCCTTTGCTAGTCACGTGTTGATGTCGTTTTTGGTTGACGAGACGCTGCTTCCAACGTAGATGAACTTGTCTACTTGTTCCAGAGGACCACCTTATAGTGTGGAGATGTCACCTCTTTGATTAAAGCGCATATATTCTGTTTTTGTCTGTGTTGACATGAAGGCCTATGCCACCTGCTGCCCGTTCCAGACAATGTAGCAGGGATTCGACTTGGGCGGGTATATTTGCTAGAAGGGCTATGTCATCGGTGTAGTCAACGTCCGTAATTATTTGTGCGGGGTATCTTCTGTTTCTTTTTTTTTTTGCCTGCGTGAAACCGTTTTCTTTCATTAAGTCTATAGACGTTCTAAGCACGTAGTCTTGGTAGATAATAAACAGGTATGGGGCTAATGTATCTTCTTGCAGCATACCTGTTACAATTTCGAATTAGTTTGTGTCTCCATATAGTGAGCGAACTTTTACTTTCGTGTTTTTATATAGCATCAACATGGCAGCGATGGTTTCTTTGGGGAGACTGTAGGTGAGAAGTATTTGCTCCATCTGTGTATGGAGTCAAATGCCTAGGAAAAGTCTACGAATAATAGTGTCGCTTCGGAGTTTTTTGCACGAACACCTAAAATTCGACGGATAGTCAAAATTTGCGATGTCAAGGATCGATTTTTCCGAAGGCCATTTTGGTTCTTCCTAAGACTTTTCTCAGTTTCATGTTCTATGCGATTTAGTAGCAGTGGCCTCTCTGGAAGTAAGGGAAGTATGGAAGAATGGTAGTTCTTGGCTATTCCGAGGTGACCCTTCTTGGAGAAAGGCAGGATGCATCTATTTGTCCATATCTCTGTTGTGTTCTGGTTATATACGGCGTTGCAGTATGTCATCGAATTTCCTTTTTTTCCATACTTCTAATTAAACATAGGAAAGCTGCTGGGCTTGATTTATCAAGTCTTGCAGCTTTCCTTTGTTAAATTTTTTTTAGTACTGCGTCGAGTTCTTCTTACGTAAAGTGTCCTAGTTAGATGTCTTGTTCATTACTAATAATTTTCACGATAGGTTCATCCATAACTTTCGGAGGTTTTCCAAGTAAATTCTCGAAATGTTGTTTCCACAGGTGTATTCGTTCTTCTTGGCTGGCAGCTTTCAGTTTAGCTCTCGCAGTACTCTTCCTTCTACCCCCTTCGTTTACTGTCTACCATGCTATCCTAGATTGTCTATCTTCAACCGAGTCTCTAATCTTATTGATCTGATTTTGTATATATTCTGTTTGTTCTTTTAGGTATATGTAAGTTAGTTCATTTTGGGTCATAGGTTTCAGAGCGTTGATATTATTTGGGCTTCTCCGATTGCATAGGTATACGCTTTTCACGTATAGGTTTAGCTCTTTGTTTAATTGGTATGCATTCTGCTGCCGCTTATGTGTGGGCATTGACGAAGTTCTCATATTTGGAGTAAGTGTTTCTGATATCTCCTGAAGTGCATCGAATTTGCTTCTTATTGTTATATATATTTATCGCTAATATCTCTATTGTTAAGTAGGGACCAGTCATAGTATACGGTTGTGGTTGTTCGCGCCGCATTTTTTCGTAGGTTCAGTCGTATCTTAGCCGTGACAATTCGGTGATCAGAGGACACACCTCTAAAGAGGAATATGCCTCGCAATTCAATGCATTATTATTCCTTTTCTTATTTATGAGAATGTAGTCTATCTGTGCTTTAGTATTATTTGCGTAGGTGTAGGTCCATAGTTTTCCGTTTCTTTTTTAAAATCTAATATTAAGGCATGTTAACCTATTTTCTAGCGCAAAATCTGTTAGATGTTCCCCATTTCTGTTTGACGAGTTGTGTAAGCTGAATTTGTTGCTTACGTTTTTATCTATTTAGACATTTATGTTTCCACTGGTGATTAGAACCTTGTGTTTCGGGATGCTACGAACAAGGGAAGATAGCTCGTTATAGAAGGTGATGAGGTCCGTTTCGTCACTAACATTGGTAGGGCTGTAACAGGAGATGATTGTTGTGCAAGGGTTGCCATTAAACGTGGCTACCATCATTCTGGGTTGTATTATATCAATGCTATTGAGTGATTTTAGGGCATGAGGACCGATACCTATACCCCCTATTTGTGACAACACCCCTGGCCAGCCGACTCCCACTATCTTAGCTTCCTTGAACCAAACTACTCATGGCCAGTGATTCATCTAGTGGTTTCCGACTAGGGATATTACACATTTCTTTACGACCACACAAAACACAACCGAGAGGATGGAAGAAAAGAACAAACGAACAAACACGGACTTGGGTCAGCTCCAAGCGCAAGAAAGGGAGTTTGTGACACTTTTGTGCTGCTCTCTATGCATTTGTAGACTATCGTGCGCGTGTATTTTGCGCGAACCTTCTACAAAAGCTATTAACAATGCTGACATCTTCTCGCGTTGGTTAACCCGGCTTCTCTTGGTCAACAGGTCTTAGCAGTCGCCTTTCTAACTTCTGTTGACTCTCTTCTCTGCCCTACCTCCATCTTTCACTGCCTCCTTCTGCTGACTGTCTCATTCTCTGTACAGCTATCTCAAGCCGGCTGGTCTCTTCTGCCCTCCGTTGTCAACTGCTTTCTCTGTCTCCTCTCGGACCTTCCTTCCCTCCTTCACTTCCGGTCTCGCAGGAGATCTCGTTCTCAGTCCTTTGTGTGGGTTTTACGCCAAAACAAAGAGATCGTCTGAGTTGTGCCAACACAAACGGAAACGAATTGCTACGCATCGTGTCACATATTGCTGTTTTTACAGAGTTTTTCCATGCAGATGTAGAGACAAACTCCCAACCATTGCCGGTATTGTGGTATTTTATATCTTCGCTTTGAAGGTATCTGTGTTCTTGTACGCATTTTATGTCTGTGTTATGATCTATTGCCGAAGCGGTCAGCTCCGGTAGTTAGCCTATTCTGTTTAAAGTTCTAACGTTGAATGTCGTTATTTGTATTGTGCGTTTGCATTTAAGTAATTTTGGTTTTAGTTTGAGCGCTGTAGCTGATTTTTCGAACACTGGAACCAGAGCTCCATCGTCATCAGGACGCGCCTCTTTTTTTACTCGCGCGAAGGGCGATGCGGTTTGGTCATGTGGTTTGAGTGTGTCATGGTAATCTTTCGATAGTCGTGTTTTATTCTCATCCATAGAAGCCATTCTAAAAGATGAGTAGCAGTAGTTCCCCGATTGAATTATTTAATCCAGGCCGTTGACCCGTGGGGTTCGTCCGTCTTTACGTCCATCACGCTGCTTCCAATGGCTTCCGAGGTATACCTTATGGGGGAAAATCCTTTTTTCATAATTTTCTTTTTGTTCTCCTTCCCCCTCGTATATGCATTAAGTTTTAACTTTGTTAAAGTCCACAGTTGACTTATTTTTTAAATTCACCGGACAGTCCTAATTAACGGTTTATCGCAATCTTAAAAGCATTCCATTTTTACACAAACTTAGGTTTTCAAACACTCTACAATATTTCCAAAGGTATAGAAAACATCTTTTCCCTGATTTTCATTATTCAAAACACATTGTTCAAAACACAGCTGTTAAAGATTTTCTTTGCGGTTTCTTACAGGAATGCGACTCACAGCGATGAGTAAACCTTGTTGCTTCAGATGGAAGGAACCGGAAGAATGATCTGGATTCAAGTCGGAGCAAGAGCTAACAAAATTATTTCGATTAACTTTATCTATTAGATAAAGTTAATTGAAATAAGATTTGAGTCTTCAAGTATCCCCAGAGGAAGTAATCACAAAGAGGATAGATCTGCAGTCTACATTTAAAGACTTGGGTCTTCAAGTATCCCTAGAAGAAGTAATCACAAAGGGATAGATCTACAGTATAATTTAAAGAATTGAGTCTTCAAGTATCCCCAGAGAGAGTTGTATATCTGCAGTCGACATTTAAAGACATGAGGTTTCATTTAACCCCTTTGAAATTTGTTACTAGGGGAGGATTTGGTGAGCATGCCGGCAACGGGGTGTTACCAGGTAGTGAGATGAGACACCATGAATAAAGAAAAAAAATCTTGAATTTGATAATATTATTATCCTTCATCTTAATTCTTGTTGCTTTTTATCGCGGCTAACCCGGATCGTCATTTGTACGATCGCGAGTTACTGGGCGCATCGGAAATAAGAACAAAAACTAAGTTCTTAGTAAGATTCGAACCTGCGTTCTCTTCTACCTCGGAATTTTATTTATTCTTGATTCTTATGAGCGCTGTTTCGAAGAAGTGACAACCTGAGTGACAACCTGAGTGACTTATGATAAAAAGCAACTAGAATTAAGACAAAGCCCTTGCAAAATGATCTCATGAATATAAAGCTATAATTCAGCAGTCATTTCAGCTGCCTAAATAACGTTGAATAGTAAAATTCTTGCATTTTTTTTTCTTTACTCAGGGTGTCTCATCTCACTACCTGATAACATCCCGTTGCCGGCATGTTCACCAAATCCTCCCCTAGTAACAAATTTCAAAGGGGTTAAATGAGACCCCATGTCTTTAAATGTTGACTGCAGATATATCACCTTGTGATAACTCTCTCTCTCTCTCTCTCTCTCTCTGGGGATACCTGATGACTCAATTCTTTAAATGTAGGCTGCAGATTAGTTCCCTTTGTGATTACTTCCCTTGGGGATACCTGAAGATTCAAATCTTTAAATGTAGGCTGAAGATTTATCCCCTTGTCATTACTTCCTTTGAGGTTGCTTGAAGATTCAAGTCTTTAAATGTAGGCTGCAGATTAGTTCCCTTTGTGATTACTTCCCTTAGGGATACCTGAAGATTCAAGTCTTTAAATTTAGGCTGCAGATTTATCCTCTTTGTGATTACTTCCCTTGGGGATACCTGAAGATTCAAGTCTTTAAATGTAGGCTGCAGATTTATCCCCTTTGTGATTACTTCCCTTGGGGATACCTGAAGATTCAAGTCTTTAAATGTAGGCTGCAGATTTATCCCCTTTGTGATTACTTCCCTTGGGGATACCTGAAGATTCAAGTCTTTAAATGTAGGCTACAGATCTATCACCTCGTAATTACTTTCTCTGGGAATACTTGAAGACTCAAGTCATAAAATGTAGGCTGCAGATATATCTCTCTTGTGATTACTTCTATCTGGGGATTCCTGAAGACTAAAGTCTTTAAACGTTGGTCTCAGATTTATCTTCTTGTGTTTACGTCCTCTGGGGAGACTTGAAGACTAAAGTTTTCAAATGTAGGCCCCAGATCTATCCCCCTTGTGATTACTTCTACAGGGGGCACATGTAGGCTACAGAAAAATGACGAGTTGAAAGATTCATTCGTCATGAATCGTAGCGATATCCGACGTTATATCGCTTACTGCACAATATATAAGTGAGGTTTATCAATATTATCTTCTTCCAGTCAACTTATCCGTAGAACCAATTATTTCGATCAACTTTATCTTATGCTATCCTTCATCTTAATTTCTGTTGTTTTTTATCTCAAGTAACCCGGATCGTCATTTCTATGATCATAACACAGGGCGCATCGTAGATAAGAACAAAGGATAAGCTCTAGGCGAGATTCGAATCTGAGTTCTCTTCTACCTCGGCAGTTTATTTATTCTTGTTCCTGAGATTGAGAATACGGAATGAAACGAGTTGTAATTATTCAAAGACGTGTATATTTCTTTTCATTAGTGTGTAAAACCGAGTGTATTTACACGGCGATCCATGATTTTGGGGCTTGGGTTGGGAACAATTGACGGTAAGGAACAGTCACCTGTTCGCCGAAGTACGTAACACACCTAATAATAATACTCTTGGGGAAGGTAAGAATTTATCTTTTCTCCCCCCCCCCCATCTATGAAGAAATATCAGGACTAACTAGGTTCTTTAGCCTTGATTGGGCGACCAGTCCGGGAGAAGGAAAACTCTGTATTGAAACAAGGTTTACTCAGCTTAAATATTGACCTTGTGTCACATCCTACCCGTTGCAGAAGGGTTGGGTAAATAAATATGCAACACATCTTTATAACTTTTTCTTATTAATGACTTACCGTCGTTGCTTTGCCAATGAAAGTAATGTATAATGCGCATGGCGAATAAGACCTTCCGCTTCCATAGTTGGTAGAGTAAAACGGCGAAAGAACCAAGCATCGAAACTGGAATAGCTACGAAGAAAATCAACCATCGGTCGTCCGACTTTGTGATTTGTGTCGAGGGCGAAGACACTGCGAAGAAGAAAAAGAAACATAATGTTTAATTTGTTCAAGAAGAAGAAGAAGAAACGCCACATCTAAAAGGAATTCAAATATTGTAGTTCATTTGCTCTTTGAGCCTCCGGAGACCCATTTAAGACAAATTCAACACGGCACATTTAGAAAGGTAAAAAATATCTACTAGGGTTAGTAAAAAGTTTTGCAATATTTTGGTAAGGTGAGCCACAATTCGAGAGCCCCGGAAGTTTTCATCGAGTTTGTGACGATGACGAATCTCCACTGGACTGTGAGATGCTGAGCTCACCTGATACTCTCCAAGTGCTACTCACAGGATTTTCCTCAATGGGTTGGACCACGTACGCGGAATCCACGCCTTTATATACGAGGATCATTAAATAAGTTTCCAGGCTTTTTTCGTATGGGCACTTTTATTGATAGTACACACATGAAACTCTAGTCGCCTTTGAAGTAATCTCCTCCGGCTGCAATGCACTTGTTGTAGCGTTCCAACAACTTCTGGAAGGCTCCATGGAAGTCCTCTAGTGTGAGCGTGTCAATGACCTTCGTCACAGCCTCTTTCATTTCCTCAATTGACTCATAACGACAGCCTCTGAGCTTAGAGAATAAGCAAAAGTCACAAGGAGCAAGGTCTCGACTATAGGGAGGATGACGAACTGCCCATCTAGCTCAAATAGTCTGTGACAAGGATGGAGTTGTGGACTGGTGCATTGTCCTGGTGGAAATGCCACTGACCCGATTTGAAGAGTGTTGGCCTCTTCCCAAGGAATCTCTTCTGAAATCCCTTAAAACCTCAACATAGTAACCCTAACCCTAACCCTTTGGCCAATCAACTCTGGTGTATTGACTTCCTTACTCCTCCCATACCTCTCATCATCTCTCACAGACACCCTGCCTTCCTTGAATCTCTTATGCCACTCAAAAACTGATGCTCGATTCATGCAAGATGGTCGAAAAGCAGTCTGCAGCATTCCATACGTTTCTGTGGCATTTTTTCCAAGTTTAATACAGAATTTTATTGCATATCGTTCTTCTAAAGTGTCCTCACGTCCAGATTGCATTTTCAAAATTCACCAGCTGTAACAAGAAGGCTCCCTTTTCAATAGCAACTACACCGATGTGTAGAGGAGGGTGCTACTCCTTTCCTTGGATTGCTCCACTTAACCCTAGATACGTACCTTATATTGCTGAGTGGTAAGCAAGGAGGTATCAAGAACCATTTTTAAAGTCTTTGGTATGACTCGACCTGCGATTGAACCTAGGTCTTCTGGACCATTGGCGAACACTCTACCCACTAGGCCAATGGGCCGGTTCAAAGGCCAATGAACTGGTTCAAATTCATAAGGAGAAGCTTTATTTAGATCAATTAAAAACAAAAATAAATTGTTACAAAATTTGTTATGAGAACCATCTTTTAGTTTACAAGTAGGCTAAATATGAGTCTTCTATAACCAGCCTTAGTCAAAAAGACAGTCGACAGAGTGGAAATTCAGTGATTATCCCGTATAAAGAAAAAGATCTGGGAGAAGTGCTCAATAAAAAGGGGTCATGCTGTCTTTTGGGACATAAAAGGACACAACACTGTTGTTCTTTCTATTGCCAACGCCTTGAGAAAAAATTCACCTTATTTATTGAAAGACCTTCGTCTCTCTCAGTCTCTCTGTATATATATATATATATATATAATAAAAACAAAATGACTCATCAGAAAAAGAAAAGGATAAAAACTTGTTTCAATACAACAATGACCTTGTCAGAAAAAATAAAAATAAAACCGAGTGAGTCGTAATATATATATATATATATATATATATCGTATAATATGTTGTTTTGATATGTTATATGGGCAGTTTCTTTATGAGAGAACAAAGAGTCGTTATGACCAGTAGTTCACGCAAAGCCGTAGCTAAATGTAGCCAAGTTTTCTAAGTGTGGTTTGGTTTCTTTGTTTAATGGCATATCAACCTTTGTATGTTATTTAATGCCAAAGCTATTCTCCTAGAAAAACAGTAGTAGTACTATTTA
Organism: Sepioteuthis lessoniana; assembly: GCA_963585895.1. Lineage (NCBI taxonomy): Eukaryota > Metazoa > Mollusca > Cephalopoda > Myopsida > Loliginidae > Sepioteuthis > Sepioteuthis lessoniana. The sequence continues at coordinate 14,078,020 of OY757917.1, read as the reverse complement.
GCCCATAGCTGGGAGGATAAGAGGGTCCACACCTTTCCCAAGGGTAATTGCCAGAAAGTGAACGTTATTTGCTCGACTGGAGTACAAACTCGCTTACTACGATTCCGCAGTCCGTCGCTTTAACCATTACACGACGTGGACACCCCACTAGTTTTTCTAGTATTACCGGTTGAAACCCAAGGAAATTTCACCACAGTTTACAATAAACAACTTCAACTTGACATGAAAGTTTTATAAAATGAAATTTTAAGAGTCATTCAAGCCATAAAAATATATTGATTATCAACTTTTAATGCGTATCTATAAATATTCTCAATTCTTGAGGGTCATATGGCTGCAATCATCCCCACCTGCTCAGCTGTGATCGTGCTGCGGTTTCGTAGCTCCCTTCTGTTTTTACAGGGGTGGAGTTGATAACCCCATAACCTCTGATTTCGTATTCAGAGTTTTTCCTTCTCTTTATTTACAAATGCTAAAGAACCTTGTTTACCTATGTATCAACTTATAGGTGATAGAGGGCGAAGAAAAGATAGATTCAAGCTACACCGAAAGAGTATTAGCATGAAATTGATACGCAAACAGCCAGCATTTAAACGTGGGTTGTTCTGTCCCATTCCTAGAACGATAACCGTTGTGCTACCTGCCTTTCTCAATATGTGAATAATAATTTGATATTTTTTATTTACATAGAGAAAGATCTAGGGCTGTAAAAAAAATAAAGAACGTCTTTTGAAAAATTTTGAATTTTATATATATATATATATATATATCGTAAATAAAGTCGAATGCAATCTGAAGGCTCCCTTTTCATTAGCTACAACACCGATGTGTATGGGAGGGTGCTACTTCTTTCCCTGGATTGCTCTATTTTGCTCTTAATCTGTACCTTATAATCCTGAGAGCTAACCAAGGCAGCATCAAGTACCATTTTTTAATCTTTGGTATGACTTGACCTGAGATTGAACCCCGGTCTCCTTGCCCATTGGCGAAGACTTTACCAAATCGGCCAGTCGGCCGATATAACGAAAATGTCTTTGTAGGGACTGGAAGTGGAATTTTAAGGTACAGAAACTGAAAGAAAAATATTTGTAATAGTTTTTCCTCTAGTGGAAATCTAGAAGTTTGACATACAGGTAACAATAAAGACTAAAACAAGCGATGAGAAAGTTTTTATTTTAAGTTTCAACAGTTAGATTTCTGGTGTACTACGGATCAGATGTTTTGGGATTCATCGTTTTAGAAGCCCCTTTTAGGCGATTCGATATTTTCAATAGATGTAGTAGGTTTCCTCCTATCTCTTAAAAGTGGTTTGGAAACTCATAGAGAAGGCCTGCCTGAATTACTATCTCGTGAATAACAATAGAAACCAAACTGTATGAACGCGTTTGTCTGTCTTTTTATCAAGTAACAACATTTCCCTCTCCTAACTTTCCTTTGACAACATTTTCGAAAGAGACTGATAGCATAACAAAACGTTAACTGACTACTGATTTCGACTTGGCGAAAGATTACTAAGATTTGTTGAAGTGAATATTCATATCTAGAGAAAGAACAGCTTGCTTCTTCCTATGTTATGACGAGATCAGCATCTGTGTGGAAAGATAGAAAGAAAAGGAACTCAACAAACCTCTGTTTTTTTAACCAAGTTTAAAAAGATTTCATTACTTGTTTTTTAACTCTCAAGCAATGGGATGATCTTCGTCGAAGTAAACTTTCAAAAACTTAGTTAGGGATTATTTTTCTCTCCGTATTCCCTTCCTCGTTGCCTCCAAGAGTTAACTGGCTTTAAACTACAAAATCTTACTTCTTGATTGACTCTCTTTCTGACTCTTGGTCTGAGTATATATATATATATATATTTAATGAACTTCGGAGGCATGTCTAAATTTACAACTTCCAACAGTCAACCAGATCTTGCACTGAGTGACTTTAAAAGACAATTGATATTATGACAACCCTACTGCTTTTACGCAGTATATATATATATATATATATATATATATATATATATATATATATATATAATTTCGTTTGTTTAATAGCATATAAACTCATGGGTTATTTGATGCCAAAATTTGATGCATTTGTAAATGTTTGATTTAATCATAACTATATTTTCAATGTTCAATAGCATTTTTATTGCACTTTATTTACTCTCTAATTATTTGTTTGCACAGAGTTATATGATATTAAGTATCTAATGTGATATCAAGTATCTAATGTGATATCAATATCCCATGTGATATCAAGTATCTAATGTGATATCAAGTATCTGATATGATATCAATATCCCATGTGATATCAAGTATCTAATGTGATATCAAATATATGATATGATATCAATATTTATTGTGATTTCAAGTATATAATGTAATATCAAGTATCTGCTTTGATATCTAATACAAATTTGAACACAGTTGTATGGATTCAAATATTCTTATGTGATACTAGTAATTCGTACACACTTATATGTCTTAAAATAACTATTCCTATTTTTTTTTAATTTAATCATTTGTTCGCACAGTTACATGGTTTCTTTTGTTTAATAGCATATTAACTCCTCATGGGTTATTTAATGTCAAAATTTGATTAAATTTTAAATGTTTGATTGCAATTATAATTATTTATATTTTCAACGTTCCGCTGCAATCATTTTTTTAAATCACACTTTTTTATTTGACTATAGTATATTGTTTGCACACTATTATATGATATCATCAAGGTTCTAACGGGTCTATGAGTGTAGCACTACGCCTTAAATGTGAATCAGGCCCCCGTTGTTACCTCACGCAAGAAAAAGTGACGAACACACAAAACACCGGCTTGGCTAATACTCAAGTTTATTCCCTACTACACCTCTTTTGAGTCGTCGAGAAAAGAGAAACAGAGTATGAACTTAGTAGACTACTTTAGGTAGACCGGGAAAAATAAACCGTCATGAGAAGAAAGAGAGAGAGAGAGAGAGAGAGAGAGAGAGAGAGAGAGAGAGAGCAGACATAGATTTTGATATTATCTTTCTCGTTTTCTGTTGTACTTCTTGCACGTGCTTGCTCACTGGTTCCGTCTTCATGTCTTTATAACGGCAAAAGGGATTCCTTTCTGGAGCTCATCTAAAATGGCTGCAGTAATTTTCGGCCGCCTTCACGTCATTGCGTCTCGTCCCCAACTGACTTTTTTTCCTGTTTTCTTTCTCGCGTCCAATACCACGGCTCTTCTGCTTGGGCTTCTTTCAGCCAATCAGAATTCGTCGCCGATTTGCTGCCGATACATTTCTATTTTTAACTTGGGCGTCCGCAGCTATCCTGACCTAGACTTGGGACCCCCCCCCACCCGCCACAACGTTCCCCTCATTCGTTTCTCCCTTATAGCCTTTCCATCTCTCTGTCTTTATGACTGCCTCGAATTTCTTTCTCATATATGTCCCTCATTTTTCATCGTCCAATGGTCGACTTATAAACCTCGTTAAGAAAACAACTTACAATTAAAACAATCAACCTAAGTCCTTGATTATATTACAATAATAACTCGCACAGAGCAAGGATTCCAGTCATTTATTTATTGAAAGCAAACCTTCACCGGACAGTACTTCAACTTCAACTCCCACCATCAATATAATGTAAATGGGGTGTGAGATATATACTGACAAGACAAAGGACTGGCTATGCAATCACCAGTCTCCTGTATTGGCTAACATATACATGGAATACTTTGAAGAAATGGTATTAGGATCTACATCACTAAAGCCTTCAATGTGGCTTAGATACGTAAATGATACATCATTCTCTGGCCTCTTCAAGAAGACATTCAAACACTACTGGATTGTGAACTCAATTCAACCATCTATATAGTTCACTATGGAGAAAAAACAAGACAACAAATCATCCTTCCGAGATATAGTAATAACTCGCACAGAGCAAGGATTCCAGTCATTCATGTATTGAAAGCAAACCTTCACCGGACAGTACTTCAACTTCAACTCCCACCATCCATATAATGTAAAGAAAGGAATTGTTTGTTATCTACAACATCAAGCAAAAGTTATTAGAAGTGACACTGATGCATATAAAAAAAAAATTGAGACAACTTTAATCACAACAACTACCCAGAGAACATAACATCAGCTCCGTGAAATTTGGATCAAACAACAGAGAACAATACCTGAAAACTCACCACAGTCTGTCTGCCCTCTTATCAAGGGCCTGATTGAAAAGATATGTAGTCCATATCATATCAGGACAATATTCAGGAGAGTCTCAACTCTTTGAAAATATCTCTTCTGAGTCAAGCCCCTAATAAAATATAAACATGACCAAGAATTGCGTATGTTCCATCCCATGCAGCTGTGGTTAAATATACAAAGGTGAGACATACTGCCAACTAAAAGTAAGGCCAGAGGAACTTCCAAAAGCTGTTGTACGAGGTGAAGTTGGCTACGGCTGACCATATGCGGATAAAAAAGGGAAAGCATCTGCCCTTTATGAGATGAAGTCAAAATAACAGATAGGGAAGAACATGGAAAAGTAAGACATCTTTATGAAAGAGCACATGTTAGGCTATAGTGACCTATTGAGTAGACCAAGTACAGAGATGAATACAATATGGGAATCAATAATAAAAAACTAGATAAAAAATACAATATGAGCTAAGGTAAAAAAAAAAAAAAGCGTGCACAATAATCATCATTATCGTGTCACGTCATCAGCACGGATATCCGTGACCCTCTATCGCCACCCACTCTCTATCGTCCGTTGCTTCAGGCAGGTCTTCAGGGCTACATCCCGTATCGACAAAGAGCTGCTGTATGTAGGTTCGAGCTGGTCATGCTGCCTTTGCTCGTCCATGTGAAGGGGTCCATAGGAGTACATCACTTATGAGCTCGTCCCTACTTCTCCAGCAGTGTCTCGTATGTTGTTTGAGTGTGGGTTATGGTAATCTTTCGATTTGCACAATAGTAATAAGTAGTAATTCATAGTATTGATAAAAATATTAGGTTTATTAGATGAAGTCAAAATAATAGATAGGGAAGAACATTGGAGAAAAAGACATCTTAAAGAAGCAGCGCATATGTTGGGCTATAGTAACCAATTGAATAGACCAAGTACAGAGATGAATACAATATGGGAATCAATAATCAAAAAGGCTAGATAAAAAAAATGCAATATGAGCTAAAGTAAAAAAAATGTTCATTATTGCTAATTCATTGTGCTAATTAAAACATTAGGTTTATCAGTCACAAAAATTAACTGAACATATGGTATAACGGATATAAGCATTTTGTAAATTAATTTCTTAGTGAAGTCATCTCGAAGTTGTAGGTTCAGTCCTGACTGCAGGTTGATAATAAGAAATACTTACTATAGCTTAACACTTGCATTTGGTTATAGTTTAACAGAATTAAAACAATCTACTCCCGTCGATTAGATATAGGGTTCTATTCGAAGTTCTGGGTAAGCTTCCTAGTTCGACTAGAAACATCTGTCGAAGGACGAATCGGCCAAAACGTTGTGAATATAAAGTTGAAGAAAATAGTTCGAATACTCTAAACGATAAAAAGTAATAAAATCTTTGCAGACAATTATAGTTTCTAGTAATTAATCTTGATATAAATATTTTGTACCTAATTATATGGTTTCAAGTAAGTAACTACAGTTGACAACCGTAGACGCGGGTGACTAGAAGGCTCCCTTTTCGATCGCTACTACACCAAGGTGTAGGGAAGGGCGCAACTCCTTTCTCTGGATTGCTCCATTTTACCCTTGATCCGTACCTTATAATGCTAAATGTTCAGCAAGGAGGCATCAAGTACCATTTTTTGAGTCTTTGGTATGACTTGACTTGGGATTAAACCGAGGTCTCCCTAGCCATTGGCGAACACCCTAATCATCATGCCAATGTCCGATTTCAAGTAACAGATGAGTATGATATATAAAACAATTATAGCTATAAGTAACTGATCTTAAAACAAGTAATTTGCACACTGTTATAACCCCAAATGTTAGGAACAACGAAATATAACAATAAACAGTTTAATATATATTTTAACGCAACAATATTTGTTTTTATTTTTGACCTCTTAAGATACATCAAGATTGGGTTGGGTATGCAATTTACTGTCTACAAATGGTGTGTTGTCAAGCAGCCATCTTGTTGTCTCATACTACACTTTTTTTCGAGAAGAGTCTATCATTCGTTAAGGGAGATAACTCTCTCCAACTGCCCACATTTATAGAATATCAGATATTCTTAATACGAATAATTTTCAAACGGATCTACTTATGCCATAGATGGGATCCTAACCCAGGACACTATCATTGTAGGAGTAATTGCTATGAAGAGGTAATCCACTCTTCCAAGAGATCCAAATCAGGAACCTGACAACCAGACGTAGTTTAAGTATCATACACTGAACACCCTTTGTCGAGAAGGGGTCTAACTCCTCTGCAGGTGACCCAGCCAGCTGGAGCTGCAAAATACACAGACTACATCGCTACAGAGGGGTAAGACTTCCCCAACGAGTGTCTTGGATATGACACTACACAATCTGATGGTGAGGCTCCAGTAATGCTGGAGCTTTTAGGAATACGGAGTACTTCTTTATTGCCATCGCTCCCAGGTCCACTCTGGCCCGGAGTGGTAGCACCTAATAGGATCCTATCTCTGGGTAAAATAGAACTAAACAGTGTATTCATGCTAAACTGAATTGTTTGAAATTAACCATTTTTACATTTAACTATGTGTTTAAACTGTGTACTTATGTTAAACTGAATTGTTTGAAATAGAACTGTTTCTGACATTTAAACTATGTATTTATGCTAAATTGAATTGTTTGAAATAGAACTGTTTTGACATTTAACTGTGTGTAAATAAAACTGTATTTATACTGAACTGAATTGCTGGAAACTTTTATAAAAATGATTTAATTCGGCGTTAAATGACCCGAAAAGAGTTGATACGCCGTAAAACCAACCAACCAACCAACCAGCCCGCTGCAGGGAGTCACTATCGGCGTAGTTTAAGCCTTACCGACGGGGCAGTAATTGATGTTTGATCTTGTGAGGTAAAAATTTCAATCTGGCATCGAATGATTTTAGGCAGCTTGAGAAAAAAAGACATTGTTAGACAGGATTCAGTCGAATGATCTCCCACGTTTGAAACGTTAACAAAAAAGTCAAAGTAAATTCTATTTATAATTTAATTCTACCAGAAGTTTTCTTATCGTCATAATTTTAACGATTATATCATCCAAATTCTTACTCTCACAATCTGCGTATTCCTAAAGCCTCATCCTGATTCAACAAAATATGCAATATATATATATATATATATATATATACGAGGTGCATACGATAAGTTTCCAGACTTTTTCGTATGGGCATTTAAAATTGTCGTAGACTCTTGAAAATTCACTGTGTTATTGCTATATATATTGTGAGATGACTGACCAATTTGTATGATTTCAGGTTCAAATGAACAGCTACAGCAGGAATTGGAATACACCCTACTAAAACCTGATTGTCTGTCACAGCTTGTGAATTTCAAAAATGCAATCTGACACTTTAGAAGAACGATATGCAATTATATTCTGTTTTAAGCTTGAAAAAAATGCCACAGAAACGTATGGAATGCTGCAGACTGCTTTTCGACCATCTTGCATAAATCGAGCATCAGTTTTTGATTCAAGGAAGGCAGGGAGTCTGTGAGGGATGATGAGAGGTATGGGAGGAGTAAGGAAGTCAATACACCAGAGTTGATTGGCCAAAGGGTTAGGGTTAGGATTACTATGTTGAGGTTTTAAGGGATTTCAGAAGAGATTTCGTCGGAAGAGGCCAGCACTCTTCAAATCGGGTCAGTGGCATTTCCACCAGGACAGTGCACCAGTCCACAACTCCATCCTTGTCACAGACTATTTGACCAAAATGGACAGCAAGACAGTTCGTCATCCTCCCTATAGTCGAGACCTTGCTCCCTGTGACTTGTGCTTATTCCCTAAGCTCAGAGGCTGTCGTTATGAGTCAATTGAGGAGATGAAAGAGGCTGTGACGAAGGTCATTGATACACTGACACAAGATGACTTCCATGGGGCCTTCCAGAAGTTGAAGCCGGTGGAGATTACTTCGAAGGGGACTAGAGTTTCATGTGTGTATTCATTTCTTCAATGCGTTTCAATAAAAGTGCCCATACGAAAAAAAGTCTGAGAATTTATCGTATTCACTTCGTATATATACATATATATATATATAAGTCTTTAAAAGACTGTTTCGATACAGCAACATCAATTTCTCGTGCATTTTGCGAGCAAACAGGAAAGCCCATATCTAGAAAAAAACTGTTTTTCGTAGGTTAAATGAGGAAAAATTAGTGGCTCTGATTCCATGTCGCAAACCTTTGATTTCAAAGAAAAATCAAAAGGTTCGGCTTGATTTCACCACAGAGCATATCATGTTAACAGAGAAACAATGGAATATGGTTCACTTTAGTGATGAATCTAAATTCAACTTGTTTGGATCTGATGGTAAAAGGTTTGTAAGATGTAAAAATGGGGAACGCTTCTTTTTTCAATGCGTTTTGAAAACTGTGAAATTTGGAGGGAAGAACGAAATGGTGTGGGGGATGATTTCTTCAGATAGAGTAGGACCTGTTGTTCGTTTTCACGGAACTTCTTTGCCAGCATGCTCTTCCTCATTTACGCAAAGCGACTTTTAAAATTCTAATATTTATGAAAGACAACACGCCTTGCCACAAAGCTAAAACTGTGTTAAGTTTTCTTGAAGAGGAAGGAATAGCTGTTATGAAGAGGTCACTACAAAGCCCAGATATAAATCATATAGAGAATGTTTGGAAAATCATAGGAGAGAAAGCTCAGAACAGAAATCCTCAAAATATTGATGATTTTGGTATTTTCTAACGGGCCATTGACCTGATGAGTAGAGTCTTCGCCAATGGTCCGGGAGACCGGGGTTCAGTCCCAGGTCGAGTTATACCGGTACTTGCTTAACACTCAGCCTTTTAAGATACGTATCAAGGATAAAGTGAAACAATCCAGGGATTGGAGTAGCGCCCTCCCCTACACCTCAGTGTAGTAGCCATTGAAAAAGAAGCCTTCGGGTCACCCTCTACTTCGGTCGCCAACTTTATTTTATGAGGTTTTCTGAAAGAAGAATGGGAAAGTATCACTACCACCTTTTGTAAAAAATTAATTGCCTCATGTGGTCGAAGGTGCAATGAGGTAATCTAATGCAAAGGAAAATACACTAAATATTGAATTTTTCTTTAGTTTATATATTGGCCTAATAAAGCTTTATGATGCGTTCCTTAACTTTTGACAAGAGCAAAATATATATTTTTGTTTTTTCAGTTAACTGATAATTTACTACAAAAGAAAATTTAAGAAACTTTATATGTAATAAATGCATATATGTTCAAAGTATATTTTGTTAAAATTCCATAAACGTACATGAATTTTTTTTCAAGTAAAAAATCATTTAAATATTCGTTGTTCTTTTCCTTAACTTATGGCCGCTACATATATATATATATATATATAGACGAAGATAGTTCAAAAGTTCTGAGCTTCATCCATATTTTAGATTTATCACACACCTCTCAATCTCTGCGCTGGTGAGGTTCATACAAAACTAAGAGAGAAATCTAAATTAGTTTTCCTAGTTTATAAGAAATAGTAGTGTGTTGGCCACAACAAAAAGTCCAGCTATATATATATATATAATGATGGCGCTGGGATAAGATATCCGACTGACCTAAAGTTAGCCAAGTTTCGATCCCAGCTTGAAGCATTTCACGTATCTAGCCACACTGAAAAGTTGTGATACAACGGAACAGTCTGTGCATGATAATATATGTATATATATATATATATATGAGCCGTCAAAATGACCTCCCAAATTAGGAACAAAAATTTAAAAAGCCTACATAAATCCTATTCTAAACTAAATTTAGGTTTTTTTGTCTGGGTTTTATGGCATATCAACCTTTGTAGGTTATTTAATGTCAAATCCATTTTTATATATATAATCAGTTCAATTTCAAACAATTCAGTTTAGCATGAGTACACAGTTTAATTGTCAAAAACATTTCTATTTCAAGGTATTCAGTTTAGTCAAACAGTTGTAATTCAGTTGATTTAGTTTAGTATAAGTATAGATTTTCTTTACACACAGTTAAATATCAAAACTACTATATTAAACAATTCAGTTTAGTGTAAGTACAGTTTCATTGTCAAAAACAGTTCCATTTCAAATAATTCAGTTTAGCATGAGTTCACAGTTTAATTGTCAAAAATATTTCTATTTCAAGCTAGTCAAACAGTTCTAATTCAAACAATTCAGTTTAGTTCTATTTAACCCATAGATAGGGTCCTATCAGGTGCTACCATTCCGGGTCAGAATGGACCTGGGAGCCATGGCAATAAAAGGGTACTCCACATTCCCCAAAGCTGGAACCTTGCCATCAGATTGTTTAACGTCATATGCAGGACACTTATTAGGGGGTGGGTCTTACCCCTCTGCGGAGAATCAGTCAGTGAATTCTACAGCCCCTCCGAGGGCGCCTCTGGTGGTGTAATGGTTAGCAAGCTCGGCTAGCAAACCTACACGAGTCTCATTGGGTGCCCCTTTCATATGGCCTTGTGCCACATCTAAGCAAAAAAAAAGCTTAGTAAATTTCCAATTCTACAGCCCCTCCAACCCACTGGACAGGAAAGTTCATTTAACGATAAGAAAAACAATATTTGCCATTTTTTTTGTAACTGTCATCATTTTGTTTTAGATTTTTAATTTTTGTTCGATAAAATTTTTTACTCTAACTCAAAGTTTGTAAATTTACATGTGTGTCCATTTGAGAATTCTTGTTCAATTCAATTTATTATTCTATCTTATTGTCCAAAAGGGTACCCTCACGAGCAATGCAATCTTGAAGCCTCTCCCAGAAATTCTGGTGTGCTTGCCGAATCATTGCCTCTTGAATTGCGGATATTGCCACTTTAACGCGGCATATGACTGGGTGAAATTTCCAGCCCATAGCAATATGGTTCTCCGGTCAGGAACTTCTCCGTGTCAACTTACTCCGAAATCCAAGCGAAATAAACATTACATTTCAATCACAAACGCGATATTTACCAATCTACGCCATAGTGGCAACTGAAGTGGCATAGCGGCTGCTTAAAGATACATTCCTTAACACTAAGAAATTATTTTGTCAAAATCTTGTACCATTGTTCTTTGAGACGCGCAAAGTTTCCTTCCAGCTTAGAAATACATTGAAGAGCTTGCGTTCAGGGGATCGTCATCCGACTTCAGGGAGCACTTGCTTCTTGCCAAACAGAAAAAGGGTGAGGTTCCTTGAAGCGCCTCATCTACCGAATTAGCATGCACCATAAGAGCTAAGAAATTATTAACACCGTACTCGACCGTTTACCTGTGCGCGTGAGGAACTCTCCTTAAAAATTGACCTTTTGTCGAATCTTGCCAGTTGTAGAATGGTTTGGTTAAGACAATACTTCATACCCTCTGTAGTAAATGGAATTGGCAAAGCTAGTTCAAATTCCGGACAAGGCAGTTTGCATTTCATTTCGTACTCATACTCTTAGAAAAGCCAAAGAATACATATTTTCTCACACAACTAGCTATATATATATATATATATAGTGTAACCCGGATATAAGAGACCCCGGTATAAGAGACCTTTTCTGGTCCCAAATTAGAGCCTGTGTTACCTAAACAGAATAGGTCAAACACTGATATAAGAGAAACCCTGGTCTCAAATTAGAGCCTATGTTACCAAAACAAAATAGACCAAAAACGGTTATAAGAGACTTATTCTCCGATCCCGACAACACTCTTATATCCGGGTTACACTGTATATTTGTGTCTATGTATTGATATCTTTGTATATGCAAACAGACACATATAAACATACAAATCTATGTACACACACATATGCATCTATATATGTACACATAGATATAAATATGCACAGATATGCACAAACACACACACACACACATATATATATATATATATATATATATATATATATATATATATTGTGACGAGGAAATATGACATCCTAATACATTTGCCGAGTTGTGGAGGAAGGAAGCCAGCGGCCGACTATGGTAGCAATCAAGGATCAGCGGAAGATAGTAATAAGCAGAATTGGCAGTGGGAAAGACCTCTCTCTCTCTCCCACCCTCTCTGTCATTACAAGGAGATATGGGCATGGGAGGACCTCACTCTCTATTAGCCATGTATGCATTACCAGAGAGGCAGAACCGTCGACCATGATTGGTACCGAGGAAGAGCCTGCCAAAAAAAATCAACACGTGGTGAATTTTTCAAACCACGGAAATAAGTTAGTTGCCGTTCATTCATCACCGAGTGAAGACGCATAATGAGTTGCCATGTATTCCTTCAAGGATGGAGACGCATAAGGAGTTGCCTTTTGTTCGTTGAAAAACAAGAACATAATTTGAGATATGGAAGAAACTCGCTCCAGACTTTTACCTGAATTGTTTTGTTTTCTTTGTTTCTTTCTTTTATGCAATAAAAGAATATTGTTATTAATCTTGTTGCCTAAATACGGCAATTCAGAGTCCTTTTTATTGTGAAGAATTGTATTTGTCGAAGACCTTGTATTTGAGGGGTAAAGCTAGCCTGTTAGCTGTGTTGACTCTTAATAATTCACCTATAACTCGCCCAGTGGCTTTAAAATATGGTTCCGCTTGGAAGTTGGTGATATCAGTGACACTAAATAGCATTCGGCAGACCACAGCCAACGTCGGTGCCCTGCATTAACTGGTGGACATGGCGGAAACGAACAGCACCCTGCAAGCCCGCTGGGCACATGGCGGCGTAACAATATATATATATATATATATATACATTTTCACACAAATATATAAACATGCACATATGTATATATAGTATCTGAGTATATGTGTGTCTAAAAAACACGCACGCACATATATATACACGTTGTGAATATGCTTGTGGCATAACTTATCTTTGTTGAAACTATTGTGGTCAACGTGTGTTCAAGTCCTGGAAGTGGTTGTTTGCGTTTCAATTCGCTCTAAGGTTCTTGTGAAATGTATGAATCCATCTCTTCACCACCCTCAATTGTTACGTATAGGAGACCAGGGCTCTTTTGCCTTGCGACGATAACCTATCTGAAAGGAAATTTCTAAATTCAAATCAGCTGTACTCCGCTTAAAAATAAAAAAATCCCTAGTTTGTATCGCACCCTTCTCGTTAAGGAGGGCTCGGGTAAATACATACATCACAATATTACTTATTCTTTCAGTTTTGTACTGTATATAATTGGAAATCATAATTGTTAATCTAATTTCAGCATTAAATAACCCAACAAAGGTTAGTATGCTATAAAAAGACCAACAACCACTCTATTCAGCTTTTAAAACTTGACATGTCGTAAGCTATGGATTGAACAGAAGTTGATTAAATACATCAAATCCTTTGTTTTATATTCTTACAATGTTGTAGTCACCGTGAAATTGTACGTAGATGGTACAAGCTATCTACAACGATCCCAGATGTGTTGCAAAGATCTGCAGTTTGTTTATAGTCGAATTCAATGATGCAAAAACTGAATGAACAACAAGAAATCAAGTTAAGATTTGAGCGAAGAATGCACTTTATTTTTAGCAAGTCGATCAAATACACAAGAAAAGTGTCAAAGGAGACAAAGCAGAATTTTCTTTTATATCAAATCTTCGTTGGAGACCTCCATTATTTTATCCAAAATTTGGCTCGGCGGGAAGAATATTTTAGTAGATTTTTTACGGCTTTTTTAATAAGCCGTGATCAATAAACCACCCTGAAAGGTAAGAAAAATATCTCAGTGTTCGATGAAGAATTTAAAATAAAGAGAAGGATAATGAAATTTGTATGGTATGTTTTTTGTTTATCTATAAACAACTGATTCCGGAAAAGGTTAACAAATAGGTTTATTACCTTTTGGTTCAAGGGAATATAGTAAAAACTATCAAATGCGCAGTTCTTCAACAATAGTAATGAGTACACTGTAAGCGAGACTAGATACCACTGCTAACCTCATCTTCTAGGTCTTTTGTTTAGACGAGTCCAACATTCTTGTAGAGTAAATACAAAACCTCTCCTCTTGAGATTTCACTTCCTCTGAAAGTCATAGCTCTTCCATTAGGGTCGATATCCCGGGTTTCTGTTGGATTTCTTTTCCTTTTACCAGCTCTTCTATTAGATTTTTTCCGGTATACGTGCATTAAACAGATCACACAACACCAGCATTGGTTCTTCCAGTCTTGGATCTCTACTGTCCGAATACCGTTTCTTCTATTGGTTTTGGTTGTGTTTCGATATCCTCATGGGACCTTTAATCAAATCTAATACTCTGCCGACACGTTTTTCAATTACATTTTCTCAGCATTCGTTATTCTTTTTATAAATTTTAGAATATTTTCTTACCTGGGTTAAAATATTTAACTGTATCGGTCTTTTGAATCCATTTTTCTCGGACAACACTTTTTTTGTAAACACCGATCTTTCTTTGCAAACATCAGCTCTGCCAGTGACATGCCTAATACTTTGCTGAGAGTTGGTGTGATACAATATACTTGAAGAAATTGTTGAATTCCAATTTCCTGAGTCTCAACTGTTCTATTTCTTTAGAACTTTTCACAACAACAAACTTCTCAGCCAATCCATTTGGTCTTGGACGGAAAGTGGGGGGCGTTGTGAGGTGGTTGATTGCAAGATTCACGGAACATTTTAAAATCTTTGACGGTGAACTGTGTGCCGTTGTTAGATATCCTATTTACCCAACCCCTCCGCTCGGGCAGGATATGATACAAGGTCAGTTTTTAAGCGGAGTTTAACAGGTTTGAATTCAGAGTTTTCCTTCTCCTAGACTAGTTGCCTCACCAAGGCTGAAGAACCTACTCTGTCCTACTATTTACCCATAGCTGGAGGGAGAATAATTGGATTCATACCTTTCCCAAAGGTATTAGTGCTATGTGAAATGCAGTCAGTCAGGTCCAGGATTTGAACTCGTGTCGCCGTGACCATATCCTGTGACGATAACCATTACACCACGGGCACATCCGCCGTTGTTAGATATAACAGTTTCAGGACAGCTGAACCTCGCGAACTGTTCGTGGAAGAATTTAATTGTATCTGTTGATGTCGGTCTATTACACTTTAGCACAACTGATCAGTAAGTAAAGCTGTCAACTACGAACAATTTTTTAACGGCGTAAATTATTACCAAACTCCTCAATTTGAGAGTGTTTTGTAGAGACGCGTGGGCCACTGCTTCCATTGTTCCATCTTTGAATTTGCGTAAAATTACCCTCCAACCCCATAGTTGCTGGCGTCACAAGCTAAGATTTCCTGATTGGAGTAAAAATACACAAGAAATAAGTCGGCCCAGCAAAATCAACGTGTAATTTTGCCCACGGTTTGTTGGGGGTAAAGCCAGGAAGAAATCTTAATTAGCAGCCAGAGAACACTTACAAGATTTCAATTTCTTTTCGATATTCTTATCCATATTTGGTCAGTACACATAGCAACACCCGAGGGTATTCATGCACTAAATTCCTGGATGTCCCATATGGAAATCATTCGATACCTGTTTCTATAAAAAAAAAATGGCAACATGATTCGCTCCCCAAACAACAAAGTACTATTAAATATGGAAATTAATCTCCCACTATTATTGTCACTCCCCAACCCCATTTAATTTCCATCGAACTTGTTTTTCGTTCTAATTAGTATAAACATTCTGTTCTGATTTCATTTTTATATCGGCCAAAGTTTCTTGTAAATCCAGCTCTGTATTAGATAACACATTTTTCTTTCACTTTCAGCTCTTTATGCTGCAATCACAGTATCTAACGGTTTGCAAAATATAGGAATTAAGCGAAACAAACTGTCAGTATCACCAAGCTTATTAGAAGGAAAAGAATTCGTTTTTTGATATCGTAGTCCAAAAATGATAATAGCCCACCTCTGCAATCTATTGGCAGTGTAGGCTGGCAACACTTTTTTCAATCCAAAAATTATTATCATATTTATCAACCCCTCCGCTCGGGAAGGATATGACACAAGGTCAATTTTTAAGCGGAGTTTAACAGGTTTGAATTCAGAGTTTTCCTTCTCCTAGACTAGTTGCCTCACCTAGGCTGAAGAACCTAGTCTGTCCTACTATTTATCCATAGCTGGAGGGAGAATAATCGGATTCATACCTTTCCCAAGGGTATTAGTGCTATGTGAAATGCAACCAATCTCGTCCAGGATTTGAACTCGTGTCGCTGTGTACGTTTCCTGCGACGATAGCCATTACACCACGGGCACCTCCTAAAAAAATTGTTATTAGCTGGCGGTGATTCGTCTGTAAGGAAAAACTTCTCCCATGTATATACTTTCGAAATTTTTAACGGCGTAAATTATTACCAAACTCCTCAATTTGAGAGTGTTTTGTAGAGACGCGTGGACCACTGCTTCCATTGTTCCATCTTTGAATTTGCGTAAAATTACCTTCCAACCCCATAGTTGCTGGTGTCACAAGCTAAGATTTCCTGAGTGGAGTAAAAATACACAAGAAATAAGTCGGTTTCCAAATTTTAAAAAATCTTTCTGGTACTCGTCAGTCCAGTGCCATTTTACGTCTTTTTGTTAATAAATCGGTTAGTGGCGCCCATAAATTATACATATTTTTAAGACGTTACAATAGTTAGCAAGCCCAAACATTTTTCAGCGCTGGTACTACTTTGATTGCTGAAGGTCGAGTAGGGTCTGGAATTAAACCATTTTCGTCAATTATATGACCTGAGTATTTTATTTTCTTCATAAATTGATCGAATTTTTCTTAATTTGAGGCCAAAAAAAAATCAATGATTTTTTTAAAATACTTCCTGAATAGGTTCAGTATTGTTCACAGGTTTCGCTTTTTATTTGGATATCATTCAGATAAGCAATAGCAAAATTTAAATCTCCAAGTATCACATCTATAGCTAGTTGGAAAATTCCAAGGGCTACTTCAACCCCAAAAGGTACTATTTACCCAACCCCTCCGCTCGAGCAGGATATGATACAAGGTCAATTTTTAAGCGGAGTTTAACAGGTTTGAATTCAGAGTTTTCCTTCTCCTAGACTAGTTGCCTAACCAAGGCTGAAGAACACAGTCTGTCCTACTATTTACCCATAGCTGGAGGGAGAATAATTGGATTCATACCTTTCCCAAGAGTATTAGTGCTATGTGAAATGCAATCAGTCTCGTCCAGGATTTGAACTCGTGTCGCCGTGTCCATTTCCTACAACGATAACGACTACACCACGGGCACCTCCTAAAAGGTAATCTATCGAATTTGTAAATCCCGCAATACGTATTGATAGCGAGAATTTTAAAATTCATCATCTATATGTATCTGCTAATATACCCCCGAAAAATCTAATTTGGAGAAATACTTCCCACAGCTTGACAGGGCGAAAATTTCTAGCGGGTTTGGGATGGCGTACTAATATATTTGTTAACAATCGTTCACTCAGGAGCTGAAATCTTGCTCAGTCGGCTGGGGCTGTAGAATACACCGACTACACCTCTGTAGAGGGGGTAACCCCTATCCCCAACGAGTTTCCTGGCTATGACACTAAAACAACCTGATGGTGAGGTTCCACTGGTGCTGGAGCTTTGGGGGAATGCAGAGCACCTGTTCATTGCCATCGCTCCCAGGTCCACTCTGACCCGGAGTGGTAGCACTTGATAGGGTCCTATCTATGGGTCAGATACAACTGAACTGCGTACTTATGCTCAGTTGAATTTTTTGAAAGAACTATTTGCATAAAAATGGATTTGCCATTAAATAACCTACAAAGGTTGATATGCCATAAAAACAAACCAACCCAGCTGAAATCTGCACACACACACTCTTGTACTTTTTAACAAATACATGGCGAAGCCCATAAGAAATAATTTATTTTAAAAAATTACTCCCTTTTTTTCCTAACCTGTCCAGTTCGTTCTTCCCTGCTTCGAATGCTTAAAAAGGAACATTCCTTTTTGGCTTAAACATGGGGGTAGCCTCGTCTTTCAGGTTACATATTACGATCATTTTTTTCATACTGTCCCAGATCGTCAGAAAAAAAAAACTTCAGGGTGATGGCTTTTTTTAAAAATTATTCTTCAGCATCAGATGACAACACATTTATTATATTACAATATAAACTTATTGGAAGGTCCCATAAATTAAACTAGTTCATTCAGTCAGTTTAAACAAGTTACTGCTGTTCTTCATTACAAATACTTTTGCTTTTAACTGAGAATTCTGCAATAAAATTCAATTTTCCTGTGAATCTATTTTTTCCGTGACGCCACGTGAAATCTTTTCGAAAACGTTAACCCTGGTTTACCAAATCTATTCCATGTGCATTCATTTGATATTGTAAAATCCGACCCTGTGTCGAGTTTAAGTCTTACAGGTTCCCCCCATTAATCTTAGTATTGATATTTACTTTTATATTCAAGCCCTGGTAAAACGGAGGAAGTGCAGGGAGAGAAGTCATACCACAGCGCCCAGTCCCTCCAAGTTTCAGTTCCTCTCACTCCGGGCAAGGAGTCTTGTAAGAAGATAAAATGGCCCCCAGCGAACAACAAGGGAGCCTGGCAGGACTTCAACAATGATATTTGTGAGATAATCCAGTCAGCTACGAAGGGGGACGTGGAGAGGCGACTAAGTTTAATGACGACAATAATAACTAGCTTGGCGTCAGAGAGTTTTGGTTGCGTCGAGCTCCGGCAGCCAAGAATGCCCTACACTGCCAACCGTAGGGTGAATAAAATGAAAGACCTAAGGAGAGAAATAAGATCCCTTAAGAAACTTTACAAAAGGGCAAATATAGAAAAGCGTCAACCCCTCGAGGAGCTCCGATGAACACTCAGAGGGGAATTAAAAACTTTACGGCGAGCGGAGTGGCTCAGGAGGAGGAGGAAAGAAAGATCAAGGAAGCGGGCAAATTTCCTGTCTAATCCCTTCGGCTTTGCAAGAACATTGCTAGGGTAGAGACGAAATGGGAATTTGGAGGCATCGGAGGAAGAAATTAACAACTATCTTCGAGATTTCATTCTAAGTAACGGCTACATTGATACATCAGTCCATAAGGGCGGGGTAGCCGGTATGCCAGGGTGCCTTGAACATACAGGAGTTCTGACACAGCTCCTGAGAGAGGCAAAGGAAAACAAATGGGACTTGGCTGTATAATAGTTGGGTCTCACTACACACAAACTGGTAGAAGCCCTGAAGAGACATCACGTATCGCCATCAGTATGCGATCTCATTGCAGACTATCATAAGAATTTCCGGCTGAGAGCATGTTCTAGTACAGTAACATCAGAGTGGCAAACCCTGGAAAAGGGTATCATTACAGGGTGTACTATGTCTGCCGTTCTATTCTCATTGACTATGAACATGCTTGTAAAGGCGGCAGAGGTGGAATGCCGAGGCCCTTTGTCTAGATCAGGAGTCCGCCAATCACCATTAAGGGCTTACATGGATGATTTAACCGTGACGACGACACCTGGCTCTTAAAGGGTCTCGAGAGAAATATGACCTAGGCTAGAATGTATTTCAAGCCAGCAAAATCCAGGTCACTAGTATTAAAAAAAGGCAAGGTCATGGAGAAAGTCCGATTTACAGTCGCAGGAGAAACAATTCCTACTCTGAGCGAAAAGCCTATTAAAAGCTTGGGCAAGACTTTCAAAAGTAGTCTGAAGGATACAGCTGCAAAACAGAAGACTATAAAATATCTTGAGGAGTGGCTAACGAAGATCGACAAATCTGGATTGCCTGGTCGATTTAAGGCATGGTTATTCCAGCATGCAGTTTTGCCCCGGATATTGTGGCCATTGCTCGTCAATGATATTCCGATTACCACCGTGGAATCGTTAGAAAGAGCAATTAGTAATCGGTTGAGAAGGTGGCTGGGCTTGCCGAGATGCTTAAGTGGTGCGGCTCTCTACGGGAACAGCAACGCCTTGCGCCTCCCCTGCAGCAGTCTCGTGGAAGAAATCAAAATCACGAAAACAAGAGAACTGCTACAGTATACAGAGTCTGAAGATCCAAAGGTGGCGGTAGCAGGAATTCAGATAAGATCTGGCAGGAAGTGGAGTGCGAAGAGAGAGTTGCAAGTGGCGGAGGGGAGGCTTAGGCATAAAGCTATCTTAGGGTCGAGAGGTAAAGGCAGAACGGGATTGGGGTTTTCCCCCCTCTACGCATACTAACAGTGCCAAAGGCAAAGAAAGACGCCAACTCATCCAAGAAGAAGTCCGTGAGGGCGTAGAAGAAGTGCGTTACTGTAAAATGGTCGGTCTGAGTCAGCAAGGAGCCTGGACAAGGTGGGAGGATGTAGAGAAAAAAAGGATTACATGGTCAGATTGCTGGCGGCCGGGCTTTAGCGAGATTCGATTTCTCATTAAATCAGTGTATGATGTGTTACCGAGCCCAACGAACCTGCACATATGGGGGAAGAGAGAGACCCCCAATTGTCAACTATGTACTAGGAAAGGATCTTTACAACATATCCTTAGTAGTTGCCCAAAAGCTTTGGGTGATGGACGGTACCGTTGGCGTCACGATCAAGCACTCAAGGTAATTGCGAATGAGGTGACTAAAGCTATGATGGCTTGTAATCATCAACCAGGAAAGAAATTGAAGCAGATCAACTTCGTAAAAGCAGGAGAGAAGATGCAGAGAAAGAGGAGAGAGAAAACGAACCTGTTATCTTCCGCGGACGATTGGCAGTTGATAGCGGATCTGGAGACTCAGCTGAAGTTCCCCAGACACATAGCTGTAACATCGCTAAGACCAGACCTGATATTGCACTCTGATAATACAAAGTAGTGCATTATTTGGGAACTGACTGTGTCATGGGAGGAATATATTACTCTCGCTAATGAGAGAAAGAGGTTCACATACCAAGAACTGGTTGAACAATGTCAACAAAAGTCATGGAATATATATTATGACCCCGTAGAAGTTGGTTGTAGGGGCTTTGCTGGACAGTCTTTGGGCAGAGCCCTAGCAAAAATTGGTATAGTCGAGGCAGCTAGAGTGAGGGTGCTGAAGGACATTACCAACACAGTTCTGAAGGCGTCAAAGTGGATTTGGCTTAAGAGATCAGAGCCATGGAAGAAATAAAGAGGACGATGGAGGAGCCTAAGAATCAAGATTAGGAGACATATTACACATTATAAGAGTATATTGAGATAATATTAAGTTAGGGTAGTCGGAATGTCAGGGGGAGGGGTTGAGAATCATTGGCGTTTGCGAGGTGGGGAGGGATACTTAATTATCGTTTTTTTTTGTTTTTTGTTTTGTTTTTTTTTTTGTCCTCGTATGCTGGTTACGGTCCGCATCTAATTTAAGGTTTTTAATAAGTTTATTTGCCAGCGCCCACTAGTAGTTTTAGTTAATTGATTGAAACCTAATTGCAAATAGTTTATGGGAGGAAGGGGGAGTAGGAGATAGGTTTGCAATACTAATAAGTTAGAATGTAAGGAGTTGAATAGAGTAGCACGGATTTTTGTTTTTTTTTGTTTTGTTTTTATTTTGTTTTGTTTTTATGAAATATGCATTAGATTGGTAATATAAGTATAGATTATTGACAAACGGGGAGGGAGATCTAAGCAAATAAGTATGAGTTAATCTGTAGCAAATGATTTCGTGAGCCAAATAAATGTGAGTTTCTGTCGGAGCCGATATGATGCAAAAAAAACCGAAATCGGCGATGAAGACCTACCTTGATGCATCTAGGATGTATGATTGAAATTAGTCAAAACTTCAGTGGAAGTCATATTCTGCATCTCAAAGTTTCCATTTCCTCCAGTTTAACTGTATTTGTCCTCGTTTACCACACTTAGAACAAGGTTTGTCTTTTTTTTTTTTTTTTTTTTTTATAAGGATAGTCTTTTTCTTTTAAAATGCAATTGTTCACAGCCACAACAGGGGTTTGGTTAAACAAAATCTTTTATTTGATTTTCCACAAAAAGCTTTTTATTTTTCAAAATTTCTCATTTTCCTTCCGTACTGAGTGCGTTTAAAAAATTTTCTCTTCCCCACAATATTTTCAGTGTCATACCGGGGATTTTTTTATAGTGACATTTCTCCACTACTCTCTGTAGGGTTGAATTATTATCACGTTCAAGACTTCGTGCCCGAATTTCAGCATCTTTATTCGCCGTAAGACTGATAAAGAATAAAAAATTAGGCATTTCAACATGTTAGTGCTTAATTCACTGTATTTGAACTTCTCACATTGACGATTAACCATTGGAGCATACGTTAAATAGTATTTGTGCCCCCTTTTTTTTTTCTTGCTAAATTTAAACCATCCCAGCGAGTGTTGAAAATTGAGCTCCCCCTCTTAGAGCAGAATTGTTTCTTCAAAAGTATGTTTAGATATCTTATGTTCAACAAGACCTACTTTTCGCAACAACAAGCGAACTTTTCTTTCGTCAGTCCATCTCGTTGAAGTATATTCTCATAACGACCATAAAACGAGGAAAAAGTTATTTCTTCATCAGGATCATAGGTGAATTCGCTAACAGAATTTGCGACCGAAACTTGTGTAATTTGTGTTCCTTCGGTGTCCGACTTAAAAACTTCAAGCTTTTCTTCATTTTGTTGACTCCGGTATTTCTGCATTTTTTATGGTGTTAGTTCAGTATTCCTGCATGAGTTTTAAAATCCTCAATATTGACAGAAAAGAAAAATCCACTGTACTTTTATTCCAGGCTTTGGGAGTCCTCTGTTTTTATTCAAAAACAAAATCTCAAAGTCCTCGTGTCGCCTAAAAAATGAGTATATCAATAAACAACATTGAATCCGAAAAAAGGTCAACAAATACGTTTATTACCTTTTTTTTGTACAAGGATTATAGTAAATAAAATCAAATGCTTAGTTCTTCAACAACAATAATCAATACTTCGTAAGTAAAGGTATTTATCTGGTGCCCCACAAACACCAGAGTTTGGCACGTTTTTAATGTGGGAACCGGGCAAGGGCAAAACCCAGACACGCCCAGCGGCTCTAAAAATGCTTTGGACCCCGTCGGCATTGCCCAAAAAAGGGGTACCTCAGGCGATAAACCAAGCCCTGCCGAAACAGTCTGGTGTGTGGAAGGCCCCCTTAGGCCCAAGGAATGTCGGTCTTAGCACAGTAATGAATACGCGGTAAGCAAGATTAGCTAACCTCGTGTTTTGTCTTTCGATGGACGAGTCCAAATTTATTGTAGGGGTAATATCCCCCACTACAACAAATGTTATACAACAAATAATAAAATGATACCATGTTCTCTACTAGTTCAATTATATATATATATAGCGAGGGAAGTAAATGGTTGCCTCTAGCGTAATGCAAGGCTCTTCATATGAATCGAGCTCTCGGTAGCCGTTAAACGGATATATATAAACAAAAACAAATGTGATACATAAGCGTTTAAATTTCCTTTGCTTGCGCTGGTTTCCTCGTGGCTGAGTGGTAGAATCTTGGATTGGCGTTTAAGCCAACCGGGTTTCGATCCCAGCTTCGGGAATCTGGCCTGTTTAGCCACACTAAAGAGTTCTGATAGAACGATACAGGGCTGTATGTGGATGTTAATATATATATATATGTAATATATGTATCATCAGCAAGGCGTGTCGATAGCACAGATTTTCTGGGCTATCACTCTTGGTAAGTCCTCTACACGGCATCCAGTTTCCGCACAGAGTTGTTGAGTTTAAGTTTTTGTTGGTCGACTATCACTGGTGTGTCCATCTGTAGGAGTCCATTGAAGAAAGTCGCAAATTATCTCTTCAGCAGTGCTAAGGTTGTCTTGCTCATCTTACTTGAATGGTTTATAGCGTGTTACACTGGATTTGCTCAAAATAGCAAGCAACATCATTGTGCTGTTCCTGTCTTTTTTCAAGGGGTTTCGTTGAAGTCCATGTGGTGCAACCATACAGTAGTACTGGCATGACTACCTCTTTGAAGAACTGTTTTATTTTATCAGAGAGATCAGACTCCCTTATGGTCCTTAACCTGTTAATAGCAGTTTATACTGTACCTATGTGTGTGTTGACATCGCTTTTATTAGATGAGATATTGCTACTGAGGTATATGAACTTCTTCACTAATTTCAGATGGTACCATCTTGATTAAAACACATGAACTCTGATTTATCGGTTTTCCTGTGGAGACCGATACCTCTTGCTGCCTGCTGCAGGTCTGGCTGGACCTGGGGGTATGGCAATAAATGAGTATTCTACACCCCCCTGATCTGCAGGCCGGCAGCCTCTTCTTAAGATACAGTCTTGTGTCATTCTTGGGACTCGCCTTTTTGGTGTGAGGACAGTCTTATCCCTCTTCGGAGAATACAGTCAGTATTCTAACCCCTATCTTACCAAGCGATTGCCAGAACAAGGTTGAACCTGATATCGGATCACTTTTGGAACTCTTACTTTGGCCATCATACTGGTCGGAAAACTATTACTTGAACAAAAGGTCAAGACGTAGTTGATCACAGTACAGTAACCAGATGGTTTCAGAAATTTCGCTTGGGTGGCAAAAGCCTCGACGATCAGCCAAGATCAGGTTGGCTTAAAACCGTGGATTTCGAGGCCATGCTTCAAGCCATATTGGTAAATCCGATATTGGAGGTGCTCGTGATGTAATGGTTATCGTTGTAGGAAATGGACACGGCGACATGAGTTCAAATCCTGGACGAGACAGATTGCATTTCACATAGCACTAATACCCTTGGGAAAGGTATGAATCCGATTATTCTCCCTCCAGTTATGGGTAATTAGTAGGGCAGACTGGGCTCTTCAGCCTAGGTGAGGCAACTAGTCTAGGAAAAGGAAAACTCTGAATTCAAACCAGTTAAACTCCGCTTAAAATTGACCTTGTGTCATATCCTGCCCGAGCGGAGGGGTTCGGTAAATATGTATAGGTAAATCTGCATCTCCAGTGGATGTTCGTCACTTTCATAACCTCGACAGAACCATCCAGAGTTGCCGAATTATGTCTCACATCACCTAAATATTGCAAAACTTTTCATCCTTCTTATTTATCTACATCTAGGATGGATTCATGCTTTTCCCGAGAGAATTGGCGCTGACTCATTAAGTCCATTTTTCATTCTATCACTTACATCTTCTGTTAAATCTTGAAGACATTATTTTCCAAAGTTTAGCTACATTTCTAAGTTGTTGCAGAAAACGAGGAACTGTTGAATATCTTGAATTTGGTTTTTAGGCATATTCTTTAACTGACACACTATTTTTGCCCTCGAGAACAGAGAAAACATCATCCAAAAAGTATTGTATGCCTAAAGAAGATCTTTTAATCGACCAGCCGAAATCTGGTATCAACAAGCACAATCAAAGAGGACGGGTTTTTGAAATTTTGCTACTTCTGTTCTTTCAAACTTTGAATAACCACATAATACGGCAGACCCTTTCATAACACATCACTCAATAAATCTCAGGCCTGACATATAGATGGTGCGAATAATTAAAAAATCCATATGATTTTTATAAAGTGCTAACCTTCAAATGGCACGTGTCAAAATATGAGCTTAATCGGATTATTAGTTTACAAATTACAGTTATTTAAGTGAAGCTATTGTTGGAAATTTTCAAAACAATGGCAAAATCTGAATTTCATTTTTTGATAAAGCATTGCTTTCTGATGGGAAAAATACTGTTCAAGCAAAGCAATGGTTTAATAAGTGTTATTCGGACTCTGCTCTGTCGGAAACAACGGTTACGAGGTGGTATGTTGACTTTAAACGCGATCTTACAGGCACTAATGATGCTGAACGATCAGGTCGTCCAAATTCGGCAGTTGTCCTAGAAAACTTTTTTAAAAAACTTCATAAGCTCGTTTTGGCCAATTGTAAATTGCAGTTGCATGAAATAGCAGAAGAGGTGAAGATATTAGAAGTGGGTGCTGCGTTTGGTCACAGTCGATCAAAAACAACAACGCGTCGACGATTCAGAGCGATGTTTGCAACTGTTTCAACGCAACAAAAAGGAGATTTTGCGTAAATATGTGACAATGGACGAAACGTGGATCCACCACTTCACTCCGGAGTCAAATCGGCAGTTAGCTGAGTGGACAGCGGCAGATGAAAGCCGTCTAAAGCGACCAAAGACGCAAATATCAGCTGGCAAGGTTTTGGCCTCCATATTTTGGGATGCGCAAGTTATTTTGTCCATCGATTACCTTGAGAAAGGAAGAACCATCAATAGCGAATATTATATAGCATTATTGGTGAGTTTCAACGAAGAAATCGCCAAAAACAGCAACAAATAAAGAAGAAAAAGTGATCTTTCACCAAGACAATGAACCGTGTCGCAAGTCAATCGCAGCGATTGCAAAACTACATGAATTGCACTTCGAATTGCTTTGTCTCCTACCCTATTCTCCAAATCTAGCCCCAGCGACTACTGGCTGTTGGCAGACCTCGATAGAATTTTACAAAGAAAGACATTTAGCTCCAATGAAAAAGTGATATTGGAAACTGAGGCGTATTTTGAGGCCAAAGACAAATCTTTCCACAAAAAAGGTATCGAATTGTTAGAGAAGCATTGGAATCAATGTATCACCCTAGAAGGAGGCTATGTTGCTGAATAAAGTTGAAGTTTGCCTAAAAGTTGTTTTATTAGTTAGGCCTGGGACTTATTGAGTGATGTGTTAGTCGTCACTAGAGCCGAATCTGTGTCGAAAAAAATTGCGCTCGTTCCTTCTTCATCCTCCTTCAAGAGACCCTCAGTCACTGGGCAATCAATCCAACCCTTGCCCTCTTTTAGGCGAGGGAATAAGGGCTGCCAGAATGAGAGGCCCACTAGAAAACAGCCGTTAGTATGTACACCTTCCGCCTGGCACGAATGCCCAGCGTTATAAAATTTTGCATTTATCTAGTTCCAAACAAAGCCAGAATGTGATACAGTGTTGGTTTAGTGTTGGGTGTCCTGCAAAAATCAAACATCCGAGGGAGGGGATTGTTGTGAAAAAATTGTTCCCATTTCTACGGTATTCTCCTTCAATGGTGTCTCAGGCAGTGAACAATCAACTCAGCCAGTACTTCTTTTAGACGAGTGGTCAGGTGCTGAATGGAGAGAAAACGGCCCCGTGGAACTGAGCTGTTGATTTTAGCTCACACCACTGGGAACGTATTCCATGCAGTGGTATTTATCCAGCTCTCCATGAGGCTATAACGTGACACAACGTTGGTTTAATGTGGGACGGTCCTGTTCACGTTACTTCAGCAACCTGCGTTTAACCCAGCCCAACCTCCTTTATGCAAGGGTGCATATACTTGCCTGGGGGGCTGGGATGTATCTCTCTCTCTCTCCAACACAAAACACTTGGAATACCTACTAGGCCAGAGTATGATACAATAACAGAATTCACAAATTATAACATGGCCCTCAAATAGCTGAATTCAGAGATGTAGTGATGTATTACCTTATAGTTAAAAAAAACATCATTTTTCTTTTTTGTCGGGAAAGACAAAATGGATACGTCTCAGACCTGAAGCGAGACTGACAGCGTATCGTCGGTAAAGGAAGAAACGTTCTCGGTTAGGTTTTGAAATTTTCAGACAAAGATCAGCGCGATTCCTGCATAGAAGAGAACTGGTATTTGCGGAGGTGTTTTCAGTACCGAAAAGAGCAACTTTGACCTTTATTTTCCCCTCTCTCTTACAACAGACTACAAAATGGCGCCCGAATAGCAAAATTTACAAACTACTATAGGGTGTTCAGCAAAAAACAATAGTAGAATTCATAAACGACAATTTACTTCGCAACAACCTCCAGTAGTAGAATTCATAGACTACAATATTGCAATCGAATTCGCAAACTGCAATAGGACACGAATAGCAGAATTTACAAGCTACAACATGGCGCCCAAATAGCAAACTATAATAGCTGAATTGTGGAGGTGCCAGTGGTGTAATGGTTATCGTCGCAGGAATTGGACACGGCGACACGAGTTCAAATTCTGGACGAGACTGATTGCATTTCACATAGCACTAATACCCTTGGGAAAGTTATGAATCCAATTATTCTCCCTCCAGCTATGGGTAAATAGTAGGACAGACTAGGTCCTTCAGCTTTGGAGAAGGAAAACTCTGAATTCAAACCTGTTAAACTCCGCTTAAAAATTGACCTTGTGTCATATCCTGCCCGAGCGGAGGGGTTGGGTAAATATGATAATAGCTGAATTCAAAAATTTACATGTTGCTAGAATAGTACAATCCGCTAGTTACAACATGGTCCCCAGAAACCTACAATTGCAGAATTCACAAATTACATGACACCCGAATATCCGAATTCACAAACTACAATATGGCGCACGGCAAAAAAATACCAGCAATGCGGGATCGCTAATTTAAAAAAAAGATCGACCGTTACTTCAATCATCCTAACACAAAGACTGAGTTCAATAACATTTTGTACGAGTTAAAATAATTTTGTACAGCACCCTCACCAAAAATTTGAATGTTATTGTTAAAATTTAACTTTATGGAAGAAATTTTCGAAGATAAACAAAAGAAAAAAAAAACAAAAAAACAAATAGATAGATAATATTATGCTTACCTATTTCTTTTGGCTCTGAGCAATTCGTACTGCTGTTAAATCCAAATTGACATGAGCAATGTTCATTGCCGTTTTCAACGTAACAGACTCCATTATTACAATCTCGATGGCATTCCTGGTCACAAATGTCGCCAATCCAGCCCTTAAAACATCTACAGCCGATTACTTGACAGTTTTCGGCGTAACAATCACCATGTTCACAGATGTTGTCATATCCACAGGAGGAACAATTTACCTCGCGCACCAGACTAGCTCGAACAATCACTAAGAAGACCGAAACAACTAGAAATAATTCCTGGAAGTTCATTTTTTCCTAACGAACGTTCTTGTTTAATATCTGGGCTGTGAATTATTATTAACCATTTAAAAATAGTCGCTTACTTGCAGTGTAGTGAGTAGACAGCACGAAGTAATACAAACGTTGAAAGATCAATGATTTTTAATGTCTAAACCTATCAATATCGGTTGAGACAAACCTAGACTCATAAATAATATTAGAAACAACAAAAAACAATTCTGACTGTCTATTTAAAAGCATAAAATTGTTAAAAAGGTATATCTATCAAACTGGAGTGAAAGTTTCCCCTTGTAGTTTAATAGAAAGCTAGGCTAACAAACAACTGCAACTGAGTTCGGTTCTCACTCAGTGCCTCATATTTCAAGCTTTGTTCTAAACTAATCTGAGTAAATAATATTAAATTGGAGCAAGTATTTGTATTATGAGGGCATTATAATTTTTGAAAATATTGACAAATTGCTACAGGAATTGGGGTTTGAAAGACTTGTTACCTTGTTTAATGTTGTTGCTAGCCGTTGATATTTTTAATCTGTTTCCAGGAGCTAAAACAGATTTTACAAGTATAAGATGAACAATATTAAAGGGAAACTAAAATCGAACTTTTCTCTCACGTGTAGCTTTATATGAATTAACAGAGCTTACATCGGCATTAGCACAAAATTTATATTTACCTCTGTCCAAACGAGTATGAAATGACCAATGCACATACGGTGATGTGTCCGAATAGCAGCAACAGTGTGTTAGTGTTGGTAAATCAGACCATCAATTAGGACAAAGGGTCGAGATCTCTAACAATTTAAACAAGTTCAGCTAAGCGTGTGTTGTGCATATCTATGTGTGTATGCTTGTGTTTGCAGGTGTATATTCATGCGTATGTGTACATACTTGTATGTGTATAGTGGTTTCTTTTAAGGAAATCGGTTCTAAATATTATTTTAGAGAAAAAATAATTATAATAAAAGAAATAAAGATAACCGGAAGTCCCAATCTTTATATACAGGAAGTATTTCTAAGAAGCACATAGGAAGCCTCTTTCTCAGGTATAGAATTAAAATTCTTGGAATTTGGGGGAAATTCTCGGTTAACAAAATATATGGCTCGTAATTGTTGAAAATAGTTCTTTTTGGACTCCAATGGAACATCCGGCAATCAAACTGAAGTGAAACTACATCCAGTCAATCTGAAAGTGTCAGCTATGTTTAGATTAAGTCTGGTTCTTCTTAGGAAGGTCTTGTCGGTTGCTAAATCTTGAGTGGTTGAGATCCTGTGGTATCGCACTCAGCTCCTAGAAGAAAGAAAAAAGAAAAGTAGGCAAAAGTGAATCAGTAAAGCAAGTATTTTGTTTTTGTTTTTGTTTTAGAGTTAAATGAATCCACCATTTCAGGTGTGTTCACAATTGTGGGTTTGCCTCGCCTGTCTTTATTTTGAATATTATTTCGACGTTCTTCAAACAATTTACCATTTGTGAATATTTTTTGACTAAAACATACTTCTCCATGCACACCACACGTTCTTCTGTAAATTTCACGTGGTTTGTACTTTTCAGCCAGCAAAAATTTGATGACAGACCGCTGATCAGGCCTGAAGCTGTCTGTTTGATTTTGCCATCCATTTTGAATTGCCCCAAAACAAATATTTTTTGTGAGATTAAAATATTTTTGCTATAAACCACTTGCAAACAATGCAGTGTTTACATTTATGGGAAAAAAAAATTTTTTAATCCACTTATATATATATATATATATATATATAAGTGGATTTTTTAAAAAATAAGTGTGAGTTAATCTGTAGCAAATGATTTCGTGAGTCAAATAAATGGGAGTTTTCCTTCTTTCTTTTTTTTTTTTTTTTTGGCTTCGAATAAGGGTATAAGGTAAGAGTTAAAGACTGACTTAATAGTTTGAGTAGGGGCTTATTTCATGTTAGTTTGGAAGTATTAGTATAGGATAGATTTGGGGAGGGATTTGTGTAAGTCTTGTTAAGTGTAACTCATGGACGAGGACGAGTATTAAAAATACCATCTTACCTCGATACCGAATCCGGAAGTAGTCAGCAGAAACCGGATGAGGTAAAGATGGTATTATATATAGTAGAGGAGTGTGGAATGCCCTGTTTTTCATTGGCTGTTACAGAAGGACAGATGTCTATAAGAACGGCCGAAGTCCGGCCTTATTCGGAATTTTTTTTTGCTTTGGTAGAGGCATGAGCGTAGCACGTCGCGATCAAGGAGGTGGCTTGGCTCTTCCAGAGTCATGCTGTGGTTGCTGTCGGAGCCGATATGATGCAAAAATAACCTGCAATCGATGATGAAGACAGTTGCATCACTGAAGACCTCCTTGATGCATCTAGGATGTATGATTGAAATATATAGTTGTACTCCGCTTAAAAATTGGCCTTGTGTCACATTCTCTTTTTAGCAGATTTTTAATCTTTAAATACAGGCAATATCAATGTTTTAAGATGAAATTCCAAATCAAATTCAACGTTTTCTCAATGCTTAATACAACTAACTAACTCACAGTTAGAAGGTTTAAAGTATGTCTCTTAGATACTAATAATTTTTAGCTGTTCCATTTGACCATATTTACCCGCTCGGGCAGGATATGACACAAGGTCAATTTTTAAGCGGAGTTTAACAGGTTTGAATTCAGAGTTTTCCTTTTCCTAGACTTGTTGTAGACTGAAGAACCTAGTCTGCCCAACTATTTGCCCATAGCTGGAGGGAGAATAATTGGATTCATACCTTTCCCAAGGGTATTAGTGCTATGTGAAATGCAATCAGTATCGTCCAGGATTTGAACTCGTGTCGCCGTGCTCATTTCCTACGACGATAACCATTACACCACGGGCACATCCTTTTGACCTATAGATGGGAACCTAACATATTATTACAATCCCGAATGGATCTGGGTGTAATGGCAGCAAAAAGGTGACACCACGCACCCCAAAGTTCCAGAACTTGAGCCTCACCACCAGATGCAATTTAGAATTCTATCCCAGACACCCCTTGTAAGGGATACAGTCGATGCATTCTAAGCTCTACTAACAAGAAAGAAATATTTCTATTTTCAAATACGCCACTTCAATATGAAAAGAGAGTATGGGGTTATGTTGACGAAAAGAGAGAGAGGGGTACTTGGAACTTGCCAGAGGACTAAAAAAACTATGAGAGTAACGGTGATACGAACTGTAATTGGTAGACTTGGAATGGTCCCCAAAGACTCGCTAAGGAGGTTCGATGTGCTGGAAATCAGACGACGAATCGAGACCATCCATATTGTTACAATCGGCCAGAATGCTGAGAAGAATCCTGGAGATCCAGGGAGACTTGCTGTCAGATGGATTCCAATAAAAGTGTAAAAATAACGCAAATAATTATAATAATAATAATAATAAAGAAAATGAAATTTAACCGTGCGAACAAATGATACATGCCCAACCCAGAATCTGTCCTGGAAGATGAGACGCACAAACTCCTCTGGAATTTTGAGATACAAACGGATCACCTAATGTCGGCCAGACGACGAAACCTTATAATAATCAACAACAAAAAAAAAACAGAACCTGTAGTATTGTGGTCTTTGCTGTCCTGGCTGACCACAGAGTAAGATTGAAAGAAAGTAAAAAGAAGGATAAGTACCTCTCGATCTTTCCTAGGGAATTGGAAAAACTGTGGAAAATAAAAGTGACAATTATACCAATTGTGACAGGTGCTCTTGGTACTGTCACCAAAGGATTGGTACAAGGACTGGAGGATTTGCAAATAGGATGAGTGGAGATAATCCAAACGACAGTATTACTGAGATCTACCAGAATACTGAGAAGAGTCGTTGTGACTTGAGGAGACTTGTTGTCACTCAATTTCCCGTGAAAGACCATCTGCTAATGCTGATGTGAAAAATTCTCAAGGAATAATAATAATAATAATAATAATAATAATAATGATAAAACTCTCAAAAGAGTAAAACAATAATAATAATAATAATAATGTGACGGTGCCAAAATATTTATCCCAGGACGGGAGTTTATTTTTCGCACGTATGAAGTCGGGACAGTCTGGCACTTGATCCCTCGCAGGATAAGTCCTGGTTAAGAGTCCTATCTCGGGCATATGGGAACTGGCTGATGATGAGGGGGTTAACTTGGGGCTACACTGACCGCCGCCGGCAAGGGGTTTCGAAATTTCATGTTACACACACGCACCAGGCCACTTCGTCTTCATACCCACTAGGCTAACGAAAGACATGGACCTCTAGGTTTAGATATAATATTATTATTTATCATAGTCGACAATTCCAATTTCCTGTGTAATATTTTTAAAGGCGATTAGGACATTTAGCGAGAATAAATTGAAGCGAATGAAGCTGAAAAGGAATATGTAAAAGAAGGCAACTCTATAAGCAAACAATACAACGAATAAATTTCGACACGAGGGGACATTTAAAATATAACAAGGTTTTTAATACGTGCTGACACAGACAAATATTAAGGTGCCGGCTATATTACAAGCAGACAATACCAAATACAAATGTCTTTCTTTCTTCCTTTTTCTTTTCTTTCTTCTTTCTTTAAATTGAGAGAGAGGGGGCATACAATTGCAATACTTAGGAAGGGTGGAGGGAGAAAACGGTTTTAAGGTTTACTTAGCTTTTTCGACGGGTTTCTTCGCAGAGTATTTTCTTTAACGGGCTAGCGGGATTCTGTAGAGCTCAGCTTGAAGGCATCTATTATCTCCTATCCAAGAACTCTATTTCTGTTTCTTCGCCCGGAATTTTGGCATGAGATTCGCACGTCCTTTCACGGCAGCCTCCGTCCTAAAAACTGAATTCTTTATCCCTATTTCCTCAGACGAAAAGGGTGCTACTTCCGGCTTTAGGGTTCTGGCGAATCATTTGGCCTCTTTCTTCTTCCTCACCTTCTCAGTTGTATTATTATTATAACTCTTATTATATTATTATTATAATTATTATATATTATTATATTATTATTATTATTATTATATTATTATTATACTTATTATATATTATTATATTATTATTATAATTATTATTATATTATTATTATACTTATATATTATTATATTATAATTATTATTATTATTATTATATCATTATATTATGTTATTGTTATAATTATTATTATATTGATCTTTGCGAGTTTTTTCCACCAACATTAGCTGATGGTTTTCACAGGAGTCTGTGTGATTGCAAGTCTCTTCGAGTCTCCCAGACTCTCTTCCTAATTCGGGCCGATTTTAATGCTGTTGTTTAGATGGTCTCGGTTAATCGGCGTCTGATTTCCAATTCTTTCAGCCTCTTACCAAGGCTTTGGGAACCGTTCCAAGTGCACCAAATATAATTGGTATCTTCATGTTCCATTGTCTTTTTAATTCTTTAGTAAGGTCCAAGTACTTGTATCGCTTTTCGTTTTCTTTCACTCTGTAGTCAGCCTGATCGATAAGATCTTCTATTCAGCGAGTTATCATATTTTTTTTTTTTTTTATGTTGTTAACTATTACTGGGAGTGGTCTTCTGGCAGGGATTAGGTGATCTGTTTGTATCTCAAAATCCCAGAGAATTTTGTGCGTCTCATTTTCAGATTCTGGTTTGTGCATGTACCATATGGTTGATAGACAAATTTCATTTTCTTGTACAATTCCCAAATGAATCAACTTCCCCACTCAGTCGTATCTAGTCTTGTATTCTTGTTGTGTTAGTTTTCTGCATTCGCTTATATGATTTATGATTTCGTTTCTATCACCACATAACCTACATTTGCTATTCTGTGGAGTCTATTTTCGCTTTAACATAGTTGGTCCTTATGGCGTTATATTGTGCTACAATTAGAAGGGATTCAATTTCTCTCTTGAGGTTTTCCTTTCCTAGTCATGTTTAGGTCTTCTCATTATTATTATTATGAGTGTTTTTCACATCAGCGACAGCTGATGGTCTTTCACTGGAATCTGAGTGACAGCAAGTCTCTTCAAGTCTCCAGGACTCTTCTCAGTATTCTGGCCGTTCTCAATTATGTAGAAGTTTGGATGGTCTCCACTCGTCCTCTTATTTTCAAGTCCTCCAGTCCCTTTATTAATCTTTTGGTGAATGTACCAAAAGCACCAGTCACGATAGGTATAATTGCCACCTTCATGTTCCACAGTTTTTTCAATTCTCTAGCAAGGTCGAAGTATTTATCCTTTCTTTTAACTTTACCCTGTGGTCAGCTGGGACAGCAAAGTCCACAATTTAGCAAATTCTCTTTTTTTTTTGTAGATTATTATAAGGTCTAGTCGTCTGGCCGCGATTAGGTGACCCGTTTGTATGTCAAAATCCCATAGGAGTGTTTATGTGTCTCATTCTCCAGGACAGATACTGGGTTATTTCACTCCTTGTGAATTTTTCATACCAGTTTTAACAAGTTGGCTTTCACTGGAGTCTGTGCGACATCAGACCTCTAGGACTCCTCTCAGTATTTCAACAATACTGTTATCTGTATGGTCTTGATTTATCCTCTCATTTCCAAATTCCTCCAGTTTCTTTTCCAAGTCCTAGGGGACTATTCCGAGTACGCCAACAATTACTGCTATCACTGTCTCTTTCATCTTCCACAGCTTTTTCAGCTTTATGACAAGATCAAAGTATTTCTTTCATTTTCATTTTGCGGTTTACTGAAACGGCAAAATCTACTAGATGACAAATACTTTTTTCTCGCTAATCAACACTTGGTCTAGACTTCTGTACGGGTTGGAAGATCCATTTTTTAATCTCAAAATCCCAGAGAATTTTATGCGTCTCATTCTCTAGGATGAGTTCTGATTTGGTTTGGTTTTATGGCATATCAACCTTTGTAGGTTATTTAACGCCAAATCCATTTTATGTAAATAATCAGTTCTATTTAAAACAATTCGGTTTAGCATGAGTACACAGTTTAATTGTCAAAACCATTTCTATTTCAAACTATTCAGTTATATATAACAATTCAGTTTAGTGTAAGTACAGTTTCAGTGTCAAAAATAGTTCAATTTAAAACAATTCAGTTTAGCAAAAGCACGCAGTTTAAATGTAAGTACAGTTTGATTGTAAAATAATTCTTATTTCGAGCTATTCAATTTAGTCAAGCAATTCTACTTCAGCTAATTCGATTTTGTAAAAGTATAGATTTTGTTTACACACAGTTACATGTCAGAACACTTCTATGTTAAACAATTTAGTTTAGTATAAATACAGTTTCAATGTCAAAAAACAGTTGCAGTTATATGTAACAATTCAGTTAAGTGTAAATATAGTTTTAATGTCGAAAAAACAGTTCTATATCAAGCAATTCAGTTAAGCACAAGCACGCTGTTCAAATCTAAGTACGGTTTAATAGTCAAAAACATTTCTATTTCAAGCTATTCAGTTTACTCGAACAATTCAGTTTAGCATAAGTATGCCGTTAGTTCTATTTAACCCATTGATAGGGCCCTATCAGGTGCTACCACTCAGGGCCAGAGTGGACCTGGGAGCAATGGCAATGAAGGAGTACTCCTCATTCCCCAAAGCTCCAGCATTGCTGGAACCTCACCATTAGATTGTTTAGTGTCATATCCAGGACACTCGTTAGGGGGGGTTACCCCTCTGCAGGGAAGCAGACGATGTATTCTACAGCCCCAGTCGACTGGGCAAAATTCTGGTTTGTGCATATACCATTCGTTAATATAGTCAAATTTTAATCTCTTGCACAATTCCCTGTTGATCACCCTTCCCACCCATTCGTACTGAGCCATGCACTCCTTTTGAGGCAGTTAGGTGCATTCGCTTATAATATGATTAAACATTTCATATCTGTTTCCCCATAACCTACACTTGTTATTCTGTGGTGTATTATTAATTTTCATTTAAATATAATGACTCCTTATGACATTATTTTATACTGCTATTAAAAGAGATTCATTTCTTCTCATGAGATTTCTCCTTCTTCGCCATGTCCTTGTAATTTCGTGTGCAAGTTTTCCAGTTTGTCGCCTGAAGTATACATACAGTTGTTTTTCTTCCAATTTTTGTTTTCTAAATTTTGTTGTCTTATTGTTAGTCCTTAGGTTGACATTTCCGTTATTGGCTGTTGTAATTTGTGTTTCTTTTGTCTTTTGTGTGCATTCCTCGAGTCCTTGAATTGATGCATCTAAGCTATCCTCAATGCTTGGAAGTCCTCGTCCTCCTTCTTTTCTTGACACTAACAGTCTGTCTCTGTCATCTGTAAGGCTTTCTGCATCGTCGTTTCCTTCGGTTACCTTTGGTCCATCTGTTTGAATTCTTCCTTTATTCAAAAAGTAAAAATATCCATAATATTTTACAAGGGTAACTGTCCAGTAATTATTTCACTGGTAAAATTTCTGCCGTAGAATTTGGTTTCGAGAAGTATTCTAGTTCTTCTGAGGTATCCTTATTTTTTTATTATTTCATCTCGGAGTATTTTAAGTGTCAGATTCCAATATTGGTAAGTTCGCGAAATTCTCTTTTTTCTTCAAGTGTTACATTTATTCGTATTAAGTTGGAATGCTTGATAAATAGAACAATTAATGTTAAACTGAAATACTTTGGAACCATTTAACTATGAGCAAACAAATTATTAATATTAAATAGAATTATTGGTGTTTGATAGGAATACCTGAAACATTTAACCGTTTGCTAACAAATAAGTATTAACTCGTTTAAAAATAAAGTTACCAACAAATAATTTGCTTACAAATTATATATATGTATATATATAAAGGAATTGGTCCAAAAAGAGATTTATATCTTTTTAAAAATTATATTCATATATATATATATATATATATATATATATATATATATATATATATATATATATGTTTGTGTGTGCGTTTGTTTCTATTTGTGTGTGTGTGTGTGTGTGTGTGTGTGTGTGTGTGTGTGTGTGTGTGTGTGTGTGTGTGTGTGTGTGTGTGTGTGTGTGTTTCTGTTTGTGTGTGT
The DNA here is from genome assembly GCA_963585895.1 of Sepioteuthis lessoniana. Classification (NCBI taxonomy): domain Eukaryota; kingdom Metazoa; phylum Mollusca; class Cephalopoda; order Myopsida; family Loliginidae; genus Sepioteuthis; species Sepioteuthis lessoniana. The sequence continues at coordinate 14,040,097 of OY757917.1, read as the reverse complement.
GTATAGATTATATTTTATTCGGTGCAGGGTTGAATTTATATATATATATATATATATATATATATATATATATAGAGAGAGAGAGAGAGAGAGAGAGAGAGAGAGAGAGAGTGGGGGAGCGAGAGAGAGAGAGAGAGAGTGGGGGAGCGAGAGAGAGAGAGAGAGAGAAATATTAAAAGTAAAAAGTAGTTGTCAGTTAAGTTTTAAACTACATTACTTCAAAAGAAAAATGCTTCATACATGTACACACAGAGAAACAAATATACATACATGTACGCGCAGGGGGGGGGACAGAAGAATAAGTTAAAAAATTCGCTCCTAGTTGAATTCTAAACAACTTTAACAAAAAAAACACGACCAATAAACTCTATAGCATATCAACTATACACACGGAGACACAAATAATTTGAACACAGTTAAATAATTTCAAGTATTCCTATCCAATACAAATAATTTGCACACAGTTAAATAATTTCAAATATTCCTATCCAATACAAATAATCTGCACACAGATAAATAATTTCAAGTATTCCTATCCAATACAAATAATTTGCACACAATTAAATAATTTCAAGTATTCCTATCCAATACAAATAATTTGCACACAGTTTTACAATTTCAAATATTCCTATCTGTTATGTAGAAGAATGTACCAATACCAACTCGTGGTTCGAACACTGATCTCTAGCCAACAAACACAAGTGTTGAAATGGAATGTGCAACTGGATTTCACGTAACTAGAAATGGTGGATATATAAATGGTTCAGACAAGAGGTCTGAAGAAAGAGTAGAGAGATGAATGAAGAGAGAGAGAGAGAGAGAGAGAGAGAGAGAGAGAGAGAGAGAGAGAGAGAGAGAGAGAGAGAGGTGCATATGCAAAATAGATGTGAAAAATAACATTGCAAGTTAGTATTGTATAGTATTCCATACTCGGTTTTCGGTATTTGTGCGAGAGGGAAGAGATTTGAAGCATCGGCAAAATTAACCCCTCCCCTCACGGAACATTACAAAAGTGGCAACGATGAACTAGTTCCGAACATTACGAAACTATCTAATATGAATAATTCGCACACAGTTATATAATTTCAAGTATTACCATCCAATACAAATAATTTGCATATAGTTTTATAATTTCAAGTATTCCTATCTAATACAAATAATTTGCACACAGTTGCATGGTTTCAAGTATACGAGAAGCATTCTACAAGAAATTATTTATTTAACTATTTAAATATTGATTTTGTCGATAACTTACTCTAGGGATTGAACTCTGGGTTCGTTCTACATAGATATATTGCAATATGGTACTATACTTCCAGCGTTTTAAACTTTCACCTGTGTGATACACGTAAACTTTGGCAAGTGGTAATGGTAGCTCCATCTAGCCAATGTCTTATTATTTATCTTTCAGATACGATCAGTAACAATCATGGCTTAGAGCATACCGTGCATTTCAAGTAAAAACTTTTTTAATACTTGTGAGTCTGTAATGATTACACAGAAAGCATTTCGTATACATTTCATGTTATGTCAGAACGATGCTGTTCCGGATAGAAAATCCATACTCGTAGAGGTTAAAAATTCTATCCGAAATAGCATCATTTCTACCAAACATGAGATGAGCTCGAAAAGCTCTTAGTGTTGCAATTATAGATTCACGAGCAAACGCACTATGTGCGCCGGTCCAAGCCATGATTTAAATAGATCGTATCAGAAAGAAAAAATGATAAGACTTTAGTTTGATGGAGCTAACATTACCACTAGCCAACTTTCGCCACACAGGTAACCGCTAAAAGATGGGGGAAGAGATATTTCTGTCCCACCCTGTACAATGGAATAAAGATATTTTCTATGTGTTTCTATGTTTTACTTTTTATAACTTTTTCTTGGTAATTTATGTCTTTTTTTTTTTTTAATAATTGTTTGTCTGTCAGCGGAACTTACTTGTGTCTTTAGATGTTATGAACTAAAAATTGTTTTAAGACGTCAGCGCCTATGACTTGGAGTCATAAAATCTGGGACAACATTAATCACACAGGATATTATTGTTTGAAAATGGCGGAGGAAGACATTAAAATATGATAAACGACCCACAGGCTGGAGAACTTTCTATGGTTACTTCTTTTCAAAACTTGCCTAAGTTTGACACAAGGCCAAAAACGTAGGATTTAGCCATTTACGATCGAAATCATTCAAATGATAGTAACCGTCCGCTAGAAAAGCTCTTCGACCCTTACCTCATTATAAAGCCGATTATTATCTGGTTTCGCGCCAAAACAGACAAAGGAATCGTCTGCTTGGCGGGCCACCTATATAGTGTTACATTTTCCTCTATTAGTATGTGTTGATCAATATATAAAATGTGTTGATCTATATATAATCATATTTACCAACCCCTCCGCTCGGGCAGGATATGACACAAGGTCAATTTTTAAGCGGAGTTTAACAGGTTTGAATTCAGAGTTTTCCTTCTCCTAGACTAGTTGCCTAACCAAGGCTGAAGAACCTAGTCTGTCCTACTATTTACCCATAGCTGGAGGGAGAATAATTGGATTCATACTTTTCCCCAGGGTATTAGTGCTATGTGAAATGCAATCAGTCTCGTCCAGGATTTGAACTCGTGTCGCCGTGTCCATTTCCTGCGACGATAACGACTACACCACGGGCATCTCCGTTTATTTTCAAGATGTTAGATTTCACTTTGGACGTGTCGGAAAATGGGAGACGAGGTGTGGTTTTGCCCAGTCAATTTATCAACTCAGTCCTCGCCAGCCGTAAGGACTTTTAGAATCGAACGAAATCTCTCAAAATCCACGTGTCTTCCCTCTTACTAGAGAACGAACACCGACACATTTTATTACTTATCAATTGTACTGCTGCATATGTTTGACACATCCGTTATCCAGGGTGTCGAGAGTGGAGTATCATTATATCACACTAGTAAGGGTGTTTATTTGCCACCCACTCCGCTTACGAGGCTAGAATGTGACACTTGGTCGTTTTGATATGGCGATGCCCCGTTGGAATTTCGGTTCGCGCGAAGTGAGGTGTGGGGGGCAAAAATTGCTTTGATTCTGTCGGGCGTACCCTTTCTGGTTGTGGCCCGGGAAATAAACTCGGCTCTTCTTTTAGACGTGAGTTCAGAGGCTGCCTGGAAGAAGGCTCAGTGGAACTAAGCTGTTATTAATTCTCACCCACCCGGCACGAACTACGGGTAAGCCATTGTTAGCGAGTCCTTTTCCACTGGGTGTCCTATATTCTGACCAAAAAATTGGGCGAAGACAATAACGGCATTTTTAAGCTGGAACTAACGATTTTTTTTTTCCTCTCAGCTCACAAAAACTTCTTATTAATTTTATTTAATGCTTAAAAATCTTACTGGACAAGCGGCACCTCCCCGTGTGTCAGGAATTTCCGTCGTATAGTCATTAAATAAATTTATTAGCTCAGGTGTATATTGAGTCTTTTTGACACTTAGTAATTGACGAGGACAGAAAACTGTAAGAGATTTATATTACCAAGTGTTTATTCTTTAGATGAGAAATTATCATTAATTACTAGCTGAAAAAAATGAACTGAATTTTCAGCTAATAACTTCAAATGTTGTTTTTGTGAGGACTTTTACGTTAAAAAACGCCGTCGAGAAGTTTAAGTTAGTAGCCTTTTCTAAAAGTAATAACGCGCCAATACGATATATATATATATATATATATATATATATATAGTATTATTCGGTCCAGTTAACTGACCGAATAATACTCATATTGCTCCTAAATAGTTGAGCTCTCCTTGGAAAATTCCAAAAGAAACTATATATATATATCATCATCATCATGTCGCGCCGCCTGCACGGATATATATATATATATATATATATGTGTGTGTGTGTGGAAACCACATTACTTCAAAAGAAAAATGCTTCATAGAAAAATCAAGCCCACACTGGATAAAACATAAGCTATATAGACTATACATGCACACAGGGGGGGGGGGGTGTACTCGTGGTGTAATGGGTGAAACGATGGACTGTGGAATCATAGTAAGCGAGTTCGTATTCCAGTCGTGCTATTACGTTCACTTTCGGGCAAATACCCTTGGGAAAGGTATAAACCCCCTTATCCTCACATCTATGGGGTTAAATACTACCACTACTGTTCTTCTAGGAGAATAGCATTGGCATTGAATAACCTACAAAGGTCGATATGCCATTAAACAAAGAAACCAAACCAAACCAAACACGCACACACAGAGAAACAAACACACACACACACACCAAAAAAATAAAAAAGAAGCTGTTCGTTAAATTCTAAACCACTTTAACAAAAAAAATCGACCAATAAACTCAATACCATATCAACTATACACACATATTTACAAACACACACAACGACCCAGAGTAAAACAATAAAAAGCCTTATTGCATATCAAATATCAACGACTTATTGGGGAAATAAAAAAAATGCACCCACAAAGGAGAACAGAAAACACGCTATAAGAAAGAGAAAGAGAGGAAAAAGAGAAAGAAAATGATGGAAAAATGTCGTTAATTTTGGTTTCTGGTTAAGAAATTTTTAGCTAGATGTCTACTCTATACAATAAAAAAACTTTTGGAATAAAAGATTTAGTTTAGCTAAATATATGGACACAAAATAAGAGCCTGGTTAGATAGACAGATCCCGGGAACTAATTTGGTCCTGAGGACATCTCTGAGGCAGAAATAGCCTGGAGCAGCCCATCCCTCTCCAGGTCTATAACTATTCAGAGTTTTCCTTCTCCGAGACTGTTTGCCATCCCAAGGTTACAGAACCCAGTCTGTTTTGCTATTTACTCATAGATGACGGAAGAATAGTCAGATTTAAAGCTTTCTCAAATGTTTTAGTGCTATGTGAAATACAAACAACCTAGTCCAGGATTTGAACTCGGGTCGCTGTGTCCATTACCGACGACGATAACCTCTTGATATTATGCTTGCATTATAAGTCAAATCCTTTGTGGAGAGAGAAACGCTTTGATACTTTTAAAAAAATTATTTAATACGAAAAAATGTGTAGCTATTACTCTAGCCGTCTCTTAGTTGAGCGATGATAACAGACAATATATATATATATATATATATATATATATAGTGGTCGGACAAAATAATGGAAACATCTAGAATCTTTGTATCATAATTTTGAAACTCCTATAAAACCATCAAACGTTTGTTATTTTTATGTTTTTTTATTTGTTATCAATTTTTTTCGTCTTTTTTTACTAAAATTGTTTTTTTTTTTACAGATATCATCAGAAGAAATTAATCAAAATTCATTAAAATGGCAAATCTATCAGACTTTAAAAGATGTGAAATTGTTGATACTCCCATGACAAGCGCCCAAAACCGCTGAATTATTTGGTGTAGCAATTATTGCTGTCTCGAAAGTAATCACAGCATTTGAGAAAGAAGGAAAAACCTCCTCACAGAAGCAAAACTCTGGAAGAAAACGAAAACTGTCTGAGAGGGACCGTCGGACTCTTACGTGGATTGTTAGGAAGGATCACAAGAATACAGTTACGAAAATTACAGCAGAGCTTAATGACCATTTTGAGAACCCAGTTTCCTCAAAAACTGTAAGAAGGGAGCTGCTCAAAGCCGGATTTCACGGGAAGGTTGTAATCAGAAAACCATATTAAAATAAATTTGCTTGAAATTTCCTGGTGTTTCCATTATTTTGTCCGTCCCCTATATATATATATAGATAGATAGATATTGATATAAAATCTCCATTTCCGTATTTTTGTTAATGCTGGTATATCCTTGGAATAAATGGCAGTTGGGTCCCAAGTTGAGAAAATCTTTTTTGTTGTTGAGAGATTGATATATTTATCAATATTATTTGATGATATATAAATATATCAATCTCTCGGACTGTAATTTAACTCAACAAAAAGATTTTCTCAACATGGGACCCAACTGCCATTTATTCCATGGATATACCAGCATCAACAAAAATACGGAAATTGAGATTTCATACCAAAATATTTTTAAAACTCCGTGATAATAAGGTAATTTCAATATATATATATATATATATATATATATATATGAGTTGTAAATTGGCTGACTGTAGTCGAGTACGACTCGAAGGCTCCCTTTTCAATAGCTACTACACCGAAATGCAAAGGAGGGCACTACTCCTTTTTCTGAATTCCTCCACTTACCCTTGATCCGCCTTTTATTGCGCTGAGTGTTAGCATCAAGTACTATTTTTTGAATCTTTGGTAAGACTTGACCTGGGATTGAACTCCGGTCTTCTGGACCATTGGCGAACACTCTAACCATTATGATATATATATATATGGACATTGGCCCAGCGGTTAGAGTGTTCGCCAATGGCCCGGGAGACCTGGGTTCAATCCCAGGTCGAGTCATACCAAAGACTTTAAAAATGGAACTTGATACCACCTTGCTTAACACTCAGCATTATAAGGTACGGTTCAAGGGTAAAGTGGAGCAATCCAGGGAATGGAGTAGCGCCCTCCCCTACACCTTGGTGTAGTAGCTATCGAAAAGGGAGCCTTCGGGTCACCCTCGACTATGGTCGCTAACTTTACTTACTTTACTTATATATATATATATATATATATATAATGAATTACAGGGAAAACTACTCGGACTAGCGTTTTAATTTTTGTACAAAGTTTTCCACCCCGGTAAGCAAACTAGACTAACACAGCATAGGCAGTGGGTACAATTCTCACAGGGTGCACAATACTTCATGCTACCCTGTCGGTGGCGAATAGAATCGACTGACGAGATACCTTGCAGCGGTTTAGGCCCTCCCCAGCCTCACAAAATTGTCAATAGAATGACAATAAACTGCATCTGGTAGTGATGCAGCAGTTCTAGAACTCTGGAAAGTGTGGATTAACCCCTTCGTTGACATTACTCCCAGGTCTACTCTGAATTAAGGAGACGCACTTAATGTTGCGATTATCGTCGCTGGAAATGGAATCGGCTGCAAGAGTTCAAACCCTTGTCGAAGCTTCTTGCGTTTCCCTTCCAGCTAATACACTCGGGAAAGATAAAAATCCATCTCTCCCTCCCAGCTGTGAGTAAACAGTGGGGTAGACTTGGTTATATTAGACAATCAATTCAGGAGAAGGAAAACTCTGAATTCAAACCAGCTTTACAGTATAAAAGTAGACCTTGTACCACACCATACCCGTGGCGGAGGCGTTGGATAAATACTCTGACTTGGAGTAATAGTCATCATCATCATCATCAACATCATCAAGTATTGATGACTGCACGGATTCCCTTGACCCTCTCATGCCATTTGTCCCTATCTACCATCACCCTTAGTAAGTCGTCTAGGGGGCATCCAGTGTCCACACAGAGCTGACGAATGTAAATCCTTTACAATTCGGCCAACATTGGTGTGTCTATGTGTGGTAGTCCACAGGAGAACGTCTCATATGAGTTCTTCTGCAGTGATCAGCAGTTCTTGTCCATCTTACTTGGATGGTTTGTGAGATGACAGTTTAGTGGTAATAGAGCTGCTGTTTTGTGGGGTGCTGCTTCCAGGATTTGTTCAAAACGGCACGTAGCGTCATTTTGTAGTTCCCATCTTGCTTTTTCTCTAGAGCAATTCGTTAAGGTCCATTTGGTGCAACTGTACTGTGGTACTAACACGGCCACCGCCTGGAAGCATTGCAGTTTCATCTTATCAGAGAAATCGATAGCCTGTCAGTATCAGTTTATATCACTTGTTAATTATCAAGAACAATTACTTAAATGTATAATGGCTTACAGATTGCTATTATTAACTGGCCCATTGGCATAATGGTTGGAGTGTTCGTCAATGACCCGGGAGACCTGGGTTCAATCCCAGGTTGAGTCATAACAAAAACTCAAAAAATGGTACTTGATACTACCTTGCTTAACACTCAGCATTATAAAGTAAGGATCAAGGGTAAAGTGGAGCAATCCAGGGAAAGGAGTGGCGCCCTTCCCTACACCTTGGTGTAGTAGCTATCGAAAAGAGAGCATTCGGGTCACCCTCAACTATAGTCGCTAACTTTACTTTACTTGTTATTATTAAAAGTAATTGCTTACAGATTATTATAACAAATTATTATTGATACAGATTATTATTTCAATTATTATTATTACTATTATTATTATTATTACAGATTATCATTATCATTATTGAAAGTATAATTACTTCTAGATTATTATTATTACAGATTATTGTCATTACAGATTATTATTATTACAGATTATTATTATTATTATTATTATTATTATTATTATCATTAGAGCTTTTAACATCAGCGAAAGCCGATGGTCTTTTACTGAAGTCTGAGTGACAGCAAGTCTCCTCAAGTCTCCAGGACTCTTCTTAGTATTCTGGCAGTTCTTAACAATGCTGTCGTTTGGATGGTCTCCACTCGTCCGCCAACCTCCAAGTCCTCTAGTCCCTTTAGTAATCCCTTAGTCACTGTTCCAAACGCACCTATTACAATTGGTATAATTTTCACCTGCATGTTCCACAGTTTTTTCAGTTCCCTAGTAAGGTCGAGGTATTTATCCTTCTTTTCGCTTTCTTTCTGTTTTATCCTGTGGTCTGCCGGGACAGCAAAGTCGACTATTTTGCAAGTTCTCTTTTTTTTGTTGATTATTATAAAGTCTGGTCAAGTGGCCGGGATTAGGTGATCCGTTTGTATATCAAAGTCCCATAGGAGTTTATGCGAGTCATTTTCTAGGACAGGTGCTGGGTTGTGCATATACCATTTGTTAGTATGGTCGAATTTAAATTTCTTACACATTTCCCAGTGAATCACCTTACCGGCCCAGTCGTGTCTCGCCTTATATTCCCGCTGTGCTAATTTTCTGCATTTGCTTATTATATGATTGATGGTTTCATCTCTGTCGCCACATAACCTGCATTTGCTATTTTGTTGCGTCTTATCTATTCTCGTTTTGATATGATTCGTTCTTATGGCGTTGTCCTGTGCTGCTATTAGTAGAGATTCTCTTTCTCTCTTAAAGTTTCCTTTTCTTAGCCATGTCCAAGTTTTGTCGTGTGAGATATTGTTTATTAGTCGTTTGAAGCGCCCATAAAGTTGTTTTCCTTCCCATTTTTGTTTCCTAGTTACTGTCATTCTGTTGTTCATCGTGTTCTCAGTTTCATGTCTGGTGACTGTAATGGGTCCTCCTTCGTGTTTTTGTATATAGTTTTCGAGTCGATGTATGGATGTGTCAACGCTGTCTTCAATGCTGGCAAGTCCTCTTCCTCCCTCTTTTCTAGATTTGTCAACGTCGTCTCTGGGATGCAATGCCTTATGTATTGTCATTAGTTTTCTTGTCCTTTGGTCCATTTGTTTAAGTTCCTCTCGGGTCCACTTGAGAAAGGGTCCGTAATATCTAACGAGAGGTACAGCCCAAGTATTTATTCCTTTGATGAGGTTTCTGCTATTGAGTTTTGTCTCGAGTAGTTTTCTGGTTCTTCTGATGTATTCTTTCTGGATTTTTTTCTTTCATTTCTGCTTGTTTGATGGTGTCAGCCTCCAAGAGGCCCAAGTATTTGTAGGTTTCGTTTTCTGCGAGTGATTTTATCTTATCTTTGTTTGGTAGTTCTATTCCGTCAGTTAGATGTCGTTTGCCACTTTTCATTACAAGCATTGCACATTTTTCTATACCAAATTCCATTCCTATGTCCCGGCTGTATATTCTAACTGTGTGTATTAGGGTTTCCAATTCTTTTTCATTTTTTGCAAAAAGTTTGATGTCGTCCATGTACATTAAATGATTAACTTTTTCCTGTGATCTACCAAGTTTGTATCCGGCTGTGCATTTTTTTGAGTATGTGGTTAAGTGGCATCATGGCAATTATGAATAGTAAGGGTGATAGAGTATTTCCTTGGAACTCCCCTCTCTGGATCTTTGTTTCAGCTAATTTTCTTCCTCCTGCTGTCAGTTCGACTCTCCAGGTTTTCATAGTTTTGTCGATGAAGTTTATGATTTTGTCTGATATTTTGTACATTTGTAGGCTATTTATTATCCAGCTATGCGGAACCATATCATATGCCTTCTTGTAGTCAATCCAGGCTATAGCTAGATTTTTCCGTCTTGTCTTGCTCTATTATTATTATTATTGTAAGAAGTATAATAGCTTATAGATTATTATTATTCCAGATTATTATCATTACATACTGTTGTTATTATTATAATAATAACAGATTATTATTATCATTATCATTATTATTATTATTATTATTGAAAGTATAATTGCTTACAGATTATTCAAATCATCTGTTACTTGGAACCATATAATTTTCTTGAAAAAATAAAACCAACTTCGGCATTAAATTACCCAACAATGATTGATATACAGGAGCAAGAGCTCTGAGGAGTAAAAAATACTCCTTGATTGTCATTGTTCGCAGGTTCATTCAGACCTGGAGTGATAATACATTTTTGGGTCCAATCTGTGGATTGATTTGATCTGTTAGCAAATTATTAGTATAAGTTCGGAATACTTGAAACCATATAACAGAATACAAAGTATTTGTATTATGAATAGTTATTCGAAACTAAAAGAATTATTATTAATTACTTGAAGTCATACAATTGCTTGGAAAAGGACAGACTTCGGCATTAAATAATCTAAAAAGGGTTGAGATGCCGTAAAAAAAAACTAACTAAACTGACCATCAGAGTGATTTATCAAGACAGTTTTACACGAAGCTTCAATTCTTTAAAGTTTAATTCAATTTTTTTTCACAGCAAGGTGTTGTGTTATTGTTTGGAACCTTTATCAGACCTTTGGGTCTCTATATCAAGCAATTTTCTTTCATGGCTCTAAGAGTAATGAGAAGTTTATTTGGCAGTGCCTATCTCGTATTGGGTTGCATGGTACCAGTAGCAAGGAACGATTCCTGGCATGACTTAAAGGATCTCTGCTCCCAGATCTGTCTTAGTCCCCCTCTCGATGGAACTTAGAATACGCTAATTGCAGAGAGGTAAGACCCCCACCTCTACTCCAAAAAGGTGTCCTGAATATGACACTAAACTGTATCTGGTGATGAGACTCCAGTTCTAAATATCACGGAAGTGTGGAGTACCTGTTCACCTATTAAGGTCACATCTATTGTTCAAATAGATCTGTTCAAAAATGATTCGAATTCAATAAGACTGTGTGCAAGCAAAAAAGAAGAAACAACAAAAAAATGTCAATATGAATGTAAAACGAATACAATTCTCTAACCTTTAGGCATAAAATAACCTTAGACGGATTGACATGCAGTTAAAATCCATCAATCAATCTGACCTGACTCGTCATGATACACTACCACACTGATACGTTGTTAGTGGGGTTGAATTAAGAGTTTTCCTTCTTCTAGACTGGGTGCCCTACCAAGGCAAGCGAACCAAGTCTATCCTTCTATTTACCCATTGCTAAGGAGGAAAGTGGGGAATTTGAGACGTCAAAGAATATAACGAAAATCGAAACGTTGCCAACCGCATCCAAGATTTGAACTTAAGTCATAGAGTCTATTCTTCACGTGTGGCTCCAGTAACGAGGTTTATCAATGTAGTTCTCTTTGTGACGCAGTTTGAGAAAAAAAAACATGTCGGGAAGACAACGATATAAATTTTATTGAACATTTCAGAGGAGCAATAAAATTGCGGGAAGAATTGTTGAGAGACGCATAGCATTTATTATTCTTCGATTACTTTTTGCAATGTCTTTTCAGACTCAAAGAAATGAAAAGTTACCGATTACAATTAGAAAGAAAGTATGATTAATATTTTAACTGGTTTACGATAAAGCAACTTCCACTTTTTTTTATTATTAGCTAACTAAAAAAGAAGTATTGGTTGTAATAAGTTTAAATTATTGTAAGTAAAGTAAGTAAAGTTGGCGACCTTAGTCGAGGGCGACCCGAAGGCTCCCTTTTCAATAGCTACTACACGGAGGTGTACGGGAGGGCGCTACTCTATTCCCTGGATTGCTCCTCTTTACCTTTGATACGTGCCTTATATTGTTGAGTGTTAAGCAAGAAGGTAACAAGTACCATTTTAAAAGTCTTTAGTATGACGCGACCTGGGATTGAACCCAGGTCTCCCGGGCCATTGGCAAAATTGAAATATTATAGTTTATCTTTAATTTTTTACATTTCAGTCACACACACACAAACACACGCGCACGCGCGCGCACATACACACACACACACACACACATATATATATATATATATATATATGTGTGTGGGGAAAACTGTAAATAAATCCCGCATTATGAAAATGTGCAGAGATGAAAAATAAAAAAAACACGAGGTCTTCAAAGGATGGTTTTATTCATTGAATTATTTGCCAACGTTAAACGTTTTGGTTTTCAGACCTTCATCAGGGTATGTACATTATTAATAATTCACTTAACTCACACGCTCTGGTGAACCGAAACGTTGAACGTTGGCAAATAATTCTATAAATAAAATCATTTTCTGAAGATATCGTGCTTTTTGATCTCTGTACATTTTCATGTATATTAGCCTGTTTATATCTATCTCATTCGTATCTATCTATCTATCTATCTATTTATCTATCTATCATAAAGAAACTGAATTTCTTTTAATAGCAGCCCAAAATAATGACATAAGGACTAATCGTTATAAATTAATAAGACACAACAGAATAACAAGTGTATTATATGTGGAGACGGAAATGAAACTGAAAATCACATAAAATGCGAATGCAGCAAACTTGTGCGAAAGGAATACAACACTTGACCTGACTGAGTGGGAAAGGTGATCTATTGGGAATTGTGCAAGAGATTAAAATTTGACCGTACTGACAAATTGTATACGTATAAACCAGAATGAGTCCCAAAAAATTAGATGCATAAAATTCTCTGGGATTTTGAGATACAAACGGATCCCTCAATCCCGACTAGAAAACCAGACATTGTATTGATTAACAAGTAAAAAGAATTTGTCATCGGGTGAATTTTGCTGTTCCAGCGGGTCACAGAATGAAAATGAAAGAAAGTGAAAAGATTTACAAATACTTGGATCTTGTAAGAGAACTAAAAAAAAGGTGGAACATGTGGGTGACTATGATACCAACTGTAGTTGGTGCACTTGGAATATTCCCCAAAGGTTTGAAGAAAAAAAAGACAAGAGGAATTGAAAATCAGAGCGAGAATCGAATCATCCAGACTACAAAATTGTTAAGATGGATTAGAATACTGAGAAATGTCCTGGAGACCTGAGGAGACTTGTTGTCACTCAGACCACCAACTAATGTTGGTGGGATGAACTCGCAAGAAAATTAAGACCATAAAGAATTTCATTATTTCATTTTTTTTTCTTTCAGACCTGAAGCAATACAAAAAGTAAATCTTTTTCTAATTTAAACGTGCGTCTTGACTTTTAATTTTGAAATGTCTTGTCTATTCTTGATTTGGTCCCATTTACACATCTGAGATTTAAATTGATTGATTAAATTGATTTTTAACGGGTTGACAACCCGTGTGGGGTTATTTTATACCTTGAAGTTTGGGAATCGTTCTCATAGTACATTTATATGTACATTTTTTGTGTAGTTGATTCTTAAGTTCTTTTTTTTTTCAGACGAATATGATATCAAGAATTTAGATATCAAGAATTTAGATATCAAAGCTGGACAATGGCACGTACCCGAGGCAGAAGTCGGGGAGGGTTTTTCAGTAAACCTCAATATAAGACAAAGGATTTCTAAACAATTTCTCTTTTACTGTCTCTCTTGATCAGTCAGTCAGTTAATAAATATGTATGTATGTATGTATGTATCTATCTATCTATCTTCGTCAGTTCATAATCTATCTATTTATCTATCTATCTATCTTAATCTGCTGAAAATCTATCTATCTATCTATCTATCTATGTCTTTTCATATCTATCCCCGTCAGTTCATATCAATCTTTCTCTCTCTCACTATATATATATATAATGAGAGAGAGAGAGAGAGAGAGAGAGAGAGAGTGAGAGAGAGTATGTGTATGTGTGCAGGGGGTGACCAAATGGTTCGTTTACAAACGTTTTTCTGATATAAAGAGACTCGTGTGATTCATTTGATGATAGGATTTCCTAATAGATGGAATTTTAAGTAATGAAGCCCTCGTGAGGAGGTAAAATAACAGTTTGTATATATATATATATATATATATATATATATAAACGCATATTCATAGACATATAGATGGAGTCATCTCATCATTAAATAGGTAGCGTCAGAAATTAATAGACCAGTTCACATACCTCGGTAGCAATATCTCCTCTACTGAAAGCAATGTCAACATACGTGCAGGTACCGCATGACCTGCTATTGACTAGTTAACGATAACATGGAAATCTGATCACTCTGATAAAACAAAACGAGATTTCTTCCAAGCTTTGTCGGTATTACTGTATTGTTGCACCACCGGGACTCAAACGAAACACATAGACAGGAAACTTGATAAGAACTACAGGAGGAGAATGCTACGTGTTGTTTTGAACAAATATTAGAAGCAGCACCCCAGAAAACAGCAGCAGTACGAATACTTGCCTTTCATCTCACAAATCATCCAATAAGGACAAACAAGCTGGTCACTGTCGGTGAAATAAAGAGGAACTCATGAACGACGTTCTACGATGGACTCCTACGCATGGACACACCAGTCTTCACTGAACAGTAAAGACTTGCATTAGCTCTCTGCTAAAGCTGGATCCAGTCAAGTGGGCCTGCCTACAGCGATGAACAACAGAAACGAATATATATATATATATATATATATATATAGAGAGAGAGAGAGAGAGAATCAAAGACAGACAGGAAAAGCACGACTTTAGGATGAAGAGTACACACGGATAAGCATGAATTTATGCACGAAGACACACAGATAAACACAGATCTATACACAAAGAAACACGGATAATACAGATCTATACACGAAGACTCACAGATGAATTCAGATCTATAGACGAAGAAACGCAAGTAAACACAAGTCTAAACACATAGACACACAGATAAACACATATCTATACACGAATATACACTGATTAAGACAGGGCTATTCACAAGGACAAACGAATAAGCATAGATCTATGCACGAAGACACACAGATAAAACACAGATCTATAAATGAAGACACACGAATAAGCATAGATCTATGCATGAAGACACACAGATCTATACACGAAGACACACAAATAAACACAGATCTACACACCAAGATGCGAATATGCGTAGATCTATGCACGAAGACACACAGATCTATACGAAGACACACAAATAAACAAAGATCTACACACCAAGATCCGAATATGCGTAGATCTATGCATGAAGACACACAGATCTATACACGAAGACACACAAATAAATACAGATCTACACACCAAGATGCGAATAAGCATAGATCTATGCACGAAGACACACAGATCTATACACGAAGACACACAGATAAATACAGATCTACACACCAAGATGCGAATATGCGTAGATCTATGCACGAAGACACACAGATCTATACACGAAGACACACAAATAAATACAGATCTACACACCAAGATGCGAATAAGCATAGATCTATGCACGAAGACACACAGATCTATACACGAAGACACACAGATAAATACAGATCTACACACCAAGATGCGAATATGCGTAGATCTATGCACGAAGACACACAGATCTATACACGAAGACACACAAATAAATTCAGATCTACACACCAAGATGCGAATAAGCATAGATCTATGCACGAAGACACACAGATCTATACATGAAGACAGATATACACAGATTTACACACCAAGATACGAATATGCATAGATCTATGCACGAAGACACACATATCAACACAGTAACCTAAACGAAGATACACGAATATGCATAGATCTGTGCACGAAGGCACTCAGCTCAATACAGATCTCTAAACGCACGAATAAGCATAGATCTATGCACGAAGGAACACAGATGAACACAGATCTTTAACTAAGTACCCACAGATCAACACAGATCTATAAACGAAGACACACAAATATGCATAGATATATGCACGAAAACATGCAGATCAACACAGATCTACAAAGACACATGATCTATGCACGAAGACACATGAATAAGCATAGATCTATGCACGAAAAACACAGAGATCAAAACAGATCTATAAACGAAGACACACAGATAAGCTTAGATCTATGCTCGAAGATACACAGATAAACCCACATCTATATACAAAGACACATAGATAAACACAGACTTGTACATGAAGACACATGAATAAGAATAAATCTCTACAAAAAGACACACAAATCTATACACGAAGACCCACGTATATGCAGAGTTCTCTACTGGTAGCCGTACAGATAAATACAGATCTATAAACGAAGACACACGGATAAATACAGATCTATACACGAAGACTTACAGATAATTATAGCTCTATTTGCGAAGACACACAGGTAAACGCAGATTTTATTTATAAAGACACACTCATAAACACAGACCTATACACAAAGACAAACGAATAAGCAAAGTTGTATATACGAAGACACACAGATAAACACAGACCTATATTCGAAGACACACGGATATGTATTTTTACCCCAAAACACAGATAAACAGATATCTTTACACGAAGACATACAGATAAACAAAACTCCACACATAAAGACATACAGGATAAGACAGACATACACACGAAGGCAAAGAGATAAACACAGATCTATGCACGAAGACACACAGATGAATATAGATAATACACGAAGACACAGATAAGCACAGACCAATACACGAAGACATACATATACGCATAGATCTATACAGAAGGGACACACAAATAAATACCGATCTATACACGAAGACACACGGATAAGCAAATATCTTTATACGAAGACACATAGACAAACACTGAGCTATACACGTAGACACATGGATAAGCATAGATCTATGCACGAAGACACACAGATCTATACACGAAGACACACAAATAAACGCAGATCTACTCAGGAAAATACACAGATAAGCATAGACTTATACTCGAGGTCACACAGATAAACACAGCTCTACATACGAAGACACACAGATACATACAGATCTATACATGAAGACACACGGATAATCATAGATCTGCACACGAAGACACACAGGTAAGACACGCGCATAAATGCAGATCCATAGACGAAGACACACTGATAAACAAAGATCTAATTTATGAAGACACACAGATGAACACAGATCTATTCATGAAGACACACGGATAGGATAAACACAACTTTTTTTTAGTGAAAATACCCTAAATTTTTCAGATTATCCTATATATATATATATATATATATATCAGGGAAAAGAGTAGCGTTCTCCCCTACACCTCGTTGAAGTAGCTATTTAAAAAAGGAGCCTTCGGGTCACCCTCGACTAAGGTTGGCCAACTTATTCACATATATAATTTTTAGTGAATTTTAAACTTTAAGGGAATGTTTGTTATATTCAAATTCTTCATGTAGGTATTGTGGTAATTTATTAAGCTTTTTGCTTAGATGTAGCACAAGGTCGCATGAATTGGGCACCCAATGAAAATCAAACTCACTCGTATAGGTTTCCTATTCTACCTTGCTAACCATTACACCGCCCGAGGTGCCCTTCATGTAGGTATTGTGGGCTACATATTCTGTGTGCTCGTAAATAGAAGCCAATTATGAAGCATCGAAACCTATCGTAACCAAAAAAAAAGGATTTACGAACACTAACGATCAATTAAATTAAATGACGACCGAACAGTCCTTTTCTCCATAGAATAATGCGTGTACGTGTATATATATATATATATATATATATATATATATATATCACCGTATATAATAATAATAAATAAATATATAATAGATTTATATATCTAATGCCATAGAATCTAGTCAGCGACCCCTGGGTTTCAGGGATTTTTACTAAACAACAATCATCAGTCTGTTAACAAAATAAAATGAATCGAAAATCGAAAAATACAGTCAAGAAACATTGCGATTTTGTAGGAAACTTTACGTGTGATTGTAGCTGTGTGTGGGGGTGTATTTGCGTATTATTGTGTGTATGCGTGAGTGGTATATAGTGCATGTGTATATGAAGGTATATGAGCAACACGTTCTTTTTACTATATATATATATATATATATATATATATATATATAATACAAACATGGACACACATGTATATATATAAGTCGTTTTGGGGGGATTTGTGATACACTTTAAATTCTTCTTTGTTATAATTTATTCATAAAATACTCAAGAAAGTTCAGATGTTGTTAGTTTTTATCTACTGTGGCTTCAATATTGTTTAATCTATCCTATAGGCGATAGTGTAATAATACTTGATGATATTCATTTTCATTGTATAATTTTCCACCAGAAATAATCAAATCCTTTCGTTGAGAAGAAAATTAACTTTTATATTAAAAAAAAATCGTGTGGGTTTACTTATTTATGGACTATGCAGTAATATTTAATAATTTCCTTTTTGCTGGTATAATACAATCTCCTTAAGAAATGATAAAATCCTGGTATATTTGGTTTCGAAGAAAATTAACTCTTTACATTAAAAAAGAAGTACTTATTTTTGCATTCACAAAAAGAAAAGAAAAAAGAAAAAGAAAAGGACACAAAAAAATAACTAACTGAAAAAACGTGAATTAAATTGTTTGTTGGGATAGTTGATATATGAAGTACTTACTTGTAAGTCGTCATACAAAAACCTGATTGTCCTTTCACCGACAGCAGACAAGCCTCAAATCATAAGAGGAAAATCCAAAAATGATTTTACTGAAAAATCAAAACAAAACAAGTACGCACCTCAGTTGGTAGAGACGTCGACGAGAAAAATCCGCAGTTCTAAAATCAATATTTCTATTTCGATCTCCCAATCATTTGTTGATTAAAAAAATGTATCCGAGTAAAAAAATATATAGGTCTACCTTTGAAATTTATTAGTAGAAAAAAAAAACACACTTTTTAATTTGTTTACTTATTCGATTTTTGATATGTTAAATACATAAGAACGAATTAAAAGTAATTCTATTATTGATCAAATTTGTTTGAAATGTTTGTTTGTTTGTTCTTGTCGAAACGTTTTTCAGTGAGTGAAATACATGTTTCATTTCACAAAAGAAAAACGATGTCATTCGTCGAATTTATTCATAAGAATTTAAACCACTACATCCGGTTAAGTAGCAGAAGTAGCAAGTACCATGAGCGATTCTTGTTCCACAACGAATGAAATTTCATTTAAAAGAAACTTTTTTTTTTAAATTTAAGTTCGTCATTACGGAAAAAAAAGACTTTTTTAAACAACATTCACAGTAATATTATTTTATAAGGAAAAATGCTGCAACATGTTGAGACAAAAGAGAAAAAGCAACACAAGAAAAAATAACAATACAAAGTGAGAAAATAAACGAGAAAATACTGGCGAAAGAAGGAAGATTAAAAAGATATTGACAAAGGGTAAAACAATACAGACGAAACAAGACATTCCAAAACAGCGAAAGAAAATTCTACCTACAAGTAGTGGGAGATGACACGAAGACATACCAACAACCAGATACAAGAGAAGCTGAACAATTTTGGAGTAAAATATGGCGACCAAGAAAACATAACAAAAAGGCCGAATAGATCAACAACATGGCAAACAGTTACAAGGATTCGAAGAAGGTCCGAAAGCAGAAATACACATCGATTTACTCATAACACAAAAAATATCAAATTAGAAAACGCCAGGCCATGATGGAATACATGGTTCAAGAAATTCACCACCATTCATGAAAGAGTAGCACCCGA
Source organism: Sepioteuthis lessoniana (assembly GCA_963585895.1). Lineage (NCBI taxonomy): Eukaryota > Metazoa > Mollusca > Cephalopoda > Myopsida > Loliginidae > Sepioteuthis > Sepioteuthis lessoniana. Next base: position 14,020,260 of record OY757917.1, on the reverse strand, counting down.
AATGAACAGATGCCTATAAGAAGCACATGTACCCGAATGGATGACCAAAGGAAAGACCACATTGTTCCGAAAAGACCCCCTCAAAGGAACCATTCCAAACAACTACAGACCAATAACGTGCCTACCTATGATGTGGAAAATAAGGGAAGAGATTTATTTCTCGATAAAAAGCTGCGAATTGTTCTCTGAGGAACAGAAAGATGCCACAAAGGATACATAGGTACAGGAGACCTGCACTACATTGATCAGCACATCCTCAAGGAGAACAAGACCAGACGGAAAAATCTAGTTATTACCTAGATTGACAACAAAAACGCATATGATATGGTCCCACAAAGCTGGATAATAAATTACATTAAAATGTACAAAATATCAGATGAAGTCATAAACTTTATCGAGAAAACCATGCAAACCTGGAGAGTGGAATTGATAACAGGAGGAAAAAGTTTAGCTAAAGCAAAGATCCAAAGAGGTATATTCCAGGGAGATGTACTATCACCATTACTATTTATAATTGCGATGATACCACTTAACCACATACTCAGAAAATGCACAGCCGGATACAAACTAAGTAAATCGGAGGAAAAGATCCATCACCTAATGTACAAGGACGACATCAAACTGTTTGCCAAAAATAAAAAAGAATAAGAAACTCAGATAAATGCAGTGAGAATATACAGTCAGGATATGGGGATAAAATTTGGCATAGAAAAATGTGCCATGCTAGTTATAAAAAGCGGCAAACGACACCTTACGGACGGAATGAAACTACCAAATGAAGACAAAATTAGAACGCTCGGAGAAAAGGGAACCTACAAATACTTGGAGATATTGGAAGCTGACACCATCAAACAAGTGGAGATGAAAGAAGAATAAAGAAAGAGTATACTAGAAGAACCAGTAAACTACTCTAGACGAAACTATATAGCAGAAACCTTATCGAAGGAATAAATACCTGGACTGTCCCCCTTGTAAGATACTAGGAATCAGTCTTGAAATGGACGAGAGAAGAACTTAAACAAATGGACCAGAGAATAAGAAAACTAATGACTATGCAGAAGGCATTACATCCCAGAGATGAAGATGACAGACTATATGTGCCAAGAAAAGAAGGCGGAAAAGGACTTGCCAGTACTGAAGACAGAGTTGATACATCAATACAACGACTTGAAGACGACATACAAATGCGTTGAGGAAGACTGATTACAGCCACCAAAAACAATACTGACAACATGAGGACCAACAGAATGACAAAAACCAGAAAACAAAAATAGAAAGAAAAACAACTCTATGGACGTTTTAACGACTAATAAGCGACATCTCACACAAGAAAACGTGGACGTGGCTAAGGAAGGGAAACCTTAAGAGATAAACTAAATCTCTCCTGATAGCAGTACGAAACAATGCTATTAGGACCAATAATATCAAAGCAAGAATAGATCAGACGCAACAAAACAGCAAATGTAGATTAAGTGATAACAGACTCGAAACGATCAATCACATAATAAGCGAATGCAGCAAATTAGCTCAGACTAGACACGACTGGAAAGGCTAGGTGATCGACAAGAAGTTGAGCAAGAAATTCAAATTTGACCCTACGAACAAATGGTATATGCACAACCCAACATCTGTCCTGGAGAATGGCACACACAAACTACTATGGGATTTTGACATACAGACGGATCCCCTAATCTCGACCAGACGACGAGGCCTTATAATAATCAACAAAAAAAAAGAGAATTTACAAAATCGTGGACTTTGTTGATCAGGCTGACCACAGATTGAAATTTCAAGAAAGTGAAAGGAAAGATAAGTACTTCGACCTTGCGAGAGAATTGAAGGAACTGTGGAACATGAATGTGACGTTTATACCAATTGTAATTGGTGCTCTTGGTACAGTCACTAAAGGATTGGTTAAGGGACTAGAGAATTTGGAAATAAGAGTACGAGTGGTGACAATCCAAACTATTGCATTATTGAGATCAGCCAGAATACCGAGAAGAGTCCTGGAGACTTGAGGAGACGTGCTGTCACTCAAACTCCAGTGAAAGACCATCAGCTTACCCTGATGTGAAAAACTCTCACGGAGTAAATAATAATAATAATAATAATAATAGTAATAATAATAATAACAGAAGCTGCCGAATAATGGGCTTTGCCGCCCCAGCAATCAACAGATTAAAATTAAAAGAAAGCTAAAAGAGAGATAAATATCAAGACCTTGCTAGAGAGCTGAAAAGCTATGGAAGATGAAGGTGACGGTGATACCAATTGTAACTGGTTCTCTTGGAACACTTTCCAAAGTATCTTCAGGTTTACAGGACTCTCCTAAGTATTCTAGACAGTTCCAACACTGGTATGGTCTGGATTGTTTTAATCCTTCCTTTGATCTCCTGTTCAGCCAGTCTCTTTTGGCGACTTTTCACGTGCACCAACTTCAATCAGTATCACCATCACCCTTATATTCCACAGAAATCCAGGTATTTGCCGATTATTATCATATTACTCATTGCGAATTTTCCCCACCAGCGTAAACTGATGGTCTTTCACAGGAGTTTAAATGACAGCACGCCTCCTCAAGTCTCCAGGACTCTTCTCAGTATTCTGGCCGATCTCAAAAATGCTGTAGTTTGGATGGTCTCCACTCGTCCACTTATGTCCAATTCCTAAAGTCCTTGTACCAATCCTTTGGTGATTGTATCAAGAGCACTAATTACAATTGGTATCACCGTCATTTTTATGTCTTGTTGTTTTTTCAGTTCTCTAGCAAGGTCCAGGTACTTATCTTTCTTTTAGCTTTCTTTCAGTTTTACTCTGTAATCAGCCGAGACAGCAAAGTTCACAGTACGGCGAGTTCTCTTTTTTTTTCTTTCGACTATCACTTGGTCTGGTCGGCTAGCCGAGATCAGGTGATCCGTTGTTGTTATTATTATTTACTCATTAAAGGTTTTTACATCAGCGTAAGCTGATTGTCTTTCACTGGAGATTGAGTGACGCCAAGTCTTCTCAAGTCTCCAGGACTCTTCTCATTATTATTATTATCATATCTTAATATTTTCCCTTTTTATGGTAACACTTAAGGTTATTTTACAACATAAACGTCAGAAAGAGCGACGGAAGTTAACTCTTCACAATCTGAACCCAAGAAGATTCTAAGATTAGAAATAACCTACAAGGATTAATAATATTTTCAATTCTAAATATTGAAATTTAAATTTAGATATTTTGAATGTTTCATACGTATATACATACATATTGAATATATAGAATTTGTCATCCACTAGTTTCTAGATAATATTTTAAACGAGCAGCCAAAGCTCATTTATTTGCACAAAGTTAAATAGTTTCAAGTATTCCACTCTAATACTAATAATTCAATTTATAGCATAGTAAATATTCGATCCATAGATGAGATCCAAACAGGTACTATCACTCCAGGTCAGAGTGGACCGGAGAGTAATGACAATGAAGGGGTACTCTACTTTAGCCAAAGCTTCGGAGTTGGAATTCACCATTTGATCGTTTATTTTCGTATATTGAATACTCGTTGGTGGGGGAGGGGCTTACCCCTCCTCAGAGATGCAGTTGACCTATTCTACAGCCCCAGCCGATTAGACTGTTTAAAATTTAAATAAATTCATATGAACAGTCAAAAGCCTAGACATATCAGCAACTCGTCTATGTTGACAGAGCCCAAAATATGTCAACTGTATCCCCTGCGAAATAAGACTCTGCTCACAAAAGTGGTGTCCGGGACATGACACTAAAATGCAACCGGAAGTAAAGCTTCTGTTCTGGTTCACTGGAGAGCTTGAAGTCATACCTTCATTGACATTACTTCCAGGTCGACTTTCACTTGGTGTGGTAGTACCCATCTATGGGTCGAATACAAGGTGAAACGATAAAATTGTCGTCCTAAAGGAAACAACACTACAGTTTTATTTTAAAACTTTTATTGAAAAAATCAATCCAGGTAACTTGATAATGTAGTAGAGCAGACATCTATTCAATGTAGCCGCCTTCAGCCTCAATCACCGCCTCGATACGGATCCGGAACTGGGAGCATGCCTTTTCCACAAGCGCCGGCGGGAGCTCGGCGAATACTCGGCGATCATGCTGGCTTTGGTGTTGTGGGAGGTCATGTTGGTGATGTTCTCGACGTATGACCAAACGAAGTAGTCCAGTGGGTTCAGGTCGGGGGAGGAGGGGGCAGTGAGAGAAGGGTACAAAGTCGTAGCACTCCTTCTGAAGCCAGGCCTGGGTCTCTTTGGACTTGTGGGGTCGGCGCCGAGTCCTACTGCCACACCCAGGGTCTGCCATCGGCCACCTAATTGCACCAGGGGATCACCACACTCTTCAGCACATCCAGGTACACTTTGGTGATGACTTTCAAGCTGACTTGATGTGGCCCTAACTTGAAACCACACCAAAGACCATAACCGTTGCCGGAAACTTTGTTTTCATCACCCTGGGCACGCCCCTGTTATTCGTGGCAATCCAGATTTTCATTTTGAGCGTGCTGGCAATGGTCCTGTTGTCATAACTTGGATCGGTAGAGAGCATGAGTTGTACAGCGGCGCATCTCCGATCTCGCTCGTTGAACATTGTGGCACTTTCAGACATGATAGAATGCTCCTATCGCTCTTGGGATTTGTACACAACTGGCCAACTAGTAGATGGTCTGCAACAAAAAAAGAAAACTGGTTTTCATTAAACGGAAACGGAATCATGTCGTCTATTCTAGGGCGACAATTTTATTGTTTGAAAAGCATTAACATTTGATGAGAATATTTGAAACCATGAAACTGTGAACAAATTATATGTATTCAAAATTCTTACTTAAAGCTATAATTGTCTTCAAGGGTTTATGGTTGGTTGGTTGGTTGGTTGGGTTTTATAGCATATCAACTTTGTAGGTTATTTAACGCCAAATCCATTTTTATGAAAATAGTTCTATTTCAAACAATTCAGTTTACCATAAGTACGCAGTTTAAACGTAAGTACAGTTTAATTGCGAAAAACATTTCTATTTCAAGCCATTCAATTTAGTCAAGCAGCTCTAATTCAGCTAATTTAGTTTAGTATATGTACAGATTTTCTTTACACACAATTAAATGTCAAAACAGTTCTATTCCAAACAATTCAGTTTAGCTTAAGTTCAGTTTCAATGTCAAAAACTGTTACATTTCAAACAATTCAGTTTAGCATAAGCACACAATTTAAATGTAAATACGGTTTAATTGTCCAAAACATTTCTATTTCAAGCTATTCAGTTTCGTTAAGCAACTCTAGTTCAAACAATTCAGTTTAGCATAAGCACAAAGTTTAAGAGTAAGTACACAGTTTAATTATCAAAAACATTTCTATTTCAAGCTATTCAGTTTAGTCAAACAATTCAGTATAGCATGAGTATGCAGTTCGTTCTATTTAACCCATAGATAGGGCCCTATCGGGTGCTACCACTCCGGGCCAGAGTGAACCTGGGAGCGATGGCAATGAAGGGGTGCTCCGTATTCCCCCAAACCCCAGCATCACTGAAACCTCACAGATTGTTTAGTGTCATATCAAGGACACTCATTGGGGTGTTCTTCCCCTCTGCAGAGGTCCAGTCGGTGCATTCTAAAGCTCCAGCCGACGGGGCAATGAAGGGTTTATAATTAGTAATTTGAAACCAATAATTATAAGTAACTTAGATAGGAATACTTGAAACTATAATACTGTGAGCAATTTATTTGTATTCAAATAATTACTTAAAGCTAAAATGGTCAAAAAAGGACAGTTACCGGACATTGGCATGATGGTTAGAGTGTTCGCCAATGGTCCAGGAGATTCAATCCCAGGTCGAGTCATACCAAATACTCAAAAAATGGTACTTGATGCCTCCTTGCTTAACACTCAGCATTATAAGGTACAGATCAAGGGTAAAGTGGAGCAATCCAGGGTATGGAGTTGTACCCTCCCCTATACCTTGGTGTAGTAGCTATCGAAAAGGGAGCCTTCGGGTCGCCGACTTTACTACTTTACTTAAAACCATATAATTTGATTTAAAAGATGATTGATTTTGGCATCAAACAACTCAACTCACCAAGTGTTGGTATAGCATAAAATCAACCAACCGACTCCTGATGCTTTGTAATGAGCTGTTTTGGGTAAAACTTAGGATTAAGCGAGTGAAACACACCCAATACATGCAACACTTAGTTCCGTTCGATATTTTCTTCTTTCCAAAACTGAAAATTCATTTCGCTACCAGGATTTGAGGACATTAAAAGAAATTAAATGACACAGCTTGAAACCATATAAAAAGATTTTTAGGGGTGCTTTGACCAGTGGAAAACTCACAAGAATGAGGATGCTTAAAATCCAACTTTTATATAGAGAGGCATCTTGTTGGATAGCCATTTTGTTCTCACAACCCCAACGTCGCTCCTTCTTCTTTATTGGCTGTACTATCCTCTTCGTTCAGTTAAAAAAAAAACAAATATGAAAGGGTACTCTGCATTCCCTAAAGCTGCGGTGTTACTGGAGCCTCCCTATCAGATTGTTTAATGACATATCCGAGATATTCATTGGGGTATGGGTTATCGCTCTGCAGAGATGCAGTCGGTGTGTTCTACAGCCCCAACCGATTGGGCCATCAGACATTCTATTATTAATGTTTGTGGGATCGTGTCATGTGTTTTTTGTTGTCAGTCAACATTTTATTTCCTTGTCTTTTTGTAATGTTACCGCTCTCGCCCCCACACGCATTCATCCTCTTCTAACCATTCGCTTCTTTACGGCCGGTGATCAATTAGTGGTCCGAGGGGGGTAACGCACATTTCTTGCCTCTACAAGAATACGATCGGGGGGACTGGAGAAAATAAAACAAACGAACAAACACGAACAATGCTTTGGGTTAACTCAGAGCAGAAGGAGAGTATGCAACACTACTTGCATGTGCAGACTAACGCTAGCGTGGGTTACTAGCGAAAATTCCACAAAGCAACTGGAATGCCGACATCTCTTGACTCGATCTTATTCGCTGGACCCTATCTTCTCTGCTGGTCTCACCGCTCCGGTGTCCGGTGTTGACTGCCCCTGTCCGTGGTTCCACGCCAACTACCTGTCAGCTCCTTTCTCCAACCAACTCTCTTTCGCGTCCCCTTACCACTTCCGGATACGGCGAGATTTCAGGTCCAAAAATCCTGTGTCTGGTTTCGCGCCAAAACAGACAAAGGAATCGTCTGCTTGGCGGGCCACCTGTATAGTGTTACATTTTCCTCTATTAGTATGTGTTGATCAATATATAAAATGTGTTGATCTATATATACTCATATTTACCAACCCCTCCGCTCGGGCAGGATATGACACAAGGTCAATTTTTAAGCGGAGTTTAACAGGTTTGAATTCAGAGTTTTCCTTCTCCTAGACTAGTTGCCTCGCTAAGGCTGAAGAACCTAGTCCGTCCTTCTATTTACCCATAGCTGGAGGGAGAATAATTTGATTCATACCTTTCCCAAGGGTATTAGTGATATGTGAAATGCTATCAGTCTCGTCCAGGTTTTGAACTCGTGTCGTCGTGACCATTTCCTACGACGATAACCATTACACCACAGATCCATATATAATAGGTCATTTTTGCTTTTAGTTTCGTTCTGACATCCATTTTGTTATTAGGAAAATAACTTGAAACTGTTGTATACTTCTCATAGACCTAACCGAGAATATAATCAAAGATAATGAACGAACTTCAATGAACAAACGAAACACACTTCTTTGTAAAACTATATCTCCCTCATTTTATTCTCGAAAGGGGTACACAGTTTTTTGTAAGTTTGGGAGATAGATGGAGAGACATATACTCAGATAGGGGACTTCTTCTTGCCCCATATCTTCTTCCTGGGGCCAGGGGTGCCAACGCTTGCACCCTCTTGCAAGCCGTATCGTCAGAGACGTCAGAGACGCCTCTGATCGACTGCGTATCCCCGGCTCGACTCTCGATTCTGACTGGACTGACTGCCTAAATCTGACCGTGTGGTTCTCATATCACGTGGTCTCCTTCCGGTTACACACCTGCTCGACCGGCTTATGCCGACGCACTGCCATCCCCCTGTTTACTAATCACAACGTGACAGCTTGTCAAAGCACACGGGGTCACCAGGAACGAACCCAAAATCCATGTCAACAGTCATTATATTACAAAACTTTCAAACGAGTAATAGATTTCTTCTCTTATTTGTGCTGTTCATATTCATTATAATTATTTATTCATTCTTTAGATTTTAAGGCATATCAACCATTGTAGGTTATTTAATGATATCCATTTTATATAAACAGTTCTATTTCAAACAATTAAGTTTAGCATAAGTACACAGGTTAAATGTCAAAACTGTTCTATTTCAAACAATGCAGTTTTGCATAAATACACTGTTTAGTTCTATTTACCCGAAAATAGGACCCTATCAGGTGCTACCACTCCGGACCAGAGCGGACCTGGGAGTGATGGCAATAAAGGAGTACTCCACATTCCCCAAAGCTCCAGTATTACTGGAGCCTCACCATCAGATTGTTTAGTGTCATATCTCGGAGACTCGTTGGAGAAGTCTTACCCCTCTGCAAATATGCTGTCAGTGTATTCTACAGTCCCAACCGACTGGTCCATTGTGTTGTTCAGTTCTTTCACATGATTTGCATACACATTAATGGAATGGTTCTTTTTGCTGTGATGGGGCAGTCCTTCTGGATCGGGTAAGTTTTCTCTCTTATGATCAATTTGGAAACTCTTTAATCTCGTAGATATTTCTACTGTTGTTGAGCTTATCTGTTGTGCATAGATATGAATATTTTAAGCCAGAATCGATGTATCATACCGTGTCTCATTCTCTTGGATGGTTTGTACATATACCATTAGGTAGTATGGTTAAACTTTAGTTTTTTGTATAATTCCCAGTTGATCACCTTTCCCACCCAATCATATCAAGTCTTGTATCCCTTTTGAGCAAGTTTGCTGTATTCAGTTATGTGATTAATCGTTTCGTCTTGGCTATTCTGTTACATATTGTCAATTTTCACTTTAAAATAATCATTATGGCGTTGCTTAAAAGAGATTCAGTTTCTCTTTTGATGTTTACACCAATAGTTAGAAACCCTTCCCTTTTTAAAAGTTGCATTGGAATATATTGGAATCTACTAAGATTGTGAATTTTAGAAAAAGAAGATATAATTGTTCAATAATTTGTTTATAACTTAGTCCAAATTTAATTAACATATACGACTTAATTAAATTTTATTAATATAAACAACTTAGATTAAAAACTTTATTTTCAAATGACTTTTTGAAATTACATTTTCTCGAAAAAGCATAGTGATATTTTATTCTAAAGTGGCAGCTCAGCATTGTCTATATTGACTTCAGAGAGTGAATAAACTTTTGGCAGGATCAATAGAGATCTTCAGGATTCTAAGGGTCAAATGATCTGTATCAACAATCAGATATATTTTTACACACACACACACACACACACACACGAGTGGCTTGAATTCCGTTTGGTTGGTCGGTTGGGTTTTATGGCATATCAACCCATATAGATTATTTAACGCCAGCAAAAACATTTCTATTTCAAGTTATTCAGTTTATTCAAACAGTTCTAATTCAGCTAATGCAGTTCAGTATAAAAAGAGATTTTGTTTATACATAGTTAAATATCAAAAACAGTTCCATTTTAAACAATTCAGTTTAGCATAAGCACACAATTTAAATGTAAGTACAGTTTGATTGTCAAAAACATTTCTATTTCAAGCAATTAAGTTTAGTCAAACCGTTCTAATTGAAACAATTCAGTTTAGCATAAATATGCAGTTAGTTCTATTTAACCCATTGATAGGGGCCTATCAGGTGCTACCATTCCGGGCCAGAGTGGACCTGGTAGCAATGGCAATGAAGGGGTGCTCTGCATTTCCTAAAGCTCCAGCATCACTGGAGCCTCACCATCAGATTGTATAGTGTCACATCTTGGACACTCATTGGGGGTGGTCTTACTCCTCTGCAAAGAAGCAGTCGGTGTATTCTACAACCCCAGCCGACTGGGCAAGAATTCCGTCTGAAGGAATCTCTATCTTCTTATTTCTACATATCTTTCAACATATGACCTCTTGGCCCTAGCTACCAATTAGAAGCTATTTTTGTATTCTGACCAGGGCTTTTCAAAGTGGTCTACATAGACACCAGATGTGAATTTTGGTAGGATGAATAAAAACAGAAATCCACAGGGAATTAATTTACAAGTTTGCATTAATAAATCGTTTAATAACAGAAAAACAACAAAAATCACTGGATCTTGTAGACTAATTACTAGATATCGTACACCTAGCAAAATTCCTGATTAGGTGTTATTGCCACTAAAAAGTGATATGTCGTTCATATACTACTCCCGCCCCGTTCAAAACAAACGGCTCATTTAAATGAAAGAACATTCTGATTTTGACATCGTTAACCCCTTTTTGGCGTCACAAACCTGCAACCAACATTCGTGTTCTCAACTTTTCCATTAAAAATAATTCAAGAATTAAAAGGTGCATTTATGATTTACTGATTATTTTCTCATACACTATTAAATTAGTTATATTTTGTAATTTTATATTCAATTAATTTGTTAGGAGGTGAATGGAAATTCAACTTGGTTATGAGTTGGGGGCATCAAATAAAACGTTTTCAGAGTGAACTTAACGTAACAAAGCAAAAAAAAAAAATGATTATTTCGCAAACAAAAATTAATATGGTATTTTAACCAAAAGTAAAACAGCCCGGATTTGAAGAGGACGGTAAAGCCTTTCCAGTGGGAGAAATTTTTCCGGTAAAAAAAAAATCACACTTAAATCTACTGTCAACTACTCAGGAAGCAATCGATGATATTTTAGTATGTTTAAAACAAGACAAGCTCTAAGTATTTGTTAACAACTTAGTCGAAATTTAATATATCTAAAAAGAAATGAAAAATTTACACTAAATTTCCTATTGCTTTTTTCAAATTGCATTTTTTTTTAAAGAAAGCATTGGTATATCAAAGTCTGAATTGGAGGTGCGCGATTTTAACTGACCTTTCGACAAAACCCTCACTTGATAGTTTAGAAGGCCGCAAATGGTAATAAAGCCGCAGGTTCCCATATTTGCATCGTGACCACAAATCATGGCTCCTATAATCGGTCGTTCTTTGTATAAACAGACTTGTTCAAAAAAGGCAAAATATTACATAGGCTTGATTCAGTTGTTCCTCAAATGGCTCTATTAAGCGGATTTTCTTTGTAACAAATGTCTCATTTAACCGGCGTAAAATATACATCTAAATGATATTGTAGGGGAAAGAAAATTTCGTATTTTAGTTTGGCGCGCAAATTTAACTCGACACTTAATTTCACCCAATCAGGATGACTTATCCTATTCAGCCCGGACCTCCTTTATCCGGGCACCAAAAATTGGATAAGCTGCCAAAACCATCCTCTTTAGTTGGACCACGCCGCCCAGAGCAGACATCTCACTAGGAGCTCTTCTAGCGGCAGCATGGACACACGAGGGAACCTATCTAATTTATGGATTCCTCGCAAGGAATCCCAGTTGAATATAAATTAGATGCATTCAACATGCCTCGCACAGGCATAACTTTATATCACCCCCAAAATTGGCTATGTCAACGCGATGTTTTTATTCCGCTCTCGACACCGAGCTATCAATACGCCTCAGGGCCACTTTAATGGAGACAACGCATACTCTCATCTCCAAAAACACCAGACGCACAAAACTACACGGTGACTCTAAAGTTCAATCCCTCATACGTCCGACGACACACGCTGCCATCTCAACCTTCTCAACTTCTCATAACTCAATTTCGTCTCAATACTCACAACCTTTCCACGAGTCTTGCTGCACCAAAAGCAAACCCAATATTCCATGCTGCAAATAAAAACCTTTTCATAAAAACACATTTCGACCTTCGGCATCTTATCTTCTTCATCTCTACCTTTATTTACCCTTAAAACCTAGCGAGGGGACTAACAACACTAAACGAGGAAACAACACAACGTAAACACACATACGTTACAACCATCTTCCTCGCTAACAACAAACATTCTCCTCACTAACCCTAACAATAACAATTTCACTACGCCAAAACTTACCGCTAAAATACATACAATATATGTGCAAAATACAGTAAAACATATACACAATTCTTATTTATATATACGAAAAGATACAATGAAACAAATTGAATAAATGATTGGTTTGATTTAGTTTGGTTTTATTGCATATCAAGCATTATAGGTAATTCAATGCCAAATAGGGGGTGTCCTCGTGGTGTAATGGTTAAAGCGATGGACTGCAGGATCATAGTAAGCAAGTTCGTACTCCAGTCACGCTATTAAGTTCACTTTCGGGCAAATACCCTTGGGAAATGTACGAACCCCCTTATCCTCCCAGCTATGGGTTAAACGGTACCACTACTGTTCTTCTAGGAGAATGGTTTTGGCATTAAATAACCTACAAAGGTTGATATGCCATTAAACAAAGAAACCAAACCAAACCAAACCAAAGAAACCAAATCAATGCCAAATCCATCTTTGTACCAATAAACAAATACGCAGTTTGAATGTCAAAACAGTCCCATCTCAAACAGTTTAACATAAGCACACAGTTTAGTTCTATTTTACCCGTAGATAGGACTCTATCAGGTGCAAACAAATCCGGACCAGAGGGCGATGGCAATGAAGGGGTACTCCGCATTCCCCAAAGCTCCTGCATTACTGGAACCTCACCATCAGATTGTTTTGTATCATATACAGGACACTCGTTGGGGAAGTCTTAAACCTCTGCCGAGAAGCAGTCGGCGTATTTTACAGCCCCAGCCGACTGGGCCATAGGACACTTGTTAGGGAAGTCTTACCCCTCTGCTGAGAAGCAGTCGGTATATTTTATAGCCCTACCCGACTGGGCCTCGGAACACTCGTTGGGGAAGTGTTACCTCTCTGCAGAGAAGCAATCGGTGTATTTTACGGCCCCAGCCGACTGGGCAAAAGTTGAATAAATTAAACGAATAAATAAAACAACAGGAAATAATGTTTTATGGTTTGATAAATTCATGATAAACAATATTTTTGTAAAGTAATTTCTTTTTTAGCCTGAGTTTTTGTAGGATGATTTTAGCTGGAGAAGTTGGTTTGTTAGTAACGAGGGAAAGTTTGTTGTTAGCGAGGAAGATGATGTAATGTATGTGTGTTTACGTTGAGTTGTTTTCTCGCTTAGTGTTGTCAGTCCCCTCGCTAGGTTTGTGAGAAATAAAAGGAGGATGATGAAGAAGTAAGATGGTGAAGGTCGAAATATATTTTTATGAATAGGTTTTTATTTGCAGCATGGAATATTTGGGTTTGCTTTTGGTGCTGCAAGACTCGTGAAAGGTTGTGAGTATTTAGACGAAATTGAGTTATGAGATGTTGAGAAGGTTGAGATGGCAGCGAGTGTCGTCGGACATGTGAGGGATTGTTTTTTAGAGTCACCAGGGTTTTTGTCCGTCTGGTGGAGAGGCGTGCGTTGGTCTCCATTAAAGTGGCCCAGAGGTGAATTGAGAGCTTGCGTGTCGAGAGCGGGATTACGCTCAGATCGACATAGCAAATTTTGGGGTGACATAAAGTTATGCCTGTGCGAGGCATGTTGAATGCATCTAATTTATACTCAACTGGGATTCCTTGTAAGGAATCCATAAATTAGATAGGTTCCCTCGTTTGTCCATGCTGCTGCTGCTGCTATTCTAGAGCCGCAGTGAGATGTCTGCACTGGGCGGCATTGTCCAGCTAAAAAGTATCGCTATTGAAGAACGGCCAGTGTGACGTCTGCACTGGTCGGCGTTCTCCAGTCAAAGAGACTGTGTTTGGCAGCTTACAAGATTTGGTGGCCGGAAATGAAGGTCCGGGCTGAATAGGATAAGTCATCCTGATTGGGTGAAATTAAGTGTCGAATTAAATTGCGCGCCAAACCAAAATACGAATTTTTTCCTTTCTCTACACTCTTTTACTGTTCCGGTTTTCTAAGTTGTGAATTTTCCCTCAAACACAATTATTTTTCATCTTCTACGGTTTCTTAAAAATATCTTCACTATTATTAATTGCTAATTGGTAAACACATTTTTCATTTTCTTGTAACTAAACACCCATTTTTATTCAAAATATGCTATTGTTCTATGATCCAATCTGTAAAAATTGTTAATAAAAACTTTTATCAAGGAAATGCTATGCATTAACTCGAAGGAAAAGAATCGGTGAATTTGGCTAAATTTGTGGAGAGAATTTCTTTTTTTCTATGCGAACGTTTTCTATAGTGATAAAATAAAAAAAAGAAAATTAATCACCGTCCATATTCACTACACACGTATGTAATATATTGGGACCTGCCTCTAATCATCAATTACGACAAAACCCATGTGTTCTTAACCACTTGCTTTTATTAACTAAATACACTTTTTTTAAATTGCCGTTGTCTGTAATGAAAAAGAGGCTGATGCATCGTTTCTATTCATTTTGTTAAGAGTTCCAATAAAGGGAGATAACTTCTTATAACTAACTAATACATCGTAGATATACTAATAAGCACAGATCCACATAATCTGAAGGAAATCAATACTTTTCTTGTGACTCGATTGTAAAACCTGAACTTATTAAACTCACTTAGTTTCGTCTGACACAGAAGCCCCAGATTGCTGGCATTATTTGCTTTTCCTAAATGGATACTCATCTCATAAATGAACAGTCTCATTACGTCTTAATTTGGGGGGCGGAGTTTTTTCACTCACATTATTAACTAACGTTGGCTTAGTCTGGTACCCTGTTATCTGGTTGCTTACAAATATTTTAATTCAATAATGTTGTTAATTACGGTGTATTTTTCGGTTGTTTGCTTGATTTTACGGCATATCAACTCCTGTTGGAATATCTAATGCTGAAGTCGATTTTCTTTTCTTCTAAGGGGATCCGAAATGTTTGGTTAGTTATTTGGTTTAGTTCCGTAGGTTGTTGGTTGTTGTATCTGAATCCTTTTATTTTCTTCTTATCGCATCTAACTTTTGTCGTTTCTTTGTCAGTAGAAGGCTGCAAAAGATTTATTGAAGGAAGAAAGAAAGGAGACTAAGATACCTTTTGAATTTCAACTTTATTTTGGGGTTTTATACGGCTACTCAGTAGCGAGGAAATGTCTTCCTGGACCACTAGAAAAATAGTTGCATCCCCAAACAAGGCGTCAAAATGTACTAGTCGTTTTCAGTAGGTGGTAAGTTCAAAGTCGTCGTTTTTAGTTGCGGGCGATAAGTCCAGTTGGTATTTTTAATATTGGCTGTCGCTGGAGGAGACACAGTCTTACGCCAAGTACGAGATTTGGGCGGATACATGAGCTGCCTTCTTGCAGCCGAGGGAAAGAAAGTCCGTCTAATATCATGGTAAAGCAGAAGTGAAAAATGTGTTTCTTTCTAACGCCGGTCGGTCTTGTCTTTCAGGCATGCGTAGTTCCAACTTCCAGTCAGAGGTTTCTGGGAACTGATACTTTTTGAATTTATTACATTTTATTAGTGTAATGGTTATCGTCGTAGGGAAATGGACACGGTGACACGAGTTCAAAATCCTGGACGAGGCTGATTGCATTTCACATAGCACTAATACCCTTGGGAAAGGTATGAATCCAATTCATCTCCCTCCATCGGTAAATAGTAAGGCAGACTAGGTTCTTCAGCCTTGATGAGGTGACTAGCCTAGGAGAAGGAAAACTCTGAATTCAAACCTGTTAAACTCCGCTTAAAAATTGACCGTGTGTCATATCCTGCCCGAGCGGAGGGGTTGGTAAATAGGATTACATTTTATTTTAATCTTTATTAACCTCCACACTTCCTCTTTTTTGTTGTTGTTGTTTCATCTGCCTGTAATCATATGGTTTTAATGATTAATGACCCTTCTTCCTATTTGATAGCAGTAATTTATACATAATCATATAGTTTCAAATAATTATTCCCATTTAATAATTATTGTAATTTAAACAAATTGACCCGACGAAAAGCAAGCGGATGACAATGCATAAGGCTTTATATTCGAGAACTGACATAGACAGACTATATGTGTCAAGAAAAGATGGAAGAGGACCCGCCAGCATTAAAGATAGCGTAGATGCATCAAAATAGGAACTTGAAGACAATGTTAAAAAGAGTAAAGAAAGGCTAATTACAGCGATCAGAAACGGCGTTGAAAACATAAATATCAACAGAAGAATAACTAGAAAATAAAAATGGGAAGAAAAACAACTGGATGGATATTACAAGAGACAAGCTGGCTAAATCTCAAATGAGAAGACTTAGACATGGCTACGAAAGGAAAACCTCAAGAAAGAAACCGAATTTCTTCTAACAGCAGTACAAAAAATAACGCCATAAGGATCGATTATATTTAAGCGAAAACAGATAAGACGCAACAACATAACAAGTGTAGGTTATGTGGTAATAGAGACAAAACGATTAATCATATGATAAGTGAATGCAGGAAACTAGCTCAAAGGGAGTATAAGACTAGACACGACTGGGTGGGAAAGGTTATCCACTGGGAATTGTGCAAGAAATTGAAATTTGAGCATACTACAAAATGCTATATGCACAACCCAGAATCCGTCCTGGAGAATGAGACGCACATAATTCTCTGGGATTTTGAGAAGCAAACAGATCACTTTATCCCGACCAGACGAACTGACCTAGTACCAATTAATAACAACAACAACAATCTGCGGTATAGTGGACTTTGCCGGCGGACCACAAAGTGAAAATCAAAGAAAACGAAAAGAGAGACAGGTTCTTGGATCTTGCTGGAGAACAAAGAAAGCTATGGATCAAGAAGTTCACGGTGATACCAATTGTGATTGGCGCACTTGGAACGATCCCCAGAAGCTTGGTAAAAGGATTGGAAGAGATGGAAATCAGAAGACGAACCGTGACCATGCAAACTGCTGTATTAAGATTGGTCAGAATACTGAGAAGAGTCCTGGAGACCCGAGGAGACTTGATGTCACTCAGACTCTTGTCAAAGACCATCAACTAACGCTAGTGTGAAAAATTTGCAAGGAATAATAATGATAATAATAATAATAGCTGTGAAATATGGGGGTCAAGATAATACCAGTTGTAGTAAGTGTGCCCAGAAGAATTCCCAAGAGCTTGTAGAAGAGACTGGACGAATTGTAAATCAGTGTGAGAATCGAAATCATCCATTTCTCAGATTGGCGGGAATACTGAGGAGAGTCCTGGAGATCTGAAAAGTCTTGTTGTCTCTGAGACTCTATCGCTAGTGTGAAAAAACCACAAGAAGTGAAATGATAATAATAATTTGTTTGCACAGGGTTATCGAGTAATCATCTGTGGAGATTAATAAAAAGAATAATACAAAAAACTGAATAAGGTAAATTCAAAAGTGTAGCAGTTTCTATAAAGCTCTGCCAGGGAGTATGAGCCGCGGGTGCCTGAAAGACAGACCTACCGGCGCTAAACTTCCTCACTTTAGCCTCCACCGCAGCGAAAACATGTGTTGATTAGGTCCTGTTGCCTTGAACATTTGGGAGACGTGACTGTTTTCTAAAGGTCCAGGAAGATATTTCCTTGCTACCGAATGGCTGTATTAAACCCCAAAATAAAGTTGAAATTTAAAAGGTATCGCCATTTTCCTATCTTCCTTCCTTCCGTTCTTAAAACAAAAAATCCCAATACATCTATTAAATACTGATCATTTTCAAACCGATCAATTTGACTCCTTGATGAAATTCTAACAAGAAATACTTATCCGGGTGAGAGGTGACCTGGGAGTAATGGCAATGAAGGTGTGTCTCTGCATTCCTCAGAACTCCAGAAGTGGAGCCTCACTTCTGGAGGCAGTTTTATGAACATCTCAACTATTTTTATTTTGCTGTTGTGGGAGACTTATTCTTTTGCAAAGGAAAACCCAGCATATTTTAAGCCTCGCCAATAAAGACAGGCGTCTTTCAAATAGGGCTTGAGGTCATTGAGTAAATCTTCATTTTAAAGTGTTATCAATAATATAATGGTGTCATAGATATTTTTTTTCAGGTGCGCATAAAATAAAGTTTGAGGCGAAAAAAAAAATGTGAAAGACGAACATACTTTTGATACACTTATATCTCAAAACTGGTCCATATTAAAGGGAGACAAGTCAGTCATAATGCTTTTTATTACTCGGAAGTTACCTCCCTTCATCTCTTTATTTTTTGTCCTTTTTTGAAAGAAAATATTTTCAGGAAACACTTCGTCACTGCAATTAATAATTACGCAAATCATGGTTATATTCCCTTAATTAATACAGAATTCATATATCAATAATATTTCTTCATTAAATAATTAACGACAGTAAAATTTATTTATTAATCATAATTTTAATTTGATAATAGATTTATCAGTTTTCTATTATTTTTTTTATTTACAATGAATGTTCATTTTGACTTTTTATTTTTTATTCATTTTTATTTTTTATAATAATAATAATAATCCTTTGTTAGCACAATTACATTATTTTACGTATCCAACTGGAATAATCTGTACACAGTTATATGATATCAAGCATTCTTATTCAATGTCAATAATTCATGCTCAATTAAATGGTTTAAAGTTAATATTTCTATTTAATATTAATTGCTTGTCTACACGTAGAAATATAGTTTCAAGTATTGCAATCAAATTCCAATAATTGGCAAGCAAATTATATGATTTCAAATAACTAATTATAATTTTTGTAAATAATTCTAGTTTCAATTAATTATTCTTAATATAAATAATTTACACACAGTTATATGATTTTCATTGATAAAATCCAAGTCTTCCAAGAATGACATTTGTAATTTTCAGAAATCTCCATTCAAAATTCATTCTTAAATAGAATGACTCTGATTTAATATGATTTTATTAAATTTATTTTAAAGATTATAAATTGTTCATCAATATCATCTTCATCTTAATTTCAATGGCTTTTTATCCCAAATACTCAGATAACCTGTGTTAGGGTGCCATCTGAGGGTCAAATAGAAATATCTAATCATCTTCTACATGTAAAACCATTTGTGCAAACAAATGACTGGTGTTAAATAGAATTATAAGAATCAGATTGCAATACTTTGAATCATTTAACAGTGTTCAAATGAATTAATTATATTGAAAAGAATTATTCATGTTATATAGAAATACTTGAAACCATTTTAACTGTGTGCAAACAAACAAGTTTGGGCTCATTTAAAAATGTTACCAATAAACAATTTGTTTACAAATCATATTTAATATATATGTATAAACAGAGTTTGGCATTAAATTACCTACAAGAGTTGATATGCCATAAAACACCACTAACCGCCAACCATTTAAGTTTGTACAAACAGTAAACTCTAATGTGTTTAAAAAGAAAGTTACCAACAAACTGTTCCATTAAAATCATGAATAATATGTATATATATATAAAAAAAATTATATACAAAAACTACCGCCAAAGAAGCAGCTTTGCTTCCAGTAAAGTCTTCATCAGATGATGACCCTGGGTTCAGGTATGGTTTCGGGACCGAAGCATCATTACCACTAACCCAGGGCGCCCCAGCAGTATCTCACAATACTACCAGACTTTATTGGATGGTGCTTAATCTGTACAAATGCCATATCTGTTCAGATGCAGTTACAGTCTTGTTTTGGATCTTTTTTATATATTCCCTCTTCTTTGCTGGTGAAAGTCCAATTTTGGTTAAAAATGTAGAGGTTGCGTTCGAAATAAAA
>OY757917.1:13987949-13997949 GCA_963585895.1 Sepioteuthis lessoniana | reverse complement strand
AGGTGAAGTATTTTGATGAGTAATGACGAAGATGAAAATTAATGAAAATAATGAAAAAGTAGAAAACAGATGAAGAATTGTAGCATTGAAAATTATCAATAATTGCATGAATGTCTTCGGCTTTTTAGGAATGAAAATTCACAAAGACATTTTCCATTGGTGCAGGCATGCTTGTGACTGTGAGATAAGCAGGACCTGCAACAGCGGCTGCCAAGGAAGCTGGGAGAAGTGGTTAGTTTTTTGGGGTGCTACCTCTTTGCCTTTGCAAAGGGTGGGGTGATTTTGATGTCGGTTTCCTGCCTAGGTTGCCTATTGACAGTCTGGGCTGAATATTGTTGATGATCAATTTCACATGTGATCTGCCTAGAGAAACTGTATTTTGAACAATATTTCCTCAATATTTCTTCAATATTTGAAGGCATGTTTAATAAAACAGTTTTTGTCATTGGAAATGAAATTTGCAAATCAAGTTCTTGATGAAGCTGTTTGCATTTCACGTCATGCTTATGCTGTTGAGAAAGCCACCTGTTAGCCCTCCAGCTATAGGAAAATAGTCAGACAGAATGGGTTCTTTAGCCTTTGTTAAGAAACCAATCGAGAAGAAGGAAAACTCTGAATTCAAATCAGCTTTATTCCACTTCAAAACTGACCTTGTGTCACATCCTGCTCATAGGGAAGTGGTTGGATATATAAATACTTGTGATTTTGGTGATTTTGAAGTTTGGTTGGTTTCTTTGTTTAATAGCATATCAACCTTTGTAGGTTATTTAATGCCAAAGCCATTCTCCTAGAAGAACAGTAGTGGTACTATTTAACCCATAGCTGGGAAGATAAGGGGGTTCATGCCTTTCCCAAGGGTATTTGCCAAAAAAGTGAATGTAATAGCGCAACTGGAGTACAAACTCGCTTACTACGATTCCGCAATCCAACGCTTTAACCATTACACCACGAGACCACCCCACCCCAGTTTGTGATGAAGTCCACCAAATAATCTTCAGGATGATGCACTGGCAGCATTAATAGAATCAATCTAAGAGGTCAACTCATTCTTTGTGACAAAGGTAAATTGGACAGAACTAATGCTTTGTAGATTGTTATTTTAGTGTCCTTCTAGATGAATTTTTAAAACCTACTGAAAGCAGTGTCCAACTTTGCAAGTCAGTTGTCCACTTCTTTGTCAATCTTAGCATCAAAGATTATCATGCAATACAGGAGAACTTTTGACCTTTTTACAACTCCATATATTAATGATAGAGAGAGAGAGAGAGAGTGAGTCTGTGTGTGTGTTTGAGAGAGAGAGAGAGAGAGAGAGAGGATGTTTGTGAGTGAGAGAGAGAGAGAGTGTGTGTGTGTGTGTGTGTGTGTGTCTGTCTGTCTATGAGTGTGTGTGAGAGAGAGAGAGAGAGAGAGAGAGAGAGAGAGAGTGTGTGTGTGTGTGTGTGTGTGTGTGTGTGTGTGTGTGTGTGTGTGTGTGTGTGTGCATTTGAAAGAAAGAGAGAGAGAAGGGGGTGAGAGAGAATATATGTGTATGTGTGCATGTGTTTCAGAGTGAGAGAGAGAAAGAGAGAAAAAGAGAGATTGTATGTGTATCCATTTGAGAGAGAGAAAAAAAAATAGAGAGAGAGAAAGAGAGAAAGAGAGAGAGAGAGAGAATATGAGCATATTTAGATAGATAGATAGATAGATAGATAGAGATAGATAGATAGATAGATAGATAGATAGATAGATAGATAGATAGATAGATAGATAGATAGATCAGTTAAATCAGATACATTTGTCACAGGATTAATTTTTCTCAAAGAAATATTTTCACAATACACCGTCTGACGTCACGGTGTCTTCAAAGTTAAGTATTTGACTTTTTTTTCTTTTCACACAAATTAAATACGTACTTTCTTTTTTTTATAAATATTATTTAACACACCCACGAAAATTTATGAAAAACAGATTTTAAAAAATCTAAGAAACGATCTAATTTAACCATAAATACTATTTTTAACGCAAAATACGAGGAAAAATGACGTGACCCGTGAGGCATTTTCTTTTTGACAAGCTCCTCGGAACCCTAGTCATAGAATTATCCGTTTAAAAAAAAACATATTTAAAAAGCAGTAAAAGTAGGTTATATTGTAAAGAAAAGAATTTTTAAAAGATTGATAATTTCTGGGTGCTACACAACGTAATGGAACCAAATTATTTCTCTTGATTATAAGAGTTGCCTCCCTTGGACCGAGTGGAGACGTTCCATTTACAAACATGAACATTTTATACTTGCTATATTTCCTAATGTACACCATTAAAGGAAAGCAACTATTTACTCAGTTTTAAAAACAAGCAATTATTCAATGTAATACATCAGATATAGATTCATAGAGAGAGGGGCTTCAGTCGTCAAAACAAAGAAAAGGTGATAATACACTAAACTGCAATTGATCACGAGGCTTTGCTATTACTCCCAGGTCCACTCTGATCTGTAGAAGTAAAACTTATAGAGTTCTCTCATTAGATGAAATAGAGCTGTTTAAAAATTATTAGTAATAGATTGGAATACTTGATACTATACTTTGTATCTTTGCTTTAGAGGAAATAGAGTGATATATATATATATATATATATATGGAAGTAAATAATGTAAAAGAATTTGACAGTAGAAAAAATTTTTAAATGAAGTAAACAAAAGTGAAGAATTTAATATGAAATAAAATTGATCCTATAATGTTATGGTTTAAATAAATCAGGACTTAAAAAGATGTTATCGAGTGTCATTGGATCAGGTGCTAACTGTTTATTCAGTAAATCAGCGTTCATATTTCTAAAAAATATCATGTGACTGTGTAAGGCAAGGATATAGAACATCAACTTTCTTTCATATTAAATTCTTCACTCCAGATTACTTTGTTTTTCAATTTTTCTCCTCACACACACACACACACACACATACAATTGGGGAAAATCAACAAACGTTGTTTGGCTATTATGAATTTATTTCAGCTGGGCATTCCATACTAGAAACCAACTTCTTCAGATAGACATCACATAATGGAGAGAAAAAATTATAAAGATTTTCTTTCAGTGGATTTTTACTCATTTGAAAAAAAAAACAACTAATAAATGAACAAATAAATAAACAAATAAAGAAGGAGGGAGAGACAAAATGACATGGGCTAGAAGTTGGTGTGAAAACTGGATTTAATATCATTGTCTGGTGTCATGTATCCTTATCTAAAAATCTTTAACAAGACTCACAGGCCCTTCAGCAACTAAACACTTGACAATAAATTAACCTGTCTATTTATTTATTTATTTATTCATTAAGGAAAACATGGCAATAAACATTATAACTAATATCAAACTCATCTAATTTTCTTAAAAATTTGATGATCAGTTTTATTTGATTTCCATTTAAGATTAAAATTTAGTCTTTATTCAATTTCTTGTTCAATATTGCTTGCAGCATTCAGCACCCAACAAAGCAGCAGCTGTATGGCTACCTACCACCCATCACGAAAACTATCAAACTTTGATGAACCAGGCATATGGGACACTGCTGGAGAAGTAAGGACAAACTCATAAGTGATGTACTCCTGTGGACCCCTTCACATGGACGAGCAAAGGCAGGATGACCAGCTAAAACCTACATACAGCAGCTCTGTTCCGATACGAGATGTAGCCATGAAGACCTGCCGGAAGCGATGGACGATAAAGAAGGATGGTGAGAGAGGGTCAGGGTAATCCGTGCAGATGGCACGATGTGATAATGAAGATGATTTAATTTCTGAATTTTCTTATTTGATTTTTATTGTGAATACTGCTATTCCAATTACGGTTAAAATCATTAACATCATTATAATAATTACTCTCGCCAATGGCCCGGGAGACCTGGGTTCAATCCCAGGTCGAGTCATACCAAAGACTTTAAAAATGGAACTTGATACCACCTTGCTTAACACTCAGCATTATAAGGTACGGTTCAAGGGTAAAGTGGAGCAATCCAGGGAATGGAGTAGCGCCCTCCCCTACACCTTGGTGTAGTAGCTATCGAAAAGGGAGCCTTCGGGTCACCCTCGACTATGGTCGCTAACTTTACTTATTATTACAATGATTGCTAATTTATCCTTTTTATTAGTACTGATATTACATTACCAACCATACCAATGGTAATACTGATACCATTAATTTTTTCCTACTATTATTATCACTATCAGTTTTTCTATTATTAACCTTTTATGTTTATTATATATATGTATATAAAGATGGACAAATGTGGGATCAGGCAGATTGGACCATTCCTTTGTTTTTAATTATTTTTTGATTGTTCTCAACAAGGTTCGACCTTTGGTCATTGCCAGAAGAAAAAAGTTTTTTAGAAAGTTTTTAAAGATTAATTTAAAGATTTTTTTTTTTTTTCAAGGAGTTGATAAGCCATAAGGAAAGTGAAGTAAAATGAACAAGTGGCACAGCATATTCATTCAGTGAATGAAAAATATTTTTTGATCCAAAAGGACAAACAAATAAATTTTCTTAGCAGAAATTTTAGTTTCTGTTTTATATGTTTGAGTTTAAAGGTGAAAATTGAGATGCTATTAAAATTTTTATTTTGTTTTGTTTTTGGTTTTGTTTTGTTATTTTTAGTTTGTTTGTTTTATTTTATTTTATTTGATTTTTGTTTTGTTTGTTTTGATTTGTTTGTTTGTTTGTTTTGTTTTATTTTATTTGTTTATTTTATTTTGTTTTGTTTGCTTGTCTGTTTCTTAGCTTGTTTTGTTTTGTTTTGTTTTGTTTGTTTCTTTGTTTGTTTTGGTTTGTTTGTTTGTTTGTTTGTTTGTTTTGTTTTGCTTTGTTTGTTTCTTTGGTGGTTTTTTTTGTTTATTTGTTTTGTTTGTTCTGCTTGTTAGTTTTGCTTTTTGTTTGTTTTGTTTTGTTTTGTTTTGTTTAGTTTGTTTGTTTCTTTACTTGTTTTGTTCTGTTTTGTTTAGTTGTTTGTTTCTTTGCTTGTTTTGTTCTGTTTTGTTTAGTTGTTTGTTTATTTGTTTGTTTGTTTTTTTTTGTTTTATTTGTTTTGGTTGATTTTTTTGTTTTTTTGATTGTTCAATTTTGTTTTGCTTGAATTTAAAATGAATTGCATCAGATTTTTCCACATTAAAATTTAAATATTGCTGAAATTTTGGGGTGAGAAAGATATAAAATACAAAATTCTAAAATAATTAATCATAAAATAATTGAAGATATTTAAATTTGAAGAGACAATAAAACTAATCACATGTAAAATAAATAAATGAATGAAATTAAAAATCTTAAATTAAAAAATTATTTAATTGAAAAGTATTTGTTTGAGTTGCTTTAGTTTTATGGTATATCAACCCTTGTAGGTTATTTAATGCCAAATCCATTTTTATACATACATTAAATATATAATTTGTAAAAAATACTTTGTAGGAAACTTTTTAAAATGAGTCAGGATTCATTTGTTTGCACATAGTGAGATAGTTAAATGGTTTTATCAAGCATCAGTTATTTGTTTGCACATAGTTAAATGGATATACATCTAAGACTTGTAAGTGAATAATTTGTAGGTAATTTCAATTTTAAAAAGTTAAAATAATTTATGTGTATACAATTAATTATTGCTAATGTTTGCAATTAATTGGTTTACAGTTAATTAGTTTCAAGTATTGCCATCTGACCCTAAAACTTCTATTCTATATCAATCATTTGTTTGCACACAATGAAGTGCTTACAAGTATTGCTATTTAACTGTAATAATTCTATTCAATACAATTCATTCATTACACACAGTCAAATGGTTTCAAGTATTGCTATGTCATACTAACAATCCAATTAAACATCAATTTTTTGTTTGCACACAGTTTAAATGTCAATCAATACTATTTACCTTATAGATGGGACCCAAACAGATACTACCACTCTGGGTCAGAGTCAACCTGGGAGCAATGACAATGAAGGGGTACACTACATTCCTCTAAGTTCCGGCATTACTAGAGCCTCACCATCAGACAGTTTAATGCCATATCCAAGACACTCATTAGTGGGAGGGAGTCTTACCTATCTACATAGATGCAGTCAATGTATTCTACAGCCCCAGTTGACTCGGCTGTTAAAAAGTATAAAAGCAAATAAAACTTGTAGAAAATTTCGTACTGACATCTGAGAGTAATTAAAAAAATATTTGCATATTTGGTCAGCAGTTTTCCGTTAATTCTGTTCGGTTAAAAAGAACAAACAAGGAAAAATGTATGAATTAAAAAAAATTCTTGCTGACAAACAAGAAAACGTAAATTCGGGTCATGTGAAAGTAGACATTGCTTGAAATATTCAGGGTTTTGAGCGCTTTTGAGACAAAATGTATCCTCTCCAGTCATCTGCAAAAATGGTACAATCACTCTATCACTTTCTCTCTCTCTTATATATCTATCAATATATATATATATATATATATATATATATATACGAGGATCAGCTGAAAAGTTCATAGGTGGACCAAGATACCCTCATGGAATGTCATCAAATGAGGTTGCTTTTTCAACATATTCAACATAAAAATATAGGGTGTCTCAATATACATGAGACCCATGTGACTACTAACAACCCTACTAATAATAATGTTCTGTCCTTTTTTTGTTTCAGATTTGAAAATAATATACTATATCAACAATCCATTCTCAATCACAATGCTTTGAACAAGACAGGAAAAAATATTTTGCGTCACTACTTATTTGGAGACAAAATCATTGAAAACTGTCTCAAAATAGATGCAACCCATTAATATGATAATTTATTTCTGAGACAAGAAACTAAAAAAAAAGAAATGATTGCATGTCCTGGAACCTGATATAAGAACAATTTAAAAGCATCGATTTCATGTCTCTAGCTCAACAGATGCATTTTTTCCAGGACTTGTTTCAAATGACTGCTATTGCGCTTGTCTCAGTAATAAATCATCATCATATTAATGGGTTGCATCTATTTTGAGACACCCTGTATTGCAGCATAAAACCGGGTTTTATTTTTCAACATTTTTTAGAACTTAACGACTTTTTCAACTTGTTGTGCCTGGTGTTGTATTCTATTAATGCAAATTTATTGCATTCGCTTATCATATGGTAACCGTTTCACCTAACCCACACTTTCTATTCTGCTGTGTGCTATCGTTTTTATACAATTAGTTCTTTTGGCATTTTTTTTTTTTTTTTTTCCTTTTTGCACTGCTCTCTCTTGTTTTTTCAATCTTAACCATGTCTAGATAATCTCATGTACAATCTCGCCTATTTGTTGCTTGAAATATCCTTACAGTTATTTTTCTTCTCTTTTCTGCTTTCTAGTTTTTGTTGTTTTCTTGTTTGTCATTATGTTGTTATTGTTGTTTGTGTCGTTGGTTTTTCTTTGACCCTTTTTAGGGGGTATTTTTCTTGGGTCCTTGAATTGATTCATCAACAAACTCCTCAATGCTGGCGTTTTTTGTTTTTTTTCTCGCTTGAGTCTGAGAGACACAAGTCTCTTTTGGTCTCCTGGACTCTTCTCAGTATTCTAGCCTATCTAAACAATATCTGTATGGTCTCGATTCTTCCTCTGATTTCTTATTCCACATGTCTCTTTTTCAAGCTCTTGAGGACTGTTCCTAGTGCGCAAACCATAATTCGTATCAGCGTCACCATGACAGCAAGTCTCCTCTGATCTACAAGACTCTTCTCAGTATTCTTGCTGATCTCGGCAATGCTGTAGTTTGGATGGTCTCGACTCATCCTCCAATTTCCAACTCTTTTAGCCCCTTTTCCAACTCTTTGGGGACTGTCCCAAGTGTGCATATTACAATTGGTATCACTGTTTCCTTGCGAGTTATTTTTTTTTATGAAGATCAATAAAAAGAAAAAATCAAAAGTGTTGCAGTTCCTATAAACCTCTGACAAAATGTGAAATCCGCGTATGCCTGAAAAATAGACTTACTAACACCAAAAAAGAAACCCATTCTCATTCAGCAGTGACCACTTGGACAGGAAAGAACTACTTTTCTCTAGACGCTGGTTGCTAAGACCATGTGTTTTGTTAGTGGCATGCTAGCTCTTGCCCGACCTTCCCCTCCTCTAATCCCCACTTTAATTGACCTTCGGGTCATTGACCTTGTGTCAAGTCCAGTCTGGTGGGAAGCAGTGACAAATATCAGCACGCTGGCTCACTCTCCTACCAGTAGCAACTGAACGTATCCACTAGACAACAGGACAGACCTTAAAATTCACAACTCACCAAAAATAAATCTCTTGTTAGCAGTTATGGCTGCCTACATCTCTCACAAAAACACTTACTGGACACAATCACTAACTTTAAACTCATCACCCCCCGAAGATGACGAATAAAAGTCAACGCCTTGTTTGGGAAACATGACTACGTCTATTAGTTCAGGAAAACAATTCCACATCTCAGAATAGCCATTTTAAACCCTAAAATAAAGTTGAAATTTAAAAGGTATCTTTGTCTCTTTCCTTTCTTCCTTTGGCAATTCTCTTACAGCCTTCACAGACAAAGAAGCCAACAAGTTAAATAGGGTAAGAAGAAGGACAAATGGAGTCAGATACTACTGCAACCAACAACCACCAACGATAATAAACCACCAATGATAATAACCCGCCAACCAATCTTCATTTCCCCATGTTCCACAACTTTTCCAGCTCTCTGGTAAGATCTAGAATGGAAAAGAATCGACTACAGCATTGTTGAGATCGGCTAGAATACTCTGAGAAGTCCTGGAGACCTGAGACTTGTCACTCAGACACCTGTGAAGGGCCTACAGCTGACGCTGCGGTAAAAAAAAACGCGGGGAGACAGTGATACCAATTGTAATATGCACACTTGGAACGACCCCTAGGGAGTTGGAAAAGGGGCTACAAGAGTTGGAAATCGGAGGACGAGTCGAGACCATCCAAACTACAGCATTGCCGAGATCAGCTAGAATACTGAGAAGAGTCCTGTAGATCTGAGGAAACTTGCTGTCACTCAGACTCCTACGAAAGACCATCAGCTAACGCTGGTGTGAAAAATATACAAGAAGGAAAATGATAATAAAAATGCAAAGACCTAGAAATAAGAATTGAAAAAAAATATGAGACACCTTAAAACTACCACCGTGCTAGTAGTAGTAGGAGCACTGGGTATGATCAAGAAAGGGACAGACAAACGCGTTAACAAATTACTTGGTAGTCCCAGTCGATATGAAATACAAAAAATTACACTTTGCGGAGCTGCCCATCTCTTTAGGGAAGTACTCTCAATGTGACAGAAAACTATCACCCAAAAGAGGCAGCAAAAAAACATATCTACATAGAATGCATATAATCACTATCTTCCCTCACGCTAGGTCCTGGGCAAATACCTGATGAAGGATTGTAAGAAAACGAAAAAAATAATAAATGGTAAAGGGACTGGAAGAATTGGGAATAAGAATAAATGGAAACCTTCAAGACTGCAGTGTTTATAAAAATCGGGTAGAATACTGAGGAGAGTCCTGGAAATTTGAGGGGACTTGTTGTCGCTCAAACTCATTTAGAATACCATCAGCTGATGCTGGAATGAAAAACTCTCAAACGAGTCAAATAATAATGACGGATTTTCAAATAATTCTAGAAAATCCGTTATCACTCACAAAAAAACGAAACAATTTCATATAATCTGAAGAAGCCGTATTGGCAAAACATAGATACATACATATATATATATGTGTGTGTATGTATGTGTGTGTGTGTGTGTTTTGCCAATACGCAAAGATATGTTTTGCCTATAGGCAAAACACACACACACACACACACATATATATATATCTTGTTTTTACGCCTTCCTCTGACCATTTTTGATGAGTTCGATTTTTGATAGGTGCTCTATAGAATTAGCCTTGTGCGATATCAAAGTAAAGATTAGTAAATAACAATATATTTTCGCATTTTCTTCAGCAAGTACATTTCTTGAACAAAAATTGATACTACAAGAAATTCTT
>OY757917.1:13852949-13982949 GCA_963585895.1 Sepioteuthis lessoniana | reverse complement strand
AGAACGTTCATCTGTGCAGCTTTCAAATCACACACGGAGAGAAGCAATGCATAACGTGTCCGCGTACCAATTACCACAATACTACCAATAACAGCAGTTACTTTTCATTGCTTAGACTGCTTTGGATATGTAATTTACGCACCACAAATCACACGTGAAGAGAAGAAATGCATAACGTGTCCGCGTACCAATTACCACAATACTACCAATAACAACGGTTACTTTTCATTGCTCAAACTGCTTTTATCATGAGATTTAAGCACCATAAATCACATACGGAAAGAAGCAATGCATAACGTGTCAGCGTACCAACTACCACAATACTACCAATAACAGCGGTTGCCTTTCATTGCTTAAAATGCTTTGGATATGTAATTTACGAAACACAAATCACATGTGAAGAGAAGAAATGCATAACGTGTCAGCGTACCAACAACCACAATACTACCAATAACAGTGGTTACCTTTCATTGCTTAAAATGCTTTTATCATGAGATTTAAGCACCACAAATCACACACGGAGAGAAGAAATGCATAACGTGTCAGCGTACCAATTACCACAATACTACCAGTAACAGCGGTTACCCTTTCATTGCTTAAAATGCTTCGGTCATGTGACATATGGGCTGCAAATCAGCTTCTAAAATATTGCAAAACTTTTAACTCATTCTATCTTATGTTAATCTGCAATAAAGCAGATAGGCTACTATTTATTTTGAGCGTTTTTCACACCAACATTAGCTGATCGTTTTTCACTGGAGTCTGAGGAATAGCGAGTTTCCGCAATTCTCAAGGACTTTTCTCAGTATTCAGGTCGATCTCAATAAAGCTGTAGTTTGGATAGTCTCCACTCGTCCTCTTATTTCCAAGTCCTCTAATCCCAGTAGCAAACATTTGATGCCTGTACCGAGCGCACAAATTACAATTGGTATCACCGTCACTTTCATGTTCCATTTTTTTTTCCACTTCTCGAGCAAGGTCGAGGTACTTATCTCTCCTTTCGCTTTTCTTACCCTATGGTCAGCTAGGACCGGCAAGGTCCACAAATTGAAATTTTATGATTGCTTAAGATATTTGAAAGTATTTAATTGGGTGGAAATTATTCGTGGTCGAAAAGAGTATTTGAAACCATATAATTATAAATCGTATTATTATAAATTATTTATATTAAGAATAATTATGAGAAACTGAAATTGTTAACTAAGAATTATCATTGTAACTAGTCATTGAAACCATGAAATTCTTATCGCATTGTTAGGATTAGATAGGGATACTTTAAACTATATAATAGTGCAAAGAAAGTATTGCTATTCAATTCATATAGTTTCTTGAAACCATATAATTCTTAATACAAATAATTTGCACACAGTTATATCGTTTCAAGTATTCTTATCTAATACCAATAATTTGCCCACGGTTATGTGGTTTCAAGTATTCCTACCTAATACAAATAAGATGCACACAGTTATATGGTTTCAAGTATTCCGATCTAATTCCAATAATTTGCCCATAGTTATAAGGTTTCAAGTCTTCATATCTAATACCAATAATTTGCACACAGATATATGGTTTCAAGTATTCCTATCTATTGCGAAAAATTTGCTCACAGTTATATGGTTTCAAGTATTCCTCTCTTATACAAATAGTTTGCCCACAGTAATATAGTTTTAAGTATTCCTTTTTATAATTATATTTGATAATGATCATTTATTTTTACACAGATATGATTGCAAGTTTTCCTAACAAATACTACTAACTTTGAGACAAATCTATTCGACCCATAGATGGAACCCTAACAGATACTACCACTTGGAATCAGAGTTGACCTGGAAGTAATGGCAATGAAATAATTATCATTTTAGTCTTTGCGATTTTTCCCACCAATATTTACTATGCTCTGAGTGAATACAAGTATCTTCAGGTATTCAGGACTTTTCTCAGTATTCTAATCCATTGATGTGGTCTGTAAAGTCTCAATTCTTTCTATGATATCCAATTCCTTCTGTGCTTCTTCGAAGCCTTTTGTTGTCAATCTTTTTTATCTTTTTCATTTTCCATCCTGGGTTTCGCCGGAACGACAAAATCTATGGTTAGTTTTTTTTTCTTTTTTTGTTTGTTTGTTTGTTTCGGTTTTATGGCATATCAACCTTTGTAAGTTATTTAATACCAAATCCATTTTTATACAAATAAACAGTTCTATTTCAAACAATTCATTTTATCATAAGTATACAGTTTAATTGTCAAAAACATTTCTATTTCAGGCTATTAAATTTAGTCAAAAAGTTCTAATTAAAATAATTCAGTTCAGTATAAGTATAGTTTTTGTTTACACATAGTTAAATGTCAAAACAGTTCTATTTCAAACAATTCAGTTTAGCAAAAGTTGGCTGTTTAATGTCAAAACAGTTCTATTTGAAGTACATAGTTTAGACCTATTTGACCCATTGGTAGCACCTATCAGGTGCTACCACTCCGGAGCAGAGTGGACCGGGGAGCGATGGCAATAAAGGAGTACTCCGCATTCCCCAAAGCTCCAGCATTATTAGAGCCTCACTATCAGATTGTTTAGTGTCATATCAGGACACTCATTTGGGGCAAAGAAGCAGTCGGTCTATTCTATAGCCCCAGCCGACTGGGCCATTTTTCTTTTGTTAAGTAACACTGTCAAATCTCGAGAATGGATTTTGGTTTGTGCATATACCATTTGGTAGTCTGGTTAAATTTCAATTTCTTGCTCAGTTCCCAGTGGGTCATCTTTCCCACCCAGTTATGTTTTGTCTTGTACTATTTTTAGTTTCGTTTTTGTCACCAGATAACCTACACTCGCTATTTTGTTACGTATTATCTATTTTTGCTTTAAAATAATTAGTCCTTATGGCGTTATTTTGGGCTACTGTTAGAAGAAATTCGTTTTCTCTCTTAAGATTTCCCTTTTCGTAGCTTCGTACACGTCTTCTCGTATGAAATTTTACCAATGTTTCGCTTGAAATACTCATACGATTATTTTTCTTTTTATATCTTTTTTTAAATTTTTTGTTGCTGTTATTTTTGTCCTTATGTTGTTACTGCTGTTACTGGCTGATGTCATGAGCTTTTCTTTACTTTTTTTATGTAGTCATTGAGTCTTCGTATCGATGCATCCACGCCATCTTCAACTCTGTCGAGTCCTCTTCCTCCTTCTTTTCTTGACACATAGAGTTTGTTTATGTCAGCTCTCGGATATAAAGCCTTGTGAATCGTCATCAGTTTTCTATCTTTTGGTCTATTTGTCTGAGTCCCTCCCTTGACCATTTAAGGAATGGTACCAAATATCTTACTGATGTTTATTCCTTTGATGAGATTTCTACTGCAGAGCTTGGGTTTGAGAAGTTTTCTTGTTCACCTGCAATATTCTTCTTCTAATTTTTTCTTTCACCTCTGTTTCTTTGATTGTATCCGCTTCCAATATTCCCAAGTATTTGTAATATTCTTTTTCTCCGAGAGTTCTGATTCTTTCCTGATTTCCGTAATTTTTCTTTTTAAACTTCTAATAATCAACACGGCACGTTTTTTTTTATGCCAAATTCCATTCATAGGAATGGCTGCATATTCCTGAATGTGTAATTCTTATTCTTTATATCAGTCTCTAAACTTTATTCATTCCTTTTTTTTTCTTTTTGCAAAAAGCTTAATGTCGTCCATGTCCGTTATGTAATAATTCTCATCTTTTGATTTTGTCAATTTCTAACGCCTAGTAAGTAGGTAACTGAGCGACATCCTTGTTATTACAAATTATCGTGGCGAGAGAGAATCTCCCTGAAATATGAGCCTATGGATCTTCACGTCAGCCAAAGTTTTTATCTCCTGCTGTTAATTTCGCTTTCCAGTTTTTCATAGTTTCCATGATGAAGTTTATAACTTTGTCGTATGTTTTGTTCATTTTTCAAACAATCTATAATCCAAGATTGCGGGACTATTTCATAAGGCTTTTATTATCAATCCACACCATGGTTACATTTTTCTCCTCGTTTTGGTCTCATTGAGGATGTTGTTTATCCATTAGGTTTTTCCATTATTTTCTTTCTGTTCCCACATTTTACTCTAAAATTGTTTTGTTTCCTTTGCATCCGGTTGTTGGTTTGTCCTCGTGCATTCAACACCGACTTGCCAGTAGAATTTTCTTTCGTTTTCTTTTTTGGAATATCTTATTTTGTTTGTATTGTTCGATTCTGTTTCGGTGTCTTTTAAGTCTCCCTTAACCATGCGATTGGCCTAATGAGTAGTGTTCGCCAATGTTCCGGGAGACAGGGGTTCAATCTCAGGTCGCGTCATACCAAAGACTCAAAAAATGGTACTTGATACCGCTTTGCTTAGTACTCAACACTATAAGGTGAGGATTAAGAGTAAAGTGGAGCAATCCTGGGAATGGAGCAGCGCCCTTCCTTACACCTCAGTGTAGTAGCTATTGAAAAGGGAGCCTTCGGGTCGCCCTCGACTAAAATCGCCAATTTTGCTTACTTACTCTTTCGCCAATATCTTTTGACTTATCTCTTCCAATTATATTATCAGACTTGTCTGTTGTTTTGTTTTGATCTTTTCCTCCCAATATATTCTTGTGTGTTTTCCCTCTCTTAGCACTTTCGTTTGTTGTCGCAGTTTCTTCACTTGTCCTTCTAGTCTAATTTCCCATCCAGGTTTTGTATTTTTGTTCGGGATCTCAGGAGGAATGCCGATTTTTATCACAGACAAGTTTCGCTCCAGCATAAATTAGTTTGTTTAATTCAGTGACATTGCTGGTTGGGATATTTGTATAAAATTTATTGACTTTTTTGGTTTCTACCTTTATTTTTTAACCAATGTTGGTTTCTCGGGAATAGTAGTGTTGTCTTCTTTTCTGTCATGATTTTCATAAATAATTCAATATTTATTTTGTCGTCTTGTGTTAACATTGGTTTTGTGATGTTGGGGTCAGGGATTTTTCCCATTTTCAGTATTTGGAGTTTCGATTCGTGTAGGGGGCTCTTCATATTCTTCTCTATTTAGATTATCACATATTTCTTGAATTTCAAGGTCAGAAAACAAACCTTTTTTTCAAATTATTTTAGCTTGGTCCGCAAGATCTTGGTTTGTTGTATTAAATCAAGTGGAGTCTGCCTAAATTTTTATCATTCTTTTTTCTCTACTCTCTCTCTCTCTGT
Source organism: Sepioteuthis lessoniana (assembly GCA_963585895.1). Lineage (NCBI taxonomy): Eukaryota > Metazoa > Mollusca > Cephalopoda > Myopsida > Loliginidae > Sepioteuthis > Sepioteuthis lessoniana. Next base: position 13,977,772 of record OY757917.1, on the reverse strand, counting down.
AAGGATGCTCTTGAAATAACAGTGAATTAAATTTTTATTGACTTCTCTCGTCCATTTTTTCCGTTGGTGTCCCTCAATTGGGCTATTGCTACGGTCATTGTTTGTTTACCTTAAAACAGTCAATTTTCACATAATGCTGACCGTGCCCCTCATGTTGCTTATCAAAGGAGCACCTGTCGATCATGACACTCAGATTTGTAATCTGATTTCCTGGTTGATTTGGATTTGGGTCAGATATTTTTCATAGGTAGTGTAATGGGTCTATACCAGACCCAAGGTTGATTATAATCTGTGCCCCTATCGCAGATGTGATGTGTATTCTTTCAAGAAGACACTTCAGCGAAACACGAAAGAAAAAAAAAAAAGAAAAAAAGTAACTCTTACCCTTTTGAAATTCCTTAGTTTTAACTTAATTAAAGTCTGCTATATTCATATTACATTCGGCTACGATCAGATTTTGACGAAAAAACATTAATAGTCGATGCCCCTTGATAACATAACAAACTTTTCTTAAAGAAATTTCTGGAACTTCCAAGTAAATTCTTAAGTGTTAGAAGCAACACCGTTATTTTTTTTTAAGTGAAACATTTTATTTTTTTACAATTATTATTATTATAATCATTATTATTATTTACCAGCAATTGGCGTAATAGTTAGAGTGTTTGCCAATGGCCCGGGAGACCTGGGTTCAATCCCAGGTCGTGTCATACCAAAGACTTTAAAAATGGTACTTGATGCCTCCTTGCTTAACACTCAGCATTATAAGGTACGGATCAAGGGTAAAGTGGAGAAATACTAGGAAAGGAGTAGCGCCCTTCCCTACACTTTGGTGTAGTAGCTATCGAAAAGGGAGCCTTCGGGTTACCCTCGACTATGGTCGCCAACTTTACTTTACTTTTTTACAATTATTATTATCATTATTACTCCTTTAAGAGTTTTTCCCCATCAGCGTCAGCTGATAGTTTTTCTCTGGAGTTTGAGTTACAGCAACTCTTCTCAAATCTCCAGGACTCTTCTCGGTATTCTAGCCGACCTAAATATAGCTGTAGTCGGGATGATCTCCACTTGTCCGATTATTTCAAAGTCTTCCAGTCTCTTTGAAGATTGTTCCAAGTGCACCATTCATAATTGGTATCACCGTCACCTTCATGTTCCATTATTTTTTTAAATTTTCTAGCAAGGTCTTGGTACTTATTACTATTTTCGCTTTCTTTTAATTTTACTCTGTAAATTCCACTATTCGCCAGGTTCTCTTTTCATTATTATTATTATTATTATTTAATCGGAATAGTTATTTGAAACCTTATGATTTTTTGCAAAATATTGATGCTATATAGGAATAGCTGAAAACATGTAATTGTGTATACATTATTAGTATTCAATAAAAGATACTTGAATAAAAATACTAGCAATGCGTGACCTTTGACACTTGTGTCTCAAGAAATACGAAAACATATGATTGTACAAGTTGTTAGTATTAAGAATGATTTCTTGCAGTCCTAATTGTTTTTTAGACAAATATTATTTTATATTGTATTACTATTAACTTGAAACTATATAACCGCTTGAAACAAACTGACTTTGGGATTAAATACTCCATGTTGGATTGTATCTAGATGCCGTAAAAACCAACCAATCAACCAACCAACCAACCCCTGTTTTAAAAAATAATTAGGAAAAAATTAATAATAAAACCAACAAATATTATATAGCAAATATAGTACAGTATAGTAATATGTATAATAAATCGCAAATGGTCAGCCACTTTATCGATGATGTAAATTTTTAATAAAAGCAGCAACAATAAAAATAAAAATGAAAATAGGGACATTTCTTAAAAGCGATAAAAATGCATAGCAATTAAAAATCGGTTGTAAGGAAAATGCGTGAGAGTTACTATTAAAATGCGTGTGCATCGCTGTAAAAATCCGTGAGAATTGCTATCAAAAATATGTGAGTTGTTGATAAAATGCGTGTGTGCTGCTATAAAAATCAGTGAGCGTTGCAAAAAAATGCGTGAGAGATGCTATTGAAAATGTGCGAGTGTTGATATAAATGCGTAACTTTTAAAAAATGCGTAAGTGTTGCAAGTAAAAATGCGTGTGTGTTGCTATCGAAAATTTGTGAGTATTGTCATTAAAAATGCGTACTCTTAAAAGGCGTGTGTGTTGCTATGAAAAATGCGTGCTATTAAAAATCTATGCGTGTGAGTATGTGTGTGTATGTGTGTGTGTGTTACCACTAAAATTCGTGTGAGCTGTTAGCGAAAATGCGTGAGTGTTGCTATCGAAAATTTTAAAAAATTAATAGAAAATGCGTAAATGTTATTATAGAAAAAAGCGTGAGTGTTGAGTACGATTAAAAATCCGTGTGTGTGTGTGTGTGTATTGTTATTGAATATTCGCGAGAGTTGGCATTAAAATGTGTTGTTGTTGCGACTGAAAATGCGTGTGCTGCTATAAAAATGCGCGCGTGTATGTGCGTGTGTGTGTTGCTTAAAAATGCTTGGGTGTTGCTATTGAAATGCGTGAGTGCTGTTATTAAAAATGCGTACAATTAAAAATCCAAATGTGTGTGTGTGTGTGTGTGTGTGTGTGTGCGTTGCGATTGAAAATGCGCGTGTATTGCTATTGAAATGCGTGAGTGTTGCTATGAATATTCGCAATTGTTGTTATTAAAAATGCGTACAATTAAAAATCCAAATGTGTGTGTGTGTGTGTGTGTGTGTGTGTGTGTGTGTGTGTGTTGCTATTGAAAATGCGTGGGCGTTGCTTATTCTATTGTGACAGCGTTTTCTTTCGTTTCGCGAATTCTACGCCGGCATTGTCCTTGTTATACATTTTCTAATTTCTCAATGTGACGTCAGATCAATTATAAGCACCCTGACTTCACACCAGGGGATTATTTAACTGTTATTCATTCTCCTAGTATTCTTTCTTATATATATTTTCCTAGTCCCTCTGGTACGAACAGGACGAGGCACAAAATCCAAATATTATAGACAAAAAAAGCGCAATTTTAGAAAATGGTCGTTAAATAAACTAAACCAGACCAAAGTAAACCTTTTATTGCAAGGAATTATATGGTTTCAAGTATTCCTATCTAATACTAATAATTATATGGTTTCAAGTATTCCTATCTAATACTAATAATTATATGGTTTCAAGTATTCCTATCTAATACTAATAATTATATGGTTTCAAGTATTCCTTTTCTAACATAAACCTCTGATGAGACACTAATTGAATGGATCTGGCCACGAAGAGGTCACGACACTCCACATAGTTCCAGAAGTGGAACTTAAATACCAGTAACCTTGGGAAAGGCATGAACTCCTTATCCCCCGAGCTAATGGTTAGATGATATCACTGCTGTTCTTCTGCAGCGATGGTTTTGGAATTATATAACTCACGAAGGTTGATATGCCATTAAAAGAAGAAGTCAAACTAAAATAGACTAAATGTCCTATCCGTTTAGTAAAACAAACTGAAAAAGACAACTGTATTTTCGAAACTCTAGGGAATTTTACAGAGAAGACATCAAAGTCAACTAATTTTACCATATTTTGAAAATGCTATGGCAACCCATGGAAAGCAAACAATATAAATTGCTTCAGGTTCCAGAAGAATTTATGCCATTATTCAGACACCGAATCGAATTAACCATTACGAGATCCGAGTACCTTCCGAACTACTTCACGAAAACACCTCGTCCTCAGGTGTCTCAAGAATAGACGAAAATTATATATATATAATTTAAAAAAGAAAGAAACAAAAAAAAAACCAAGCCAATTTACAATTTTATATTCAGAGAAATCTTTTCATTATCCTGTTATGAGAGTAACGTCAATTTAGCATACCGTGCATAGCGATTGATATATTCATTTTAACACCACTTGCTATATGGCCACTTACCTCCCATCTCACAAACCATCCAAGTAAGACGAGCAAGACATGCTGGTTACTGCTGGAGAAGTAAAGACAAACTCAAAAGCAGCGTTCTTTTGTGGACTCAACAGCATGGACACATCAGAATTGGCCGACCAGCAAGGACTAATATACTTCAATTCTGTACGGACACTGGATGCAGTCTAGAGGACCTGCCAAGAGTGATAGGGACGGATGGTGAAGGAGAGTCAGAACGCTCCAGGATGTCAGTACGATTTGATGATGAGGATGATATATATATAGGTACTCACACACACACACACACACACACACACACATATATATATATATGAAAGTGTACAGAGAATGATTTTATTTATAGCTGAATTATTGAACGTTTCGTTTATTTCTTACATTAAACCTTCACCGGGCCTTTTGAATAAATGATGTACCATCTGAATTTTATTTAGTTCACCATCACAGATTTAAAAGCCAGCATAAAAGATTGATAAAAAAAACGAAACATTTAACATTGGAAAATAATTCAACTATTAATGAAATAATCCTCTGAAAATGTGTTTTTTCATATTAGTACATTTTTATCCCCTATATATATATATATATATATTGCTGTTGACCATCTTTTCTTATTTTAATGACTGAATAAGCGGCGTATATGAGCCTAATTCTTCGCTGGCCATCAACTCACCTGCTGTTACATCAGCGACCTTGAGTAACATTGAAATTGGTGTTTTTTTTATTTCATTGTTGTATGACATTGTCCCACACTCTGTTATTGCTAAAGAGCTTAGCAGAATATAGACCCGGCCTTTTCAGTGGGCAGGAAAAGATATCAATATGACATCATTCACATTAAACAAAAACAGGTCGTTCATTCTTACATGTTTGACAATTTGACATTGAATACGAAATAAAGAAATCTGGTGAGCAATTCGCGCATTCAAGCAATTATTGGAAAGAAACTACAGTATTTGCTGAGATTTTGGATATGTTTAAAGATTATTGAAGTCGATAGAGTAATGGGGGTGGGTGGGAATGTTTTATATAGATTTAGTGATAGATTGAAACAGTGATAGTTAGCTTGCTAGCTAGCTAGATAGATAGATGTGAACACACTAAGATAGATAGATAGATAGATAAAAAAACAGAGAGATGAATAAAAACAGTCTGGTAGATATCAACTGGGATAGATGGATATGATCATATATGATAAAATCATAATAAATATTCTATTTAAACATCAAAACCTACTTTATATTATTAAAAATTACCTGCTGGTATATATATATATATATATATATATATATATATATATATATATATATATATATATATATATACTATGCATGCATAATAAGAAAATAAGTGGGAAAATTGATAAATCAAACCCTTACAACGGGTTTGGTAGTAATATTTCGTTCTTTATTCAAGGAAGAACTTCTTCATACTAAAAATTATTTTTGAATTTTTCAACATTTTAGCAATTGAGAAAATAGATAAAAAAAATGGCGAAAATGTAAAATGGTATAAAGGGAGGGAATAAGGTTCATATATATATATATATATATATATATGTATTTTTTTTTTCTTTAAGAAAAAAAACCAAAGACCGGTTACTTTAGGATTATAAATTTATTTCCATCCTGTTTTGTGTTTCTGATGTAAACCAAAAACACGAAGAAAAATATAACAGGACTTCTTCAGATCTTATGGATAAAATAAATCAGAATAGACACGGGGAGGTCGGAATGGAAGAGGGGTGAAGAGTTATCTCCTTGGTTTTTTCTTAAAGAAAGTATTGCTCTGTAATATTAATTATATTGAGCTCTCCACCAGGAAAATTTAAAAGTTCAGTTTTTGAATGATTTTCTTGTCCTGAAGGAATTACTTCCAACTCTGGTTTAATTGGACCGAGCACACACACACACACACACACACACACACACACACACACATATATATATATATATATATATATATATACACACACAAGGATCATTCAAAAACTTCTAATCCTCGCTTAGAAAGGAGAGCTATTGCTAAATATTTTTGCTATGGCAATGCATGACCACTTATACGAATTGTGATTGGTGCGTTTGGCACGGTAACTAAAGGATTATTAAAGGGCCTGGAGGATTTGGAAGTTGGTGGCCGGGTGGAGACCATCCAAACAACAGCATTAGTGAAAACGGCTAGAATACTGAGAAGAGTCCTGGAGACTTCAGGAGACTTGCTGTCACTCAATCTCCAGTGAAAGACCATCAGCTAACTCTGATGTGAAAAACTCTAATGAGTAATAATAATAATAATAATAATAAAATCAGATTTCTGTTTTAATTTCTGGGGAAGTGAAGCCCAAACAAAGGTGAGTGGTGAGCGACAAATTTCAAATCTGGATGAGACGAGGAACTTTTTGAACGACACTTGAATTCAACTCATTTCTCATATGTATGTTTATATATTTTTACAGTTTAAAAAATGTTTTAATGTTTTATCAAAATATTTATATTATCATTTTAATTATGTAATTATTATATAATTTATGTTGTTATAGGCTTTCAAGTATTTCTATAACCCCAACAATTTATATACAATTATATTCTTTCAAAATTTTCAAGCACTTATATGGTTTCAAGTAACTAATGATTATAATACTAAATGGAAGAAAAGTGAAAAGAGAGATAAGTACCAGTACCTTGCCAGAGAACTGAAAAAAAAAACAACAACAATGGAACATGAAAGTGACGGTGATACCAATTGTTAGTGGCGCACTCGGTACAGTCACCAAAAGATTGGTACAGGGACTGGAGCACTTAGAAATAAGAGGACGAGTGGAGACCATCCAAACTACAGCTTTATCATTAGCAACCAAAATACTGAGAAGAGTCCTGGAGGCTTGAAGAGACTTGCTCTCACTCAGACTCCAGTGAGAGACCATTAGCTAACGCTGGTGTGAAAAATTCTCAAATGAGTAAAATAATAATAATGATAATAATAATAATAGCACAAAATAACGCCATAAGGACAAACTATGTTAAAGAAAAAATAGATAAGACGCAACAAAATAGCAAGTAGATTATGTGGTGATAGACGAGACGATCAATCACATTATAATCAAATGCAGCAAATTAGCGAAAAAAGAGTATAAGACCCTACAGGACTGGGTGGGAAAGGTGAACCACTGGGAATTGCTCAAGAAATTTAAATTTGACCATACGAACAAATGTTAAATGCACAACCCGGAATCCGTCTTAGAAAATGACACGCACAAACTTCTCTGAAATTTTGAGGTACAAACGGATCATCTAATCTTGGCCAGACGATCAGACAGTTATAGACAACAAAAAAAAAAAAAACCAGAGATAAGTATCAAGACCTTGCTAAAGAACAAAAAATCTTTGGAATATGAAGATAACGGTGATAATCAATTATAATTGGTTCTCTGGGAACAATCCCCAAAAAGATTTGGTAAAAGAAGAGGAGGACTTGGAAATAAGAGGACAGGAGGAGACCATCCGATCTACAGCATTATTGAGATCGGTCAGATACCGAGAAGAGTCCTGGAGACTTGAGAAGATTTGCTGTCACTCAAATACCAGTGAAAAACGATCAGCTAACGTGGATATAAAAATCTCACAAAAGAGAAAACAATTTGTATCAATTATCTATATAAAGAATACTTACTTGAAACTATAGCTTCAAGTAACTATTCTTTATATAGATAATTTGCACACTGTTATATGGTATCAAGTACTCCTGTCCAATACAAATAATTTTCAAACTAATTTATTTAACTCATCCACGAGACTGCGAACTACTTTTCTATAGTTCGTGACAGACCTTCCAATCTACAGCATTATTAAGATCGGCCAGAATACTGAGAAGAGTCCTGGAGACTTGAGAAGACTTGCTGTCACTCAAACTCCAATAGAAGACCACCAGCTAACGCTGGTGAGAAAAACTCTCAAAGGAATAATAATGATGATGATAATAATAGTGATTGGAAAGGGGACTGGAAGGGTTGAAAATCGAAAGACAAATCGAGACCGCCCAAATTACAGCATTGTTAAGATCGGCCAGAATACTGAGAAGAGTCCTGGATACTTGGGAAGACTTGCTGTCACTCAAAATCCAGTGGAAGAAAAACTCTCAAAGGAGTTATAATGATAATGATAATCCTTTGTAAACTATTTTAGCTTCAAATAACTATTCTCAATACATGGATATTTGTCTTGGCATCTGGATGGAAAAAACCCATCAATGACGCCATGGGAAGTAGAATAATTCTTCTAAATCCTCGCACCGTAAGATCACTTAATAGCAAAAAGAGAATCATTAACCGAGAATAACGTGTGCTACATTTAATGGCAACGCCAGCACAACAATCGTCTCTTGCTACCATCTCACCAATGCCAGTGATGAAACGGTATCACTGCCTTCCGTAATGAGCTATTCTCCCTCGTCCGACACATTCCCAAACACAACGTTCTGATTATAAGTGTTGACATAATGCTCATATAGAGAGAGATGAAAATAATAAATTCTGCTTACATAACATGCCAAACAGAAATAGTGAAGATCTAACAGATTTTTTACAAAAGAACAGGTTTGTATGCCTAAACACTAAATTTCAAAATAAGACAGAAAAAGCTATTGACTTACACCCAAATAACTCTAAAACCCCGCTAGATTATATATTTATAAACAATTAGTAAATATAGCGCTTTAAATTTTGTGGCATAGTCTTCTTTTTAAGGAGCATCCACCGATTACAGAATCGTCTCAACAAAGATTCACATTATCTACGCATGAATAAAAAAGTAGTTAATAAAAAAAAAGTAATTAAAACTTGACTTGACTATATGACCGGTGGTTGTTTTACAATAGTGATACAAGCAATTAATATATGGCAACTGCAAGAAACAAGTTTGAGTGGGCACTGAGTGCCGTCAGAATGACCTGGAAAGAGCGATGGATGATAGGGACGGATGGCAAGAAAGAGAGTCAGAGAATTCTGTTCAATTAGCACGGCCTGATAATGATGATATGTTTTCAAGTATTCCTATCTAATACTAATAATTTTCGACCAGAACAATTTGACCCATAGATGGGAACCTAACAGGTACTACCACTCCTGTGGACCTAGGAGTAATGACAACGAAAAGATGACTCCACACTCTCCAATACTGCACTTGGCTGAAGTGGGAAGATCTCAGGGCTTAACTAAATCTTTTTTTTTTTTTGTATTTTCGCTGGGTTTTTTTTTTTTTTTGTATTTTCGCTGGGTTTTTTTTTTTTTTTGTATTTTCGCTGGTTTTTTTTTTTTTTTGTATTTTCGCTGGTTTTTTTTTTTTTTTGTATTTTCGCTGGTTTTTTTTTTTTTTTGTATTTTCGCTGGTTTTTTTTTTTTTTTGTATTTTCGCTGGTTTTTTTTTTTTTTTTGTATTTTCGCTGGGTTTTTTTTTTTTTGTATTTTCGCTGGTTTTTTTTTTTTTTTGTATTTTCGCTGGGTTTTTTTTTTTTTTGTATTTTCGCTGGTTTTTTTTTTTTTTTGTATTTTCGCTGGTTTTTTTTTTTTTTTGTATTTTCGCTGGTTTTTTTTTTTTTTTGTATTTTCGCTGGTTTTTTTTTTTTTTTTGTATTTTCGCTGGGTTTTTTTTTTTTTTGTATTTTCGCTGGTTTTTTTTTTTTTTTTGTATTTTCGCTGGGTTTTTTTTTTTTTTGTATTTTCGCTGGGGTTTTTTTTTTTTTTTGTATTTTCGCTGGGGTTTTTTTTTTTTTTGTATTTTCGCTGGGGTTTTTTTTTTTTGTATTTTCGCTGGGGTTTTTTTTTTTGTATTTTCGCTGGGGTTTTTTTTTTTTGTATTTTCGCTGGGGTTTTTTTTTTTTGTATTTTCGCTGGGGTTTTTTTTTTTTTTGTATTTTCGCTGGGGTTTTTTTTTTTTGTATTTTCGCTGGGGTTTTTTTTTTTTTGTATTTTCGCTGGGTTTTTTTTTTTTTTGTATTTTCGCTGGGGTTTTTTTTTTTTTGTATTTTCGCTGGGGTTTTTTTTTTTTGTATTTTCGCTGGGGTTTTTTTTTTTTTTTGTATTTTCGCTGGGGTTTTTTTTTTTTGTATTTTCGCTGGGGTTTTTTTTTTTTTGTATTTTCGCTGGGGTTTTTTTTTTTTTTGTATTTTCGCTGGGGTTTTTTTTTTTTGTATTGACCCAGGCCCTCCGCCACGTATTGGATGCAACCTTCACAGCTGGTTCGAATTTAGAATTTATCTTCTCTTTGACTGGTTTCCCTTATAAGGCTAAGGAACACAGTCTGCCCTACTATTTATTCATAGATGAAGTGGGGGATTTGCGGGAAGTGAAATGCTAACAGATTCGTCCGGGATTTGAACTCGTGTCGCTAATATCATTTCCCACGACAATAATCGTTATATTTAGCCGGCCTCCTAACGATTGAGTATGTATTCCATATCTTTAAATGAGGCAATCCTGCTTTTAACAACAGTAGCAGCGTTTTTAGAACAAATTGATATTTGGAAATAAAACAAGGAGCTGGGAATTTTGAGAAAGACAAAAGAAAAAGCAATTATATGGATCAGTTACAACACTGAATAAATACGTAAATAATTTTTGGGTGAGAAAATAGTCAAATAGAATTTAAAATGTCAAGCAATATTCCAGTTGACTTCTTTTTAGTCTTTCTTCATTAACCTCTTTCGTTACCCCCCACCCCACCGCACCAACCATTGCTCGATCGTTTTTCTGTTAATCTAAACTGACCCCTTTTTAATTCTTTCTTTCTTCTCCTTTTTCCTATATTACGTTTTTTCTTTTTATTTGGTTGCCTTTTCCTATATTCTTTCTTTCTTTCTTTCTTTCTTTGCTTGCCTTTTCCTGTATTCTTTCTTTATTTATTTATTTCAGGAATGCAATCCCACCATCAGATGGTTCAGTATCATATCCAGGACACTAGCTGTGAAGGGGAGTTTGAAAAAGTGCAGTCCGTATATTCTATAGCCCCAGCCCTTCACAAAGGATTATTTTTTGGTACTTCAAACCATATAACTATGTGCAAACAAAAAATATCATTATAAGCGTTCATTGAAACTATCGTGTATAATTTTTTAGTATAGAACTGGAGCCTCACCATCGAAACCCTGCCTCTGGATGCAGGGTAACGCGAAGTCTAGAACGCTTAAGCTTTGGAGTAAAGCTTTGTAATAATAGTGGTAAATAATAGGGCAAAGTGGGTTCTTTTAGTCTGGGTAAGGCAACCAGTCTAGGAGAAGGAAAACTTAAATTCAAACTAGCTGTACTCCACTTAAAAATTGATCTTATGTGGCATCTTTCCCTTTGCGGAGGGGTTGGGTAAATACACTCACCAATAAAAAGATGTGTACACTTTTTACTGTAATTGTTGATAAGGTAAATAGGCAAACTATTCAAAAAAAGTAGTGCGTTGGATCCTTTCTGGAGAACTGACAAAAAAGGGCCTTGTGCCAAGTAAGTTTATCAAATACCTATGTTGTATTATAGTAGTATTTTACTAAGCTTTATGTTTAGATGTGACTCAAGGCTGTATGAATGGGGCGCGTATTGAGACTCGTAGTCACTCGTGAAGGTTTGTTAGTATAGCTCGTTAGCCATTACACCACGCGAGGCATTCTTTACTAAGCTTTTAGCTTAGATGTGGCACCAGGTCGTATGAATGGGGCATCAAATGAGACTTGAACTCACTCGTGAAGGTTTGCAATTCTAGCTCGTTAGCCATTACACCACGCGAGGTGCTCATGTTGTATTACAGTATTTGCCAGTGCCATGATACAATGTATTTGCACTTAGATTTCGGCACAGGCTTGGACAAGTTTGTATGGAAGACGAGTTGCCAATGCAGCAGATCTTCCGTCTTCACGACATCAATGTTATCCACGAGAAGAGCGAGGTGCAAAACTTGGTAATAATGTTACCATAGTAGTTTCTTATTTTTCAGGATATGTTAGCAATTACAAACATGGCATCTTTTAGTCTCGCGAGACGAGGGATCTTCTCCTTGGCCGCTATTGATAGTGATTTAGTTTCTCTTTTTAGGTTTCCTCTGCATAGCCATTTCGAGACTATCTTGCGTGTAATGTCCTTACTATTTTTACTGATGTGTCCACATAAGCATTTATCAACCCTTTCACGAAGATGTATCAAATAATTAACTTGGAAAGATAGACAACACCAACACATAAACAACATTCCCAGGCAAGGTTGCCAGATCCAATTTAATGAAAGCGGAAAGCTAAAATGATCTGAAATTAATAAATTTGCGATAAAAATGCGTATTTACCCAAAACCTACACAGGGTGTGACACAAGGTCAATTTTTAAGTGAAGTTTAACAGCTTTGAAATCAGACTTTTCCTTTTCCTAGATTGGTTGTCATAGCAAGGTTAAAGAACCTAGTCTGTCCTACTAGTTGCCCATTGCTGGAGGGAGAATAGTCGGATTCTTACCTTTCACTAAATGTATTATCTTTATGTGAAATGCAAATAGCTTTGTCCAAGATTTGAACTCGTGTCACCTCGACCACTTCCAACGACGATATCCATTACACCTCGGGCACCTCCACGTGAAGTGTTTACATAGTTGTTTTATTCCCATGGTTGTACGGAAAGCAAGTAGTTAATCAGACCACAGGTTTTCCGTCTTCACAACAACAGTTTTGCTCCAAGATAAGGTCAAAGTTTTCTTCAACTTACCAATCGCTTCGCCGCAGTAGTTTTCAGAACGAGGTTGAACACGATGTCGATCAACCTTGGAGATTCCAGCTGTAGGTTTTTTTTAGTTTTTTTTTTTTTTTTCCTTCTACAACGGCAAAATACCCTGGATGAGATTCTGAATTTATTCATTTTCTTTTTCCTCGGTCGATTGTCCATACAAAAATTACAGAGCTCAGTCTAAACCTATAAAAGAAAAAGAGGATTATTTATGGGTTTTTTTTAAAAAGAGCATTGAGGTTGTAAAACGCAAACTGCTTTATTCGGAACCTGAATTTCGCTTGTAGAGTACATTTTCTGCGATGAAAACAATCACGCCACTCTCTCTCTCTCTCTCTCTATATATATATATATATATATATATATATATATATATATATATATATATATATATATATATATATATATATAAGGCAATCAGTCAGGGTAATTAAACAATTAACTATTAATTAATTCTTAATTTTCTGGAGCCAAAAAAACAAGTCGCTTGGCATATTTCTTTGTTTCTATTGTATATCTAATTTCAAATACCTTTCCTCTTTTCATTATACCTCCCCTCTCTTTCTTTGTTTCTCTCTTCTTCCCACTCACCCCTCTCTCTCTTCTTCTCTTTCTTTTCATTTGCCTCTTTTCCATTCTTTTCCCTTCTCACCCCTCTCTCTCTGTTCACCTATTCTTTCTCTCTAGCCAACCTCTTATCCATCTTCTTCCTTCCTCCATCCCTCTCTCGCTCTCTTTCTCATTTGGTTTATATTTCATCTTTTTAATTCTTTTTGTCTTATTTGTATTAATTAAGTTTTCACACCAGTGACACCAAATGAATTCCAATGTCGATCAAGTGACAGCAAGTTTCTTTAATACTGCAGGACCTTCCTCAGTTTTTTTTTTTTTTTTCTTTTGGCCTGACATCAGAACTCTATGAGTCTTTGAGTATTCTTGCTAATCACAGTAGTGCCTTGGTCTGAACGATCTTAGTTTTTCCGCCAATCTAGAGTTCCTTCCATCCTTTTCCCCATCATTTTGAGATTCTTCTGAGTGCATCAAATATTTAGGTGTTACCACCACTTTCCTGTTTCATAAAAGAAAATAACTTTTATCTTTTAAAAAAATCTTTTTATAATTACATATCAACTTTCGTGGGTTATTTGATGCTACAGCCATTTTTGCCGAAGAACAGCAATGTTACTTGTTAACCTATTGTTGGGGTAGGGATAAAAGGTTTCCCAAGGGCATTAATCTGAAAGTAAACGCAATAGCTCGACTGGGGATCGAACTCTCTGAGTGCGCGCAGTCTTGTACTTCAGCCTCTACGCCACAGGAACTCTCCTAAAGAAATTCGTCTTTTCCAGCAGATCATAAAATGAAGATAAAGGAAAGCGAAAAAAAATGGGCAAATACACACACACACACACACACACTAGAGTCGTGTCTGTTTTGCTATGTACGTGTCGACTTATAGCTCAGAAAAGATATGTCACTGAGCATTAAAAACGCGCATACACTTTAAGATGTTTATATTAAGGAAAAGAACAAAAATATTTTTAGTGGAACTCTTCATTGTTCTTCATTTGTAAGTTAACAAAACACATACAACTCTTCAGTTCTAGAGTCTCATATCACACATCAAAGGTGAAATTTGAATTTAATGCTTTTTCGAAAATGATTGTTTTGTAAATTAGTATTAGTTATAAAAAGAAAAGAAAAGAAGAAAAATTCTTGATTTTGGGTAGAGCTGAAAAAAAAAAAAACTCATGAAAATGTTTCTAACCTAGAGTTACCTTTTTAAAAATACTTTTTAAAATGTAAACCAAAAAAGAAATTGTAATAAAAAAAATAAGTTTTTAATTCTTACCTTCTTTTTATTGTAAGAATAGTGTTTTTATTTCTTAGATTCTTTTTAATTTACCTACCTACGTTACATTTTTAAACGACAAAACGGAAAATAAAATCAATTGAAAGCATTGTTTATCGATTACTCAAAAAACTGATTTTTAAAACGAATAATTTACATATTTCTTAGAACAAAATATATTAGTTTTTAATTAATGTAACGCAAAAAAAGAAAAAAAGAAAGAAAGCAAGAAACTATTTATAGAAAAAACGAATATTTTTTATTTGAATTAACCTGGTAAGTTTTCCACCTAAAAATAAACCACATGTTTAATTCTTAGATTCTTTTTATTGTTAATTTTTGATAGGGTAATAAAATAAAACAAATCAAACAAATACATTTTTATCACTGTAACTCAACAGGCAATTAAAATGAACAGATTTAAATTTTTATCATATTTTAAAAAAATCTTTAGAAAAATAAAATTATAATAATATTTCAAACCAATCATGGGCTAAGAGTTACATTTTTAAATGCAAAAAAAAAAAAATCTTAAAATAAAAGCTGTACTCCACTTAAAAATTGACCTTGTATGGCATCGTTCCTTTGGCGGAGGGGTTGGGCAAATACACTCACCAATAAAAAGATGTGTGCACTTTCCGCTGTAATTGTTGATAAGGTGAATAGGCAAACTATTCAAAGTAGTGCATTAGTTCCTTTCTAGAGAACTCGTAAAAAAAGGCCTTATGCCAAGTAAGTTTATCAAATACATATGTTTTGGCGGAGGGGTTGGGTAAATACACTCACCAATAAAAAGATGTGTGCACTTTTCACTTTAATTGTTGATAAGGTAAATAGGTAAACTATTCAAAGCAGTGCATTGGTTCCTTTCGAGAGAACTCGTAAAAAAGGCCTTGTGCCAAGTAAGTTTATCAAATACCTATGTTGTATTATAGTTGTAATTTACTAAGCTTTATGCTTGGATGTGGCACAAAACGTGTATTAGATTCTTTTATCATTAAATTTCTAGAGAATAAATAAAAATTTGAATCAAAACTATGCGGCTTTCTCGAACATTATTAACTAAAAATTCTTCTATAAATGAACATTAACTGTTAAAAATAAGAATTTATTGAAGACTTTAAAAAATCATGAAAATGTTTAAAACCTTTCACTCTTAGGTATAAACTGAAAAAGAATGAAAACGAAAAAAAAAAAAACACAAAATAAAAGAATACTTCTCGTTTAAATTAATTGGTGAAATCTTTCAACTACAAATAAGGACATTTTTTTAATTCTTAGTTTATTCCTCTCTTTCCCTTTCTATCTCATGAAATACTTTTAATCCGGTCCCGAACCGAGTAGTTCTGATTATATATATATATATATATATATATATATATATATATATATACATATATATATATATATATATATATGACGGGATTTCTTCTTAGCTATGGCTGTGTCGGCACTACTGTATGGATGCAATATCTGGACTCAAACGAAAAGCAAGGATGAAAGGTTCGATGGGAACTACATAAGAATACTACATGCTGTTTTGAACAAATATTGGAAGCAGCATTCCATAAAACAGCAGCTGTGCGGCCACTTGTCTCCCATCTCACAGAACAATAAAGCTAGACGAACAAGACACGCTGGGCATTGATGGACAAGTACGCGACCAGCAAGGACTTAAATACTTCAGCTGAGTGCGGACACTGGATGTTGTCTACAGGACCTACCGGGAGCGATGGATGATAGGGATCGACAAGAGAGAGAGAGAGAGAGAGAGAGAGAGAACACCGTTCTTTCTGCGCGACTTGATATATACATATATATATCAGAAAGTTTAATTCTTCGCAAGAAAATTTAATTATCAATTTACTGACTGTCCTCTTGGTGATTTTAATTCATCTTTGGATCACCAAATTTTACAGCTATTCTTTTAATATTCTTCAGGCTGTTCCAAGTATGCCAGCAATGATTGGCATCTTTTCAATTTTGCTTTGTGGAATATTGGAATATCCAATACCTAACAGTGGCCCAGTCAGCTGGGGCTGTAGAATACACCGACTGCTTCTTTCCTGGATATGACACTAAACAATCTGAGGGTGAGGCTCCAGTAATGCTGGAGCTTTGAGGAATACGGAGTACCCCTTCATTGCAATCGCTCCCAAGTGCATTTTGGCTCGGAATGGTAGCATCTGATAGAACCCTATTTATAGGTCAAATAGAACTAAACTGTGTGCTCATGCTAAACTAAATCGTTTGAAATAGAACTGTTTATTGAATAAAAATGGATTTGGCATTAAATAACCAACAATGGTTGATATGCCATAAAACCAATCCAAACCAAAACCGCTTTTTGTTCATGCTCTTTGGTTAGAATAATCAACTTTCTGCTGCTTGCACAAATGCTAATTACTCCCTGTTCCTACTCACTCATGTTTTTTCTGAGTCCCTTTTCTGTTATCAAATAATTGACAGCCTCAAATTCATCTCCACATGGACGCTATTTACTAATTTGATAAGCTGACGCCGGCCTCAATAATAAAGAGAGTTCGGTTTTCTTCTACTGATAAAGGCCGTTAACATTATTTCTAGGTATTTATTTTTAAATTTGTCTTTTCTTCTTTTGTTCAGTTTAAGACGGGATCAAGTTGTTATTTTTCATTCTTTGAGAGTTTTTCAAGACAAGGGTTTGCTCATAGTCTTTCACTGGAGTCTGGGTGACAGCAAGTCTCATTAGGTCTCGCGGGCTCTTCTTAGTATTCTGGTCGATCTTAACGATGCTGTGGTCTGAATGGTCATGATTCTTCCTCTAATTTCCAATTCCGTCAGTCTCTATTCCAAGCCTTTGGAGACCGTTCAAAGTGTATCCATTATAATTGGTATCGCTTTTTTTAGCTCTCGAGCAAGATCCAAGTATTTGTCTATCTTTTTGCTTTATCTAATTTTTATTTTGACCGCCAGAACTGCAAAATCCACTTGATGACAAGTCCTTTTTTTATTAATTCAAACTTGGTCTGGTCTTATGTCTGGGAGTCCAGTCGGCTGGGGCTGTCGAATACGCTGACAACATCTTTGCCGAAAGGTAAGGCTTTTTTAAAAATGTTACCAACAAACTATTCACTTAAAAATCATATATAATATATAAACAGAATTTGGTATTAAATAACCATCAAGGGTTGATATGCCATTAAACCAAATAACCTAACCTTCTGTTCGGATTTGGGTGATTCATTTGTACCTCAATGCCCAAGAGAATATTCTGCGTCTCATTTTCTTGGAAAAATTCTATTTTGTGCGTATAATATTTGTTAGTAGAATCATATCTTAATCTCTTGCACAATTCTCAGTGGATCACCCTTCCCAATGCCAAATTATTATCATTATTATTTTGTTTGGTGTCTATTTCCAATATTCCAATGTACTTGTAATTTTCTTTTCCTCCAAGTGTTCTGATGCTTTCCTGATTTGGTAATTCTATTTTTTTGGTTATTTCTCTTTCCTGCTTTGTTATTTTCAGCATGACACATTTTTCAATCACAAATTCAATTCCTATATCCAGGCTGCATATTCTTATCATTTGAATAAAGAATTCTCCTTCTTTTTCATTAGGTCAAATATTCTTATATCATCCAAATACGTAAGTTGGTTTATCTTTTCCTGTGACTTTGTAAATTTGTAGCCTCAATGGTAATTTCCTAACTATATAGTTGAGTGATATCATTGGTACAACAAATAGCTGTGGCGATTATGAGTGACCGTGGAAGATACCTTTTTGGATTATAACCTCTGCTTGGCTTTGTTAATCTGATGCTAATTCCACTTCCCAGTTTTCTATGGCTTTCGAGATGAAGTTTATAACTTTCTCTGTTACTTTGAACTAACAAAAGCCAGAATTAATAGGGCATCTCGAGAGAATCGAAGACGCTGACGTAGTTTACTCACTATGCGTAGTGCATCTCGAATATAAATGAAAAATTTTTAGTCCTAACTATTATTAGGTTTTAACATATCAATCTTTGAATACAATGAAAGCAAAGTTTTTTGTTTTGTTTTTTTTGCGCTCGACTCTATAAACAGCATTCAAGAATACTGATCAGAATAAGCAAGATTACAAAACCTATTCACATTAAAGTTTAGAATTATATTAGAAATTTTCTTTCATTTTCCAAGTGACCGCGTTTTAAAGTTAAAGAGTAAATCTCGCTACGATGTGCCAATTTTTTTATGTCTTATGTAAGTAAAAGTTGGCGACCTTAGTCGAGGGTGACCCGAAGGCTCCCTTTTCAATAGCTTTTACACCGAGGTGCAGGGGAGGGCGCTACTTCATTCCCTTGATAAGTAAAGTTGGCGACCTTAGTCGAAGGTGACCCGAAGGCTCCCTTTTCAATAGCTTTTACACCGAGGTGCAGGGGAGGGCGCTACTTCATTCCCTTGATAAGTAAAGTTGGCGACCTTAGTTGAAGGTGACCCGAAGGCTCCCTTTTCAATCGCTATTAAACCGAGGTGCAGAGGAGGGTGCTACTCCATTCCCTGGATAAGTAAAGTTGGCGACCTTAGTCGAGGGTGATCCGAAGGATCCCTTTTCAATAGCTACTACACCGAGGTGTAAGGGGGTACTACTTCGTTTTCTAAATTCTATTGTTTTATTGTTTGTTCTTATGTTGACATTGTTGCTAATGGCTGTTGTAATAGCCTTTATTTGTTCTTTTTAGTGTATTCCTCGAGTCCTTGAATTGTTACATTTACGCAATCCTCAATACTAGTGAGTTATCTTCTCTTTTCCTTTCACATACATCATGTTTATATCATGTCTCGATAGTAAGGCTTTGTGCATCATCCATATTTACCCAACCCCTCCGCTCAGGCAGGATATGACACAAGGTCAATTTTTAAGCGGAGTTTAACAGGTTTGAATTCAGAGTTTTCCTTCTCCTAGACTAGTTGCTTCACCAAGGCTGAAGAACCCAGTCTGCTCTACTATTTACCCATAGCTGGAGGGTGAATAATTGGATTCATACCTTTCCCAAGGGTATTAGTGCTATGTGAAATGCAATCAGCCTCGTCCAGGGTTTGAACTCGTGTCGCTGTGTCTATTTCCTGCGACGATAACCATTACACCACGGGCACCCCCTCTTCACATCTGTGCATCGTCATCAGTTTCCTTATTCTTTGGTCCCTCCTTTGCCCACTTTAAGAATGGTCCCGAGTATCGTACAGGCAGGACTTCCATTGATGAGGTTCCTGCTGTAGAACTTGGTTTCGAGAAGTTTTCTTCTCCTATGGAACTCTTTTCTTATTTTTATCTTTCATCTTTGTTTATTTGATGCTGTCTACTTCGAATATTCCCAAGTCTTCTGATACGAGGTGCATACGATAAGTTTCCAGACTTTTTTCGTATGGGCACTTTTATTGATAGTACACACATGAAACTCTAGTCCCCTTCGAAGTAACCTGCGCCGGCTGCAATGCACTTGTTGTACCGTTCCAACAACTTCTGGAAGGCCTCATAGATGTCCTCTTGTGTGAGCGTGTCAATGACCTTCGTCACAGCCTCTTTCATCTCCTCAATTGTCTCATAACGACAGCCTCAGAGCTTAGGGAATAACCAAAAGTCTCAGGGAGCAAGGTCTGGACTATAGGGAGGCTGACGAACTGTCTTGATGCCCATCTTGGTCAAATAGTCTGTGACAAGGATGGAGTTGTGGACTGGTGTATTGTCCTGGTGGAAATGCCACTGACCCGATTTGAAGAGTGCTGGCCTCTTTCAACGGAATCTTCCTGAACTCCCTTAAAACCTCAACATAGTAACCCTAACCCTAACCTTTTGGCCAATCAACTGTGGTGTATTGACTTCCTTACTCCTCCCACACCTCTCATCACCCCTCACAGACTCCCTGCCTTCCTTGAATCTCTTATACCACTCAAAAACTGATTCATACAAGATGCTCCAAAAGCAGTGTGAAGCATTCTATACGTTTCTGTGGTATTTTTTCCAAGTTTAAAACACAATTTTATTGCATATCGTTCTTCTAAATTGTCCTCACGTCCAGATTGCATTTTTGAAAATCACCATCTGTGACAATCAGGCTTTAGTAGGGTGTATTCCAATTGCTGCTGTAGCTATTCCTTTGAACCTGAAATCATAGAAATTAGTCATTCATCTTATAAGATGTATAGCAATAACATACTAAATTTTCAAGAGTTTACGACAATTTTAAATGCCCATACGAAAAAAGGCTGGAAACTTACTGATTGCACCTCGTATTTTCCTGATTCGGTAGTACTATTCCTTCTGTTGTTTCTCTTTTCTCTTGCGTCATTATCCACTTGGCACATTTTTCAATTCCAAATAAAACCCACTTTAGGAGAATGGAGACCAACCATCGGAAAATCAAGAAAGGAACAAGTCATTATGTCTCGATTGCGGATTGGCCTCACAAGTCTCACGCATTCTTTTATACTCAAGCAGGGACAGCCACCACAATGTTTGACATGCCAGACATCTTACACCATTAAACATGTGCTTGTGGAATGTGGAGCTCTAGTTATCACAAGAGAGTGGCATTTTAAAACAGATAATATGGGAGAGATTTTTGAGAACATTTACATGGATCATCCTCTCTCTTTCTTGAGAGATACAGGGTTATACCTAAAAATATAACAGTTTTCACAATTTCAGGAAAATTCAGCAATCCTACTTATCAATCAACTATGTACAAATAAATTATTATTGAATAGCAATAATTGAAACCATTAAATCTCTGTGAGTAAAACTGTAGTGAGAAATAATAACAACTACTTGGCTATGCAAACAAATCATATCAAATAAACTACTTCATCTTAAATAGAAATACTTGAAACTCGTGTGTGAGTAAATGAGCTATGTTTGCTTGCGTGTTTGTTTTTTTAAGGTATGTTCTTTACAATGTATACGTTTACAAATCATGCATATCTAATATATGTGAACTGGATTTGGCATTAATTAACCCATAGTGGTTGATGGAGGTACCCGTAGTGTAATGGTTATCGTTGTAGGAAATGGACACGGCGACACGAGTTCAAATCACATAGCACTAATACCCTTGGGAAAGGTATGAATCCAATTATTCTCCCTCCAACTATGGATAAATAGTAGGGTAGACTGGGTTCTTCAGCCTTGGTGAGGCAACTAGTCTAGGAGAAGGAAAACTTTGAATTCAAACCTGTTAAACTCCATTTCAAAATTGACCTTTTGTCATATCCTGCCTGAGCGGAGGGGTTGGTAAAGATAGATTGATAGATAGATTTGAACAGAATGTGGACAGAGAAATAGACATGTATCAAGATAGATAGATAGATAGATAGAGGGGTTGAGTAAATAGGATTATCCCATAGTGGTTGATGTGCCATAAACCCAAACAACCAACCAAACAACCCAAATTCCATTCGTATATCTTGGCTGTAAATTCTAATAGTTTCTGTCAGGGTTTCTAGTTCTTTTTCATTTTTGACAAATACAATAACATCAGCAACAACGTTATTATTTTTATTACTCCTTGAGAGTTTTCCACACAATCTTTAGCAGATGGTCTTTCACTAGAGTCTGAGTGACAGCAAGTCTCCTCACATCTCCAGGACTCTTCTTAGTATTTTATCGATCTTAATAATGCCGTAGTCTGGATGGTCTCCTCTTATCCTCAGATTTCTAAGTCTTCCAGTCTTTTTACCAATCATTGGGGGATTATTCCAAGCGTACCAATTATAATTGGTATCGCCGTCACCTTCATGTTCAATAATTTTAAAATTCTCCGGCAAGGTCTTGGTACTTATCTCTCTTTTCGTTTCATTTTATTTTTACTCCATAGTCCGAAGGGACGGCAAAGTCTACTATCGGCAGGTTCTCTTTTTGGTGACTATCACGAGGTCTGACCGTCTGGCTGAGATTTATTATTATTATTATTATTTTCCATATTTGCGAGTTTTAAATGACAAGTTACCTCGCATCACTGGGACTTTCCAAAGTATTCTAGTTTATCTTAACAGTGCCGTGGTCTGGATTTTCTCGAGTATTTTTCTAGGTTGATTGATTTATTTTAACGGTATGACAACCCATCTAGGGTTATTTTAAGTCTTGAGGTTTGGGAATTGTGTACATTGTATGTTTACATTTAAATTTTTCGTGTAGCTGTTTCTTTAAAAAAAAAATTGCTTACGTCTATATAATATTCCTATCTAATACAAATAATTTTCAAAAAGATCTATTTGACTCATAGATGTGCCTCTAACAGGTATTACCACGACCAGTAAGAGTGGATCTGGGAGTAATGATAACAAAGGGATACTCCACACTCCCCAGATTTCCAGAATTGGAGCCTCACCATCAGATATAGTTTAATATCATACGCAGGACATCATTTTTTTAGGAGTGGTGGTAGCTGGGTCGGGGCCTCCGCAGTATATCTTAGTGACGGCCACGGCTGGGTCTTGCCCCTTTGCAGAGGGTATAGTCAGCGTGTTTGTGACCCCAAGCTTCTAAACATTGTTTACTTTTATCACGAGACGAAGATGCCGAGTTTACAAACACCTTACTGAAATAGATTATAGATAATATTTAATTGTGAGGTGGTTAATTATACACATTAATAATGAAGGAAGCAATCAATTAAACGCAATGCTTACTAATGAGGCAATTGATTCAATGAAAATCGTAAACACACTATCAATTATACGTCATACTTTTTACGAGACAATCAATTATACAAAAGAGAAAGTTTAATTATCAATTCTTTACTTCATGAGGATGCAATTAATTAATCATACTTTTTAAAGAGGTAATTAGTCATACACACTATGTATTCAGGAAATTAATTATTAATAGCATGTAAAATTCTTAAAAGCGGCAATTGTTCGTAATACTTCTTAATTGAAAAAAAAAGAACAATTGATTATATGTAATACTCAGTCTCTTCTGAAATTCTTTCTCAGCCTTACGTTTTGAAGTAGGCATGGACAGCTTTTTTTCTCGAAAGTGGGCTACATAAGTGCTATGTCACCAGTAGGCATGGGCAGCTTTTTTCTCGAAAGTGGGCTACATAAGTGCTATGTCATCAGTAGGCATGGGCAGCTTTTTTCTCGAAAGTGGGCTACATAAGTGCTATGTCATCAGTAGGCATGGGCAGCTTTTTTCTCGAAAGTTGGCTACATAAGAAGAGATGGCTTATCATGAGTCGTGCCGCACTACTAAATGAAATTCAAGGTAATTTTAACGTTAAAGGTGCCGCAACCATTTTCATTACAGAAGGTTATACACGTAAGTAGTTGCCTTAGAAATAGGGAAGAAGAGTTGATTTTTTCTCCTTTTCGGTATAAAGAGCATTTCTATTTTTAGAAAAAAAAAAGAATGTTTTACGCAGGCTGTGGAGAAAACGTCGTGAGCCAAAGATTATTTTAAAACATTATCATATTTACCCAACCCCTCCGCTAGGATATGACACAAGGTCAATTTTTAAGCGGAGTTTAACAGGTTTGAATTCAAAGTTTTCCTTCTCCTAGACTAGTTGCCTCACCAAGGCTGAAGAACCAAATCTGTCCTACTATTTAACCATAGCTGGAGGGAGAATAATTGGATTCATACCTTTCCCAAGGGTATTAGTGTTATGTGAAATGCAATCAGTCTCGTCCAAGATTTGAACTCGTATCGCCGTGTCCAATTCCTACGACGATAACAATTACACCACGGGCACCTCCATTATTTTAAAACATTATAATCAACAACTGATTCGAGTTCCCTTCTGAGTTTTATTCAAGAGACAATTCTCCACCCTTAAACCACTTAGATGAATTTCAGGCTGCAGGGTCAGATGTGAATTCATTTGCTTTCAATTTCTGTATTAGGTAAGCGAGTTCAGCGACCTAGTGTTGTATTTTGACCTTCGACCCGGGCAAACATGCCATTCCAAAGATAGCGGAAGTGACGCATCCCAATGGCCATTAATCGAAAGAAATCGCGCAGGTGAGCTCGGCTGATAATATGGGACAAGGTGAAGGTCCCACTGTGCCGCTACAGAGTGATGCACCGGAAGAGAGTAACCTGTGAACCGCATGACAGTTATTTCCGCTTGATAACGATCAAACATGCCATTCCAAGGATTGAGTGGGCGATTGAGTGGGAGTTGAACTATTGTATAACTCAGTCAAGACAAGAAGTCAGACAGTTGGAGTTAGAGACGTGATGTGATAGGGAAAGCCACGCCAGGCCAAATGGGCCCTCGGGGCCCCTGATTGAGTTGGGGTACAGAGAAGTTGCTGATAAGATGTGGTAGGGAAAGCCACTTCCGGCCGAAGGAGCCCTCGGGGCCCCCAGTAGTTTCGGAGACCCGTTGGTAACAAGATGTGGTAGAGAAAGCCAGCACTCAGCAGAAAGCTGAGCCCCTGGGCCTCCGGTTGAACAGCCCTGGAGAACGAGAAAGACACAACGCTGACGACCATAAGAGTGGGGGTCAATATATTGCAGTTCTGTTCGGTCTCCAACTCCTTCTCACACGCAAACGTTACAAATAAAATGAGAGGTATACTTTTTTAAAGAAGCCTTTGCTCGTCTGTTATTCATTGCGTCAGTATGTATCCAGCATATATATATATTATGTGTTTGTATAGTTAATCGTGGTCATGGTTATTGAGTGGCTATACAACACTAGTTTGAAATGATACGTCTCAAATATCAGAATCTGAATAATTTAATCTATTATAATTTACTCCTTTAGAGTGTTAGCTGATGGTCTTTCACTGGAGTTTGCGTGACAGCAAGTCTCCTTTAGTCTCCAGGACTCTTCTCAGTATTCTGGCCGTTCTCAACAATGCTGTAGTTTGTATGGTCGCCATTCGTCCTCCAACTTCCAAGTCTACCAGTCCCTTTGATAGTCCTTTAGTTACTGTACCGAATGAACCAATCGTGAGTGGTATAATCATCACCTTCATGTTCCATAGTTTTTTTTAATTCTCTAGCAAGGTCGAAGTACTTATCTTTCTTTTCACTTTCTTTCAGTTTTATTCTGTGGTCAGCCGGGACAGCAAAATTGTAGATTTTGCAAGTTCTCTCTCTCTCTCTCTCTCTTGTTTATTACTATAAGGTCTAGTCTTCTAGCCGAGATTTATTATTATTATTATTATTATTTACTCCTTTAGAGTTTTTCACATTAGTGATAGCAGATGGTTTTTCAAAGGAGTTTGAGTGACAGCAAGTCTCCTCAAATCTCCAGGACTCGTCACAGGATTCTGGCCGTTCTCAGCAATGCTGTCATTTGGATAGTCTCTACCTGTCTGCCAACTTCCAAGTCTTCCAGGCCTTTTAATAATCCTTTAGTTATTGTGCTTAAAGCACCAATCACAATTGGTATAATCGTCACATTCATGTTCCACAACTTTTTCAGTTCTCTAGCAAGATCGAGGTACTTATCCTTCTTTTCACATTCCTTCAGATTTATTCTGTGGTCCGCCGGGACAGCAAAGTCGACAATTTTGTAAATTCTCTTTTTTTTTTTGTTGATTATTATGAGGTCTGGTCTTCTGGCCGGGATTAGGTGATCCATTTGTATGTTAAAGTCCCAGAGGAGTTTATGTGTGTCATTTTCTAGGACAGGTGCTGGGTTGTGCATATACCATTTGTTAGTGTGGTCAAATTCAAATTTTTTTGCACATTTCCCTGTGGATCACCTTGTATTATTATTATTATTTACTTTTAGCGGTTTCTTCAAACCAGTACTAGTTTGTGGTCACATACTGGAGTATGAGTGACTGCAATTATCCTCAGTTCTCTAAGAACTTTTCTCAGTATTCTTGACGATTTTAACTATGCTGAGGTCTGGATGGCCTCTATTTTTCCTGTGATTTCCAAATCCTCCTGTTTTTTTTCCCAATCCTTTTGGGACTATTCCAAGTGCTCTAACTCCAACTGGAATCACCGGCGCCCACACGTTCTACAGCTTTTTCAGTCCTCTGGCAAGGTCCAAGTATTTAGTTATCTTTTCGCTTTCTTTCCTTTCCATTCTGTAGTCCACCGAAACGACAAAATCCACGAAAGGTAAGTTCTTTTTTTCCTGTTTATTAAAACTTGTTCTGGTCTTCCATTCGGGATTCGATGATCCGCTTGTATCGCAAAATCACGGAGTATTTTATGTGTCCCTTTTTCTTGGACGGATTTCGGTTTGTGCATTTACCATTTGGTGGAATGGTCAATTTCTTGCATTATTCCCAGTGGAATATCTTTCTCACCCAGTCGTGCCAAGTTTAGTTCTCCCTTTTGTAATAGTTTGTTCCATTAGCTTATTTAATCAGACGTTTCATCTTTGTCTCTACATTATCTACTCTTGAAAATTCAGCGGCGTATTCTCACTTCTTTGGTTTAATATAATTGGTCTTTATGGCATTGTTTTGTACTGCTATTTAAAGAGATTAAGTTTCTCTTTGGCAGTGGTCCTTTCTTGGTCATGTGATAAAAAATATCGAAATTGAAGCTGTATTTACCAAGACAAAAATGAACAATGTATAAAACGTTAATTTTTTTTCAAAACAAAAAATATCAAAATTGAAGCTGTATTTACCAAGACAGAAATGAACAATGAATAAAACGTTAATTTTTTTTTCAAAACAAAAAATATCGAAACGGAACCTGTATTTATTAAGACAGAAATGATAATATTCATCATCAATTCGTCCGAAATAATAAGATGCATCAAATCACCCGGGATTTTGAGATACAACAATTATCATCCTTGTCAACAGCACAGATCTCTCTCTCTCTCTCTCTCTCTCTCTCTCTCTCTCTCTCTCTCTCTCTCTCTCTATCCCCATCATCTATCGGTTTTGGTAGGTCTTCTAGGCTGCATCATGTGTCTGCACAGAGCTGATCTATGTAAGTCGACCAACACTTGCGCTTCCATGTGCAGGAGTCCATAAGAGAACGTCGCTTACTTCTCTAGTAGTACACCGCATATTTTGTTCGTCTTACTTCGATGCTTGGTGAGATGAGAGGCAGCTGGCCACACAGCAGCTATTTTGAAGTGTGTTTTTTTCAATATTTATTCGAGATAGTCTGCAGGGTTCTTTTGTAGTTTTCATTTATCTTTTTCTCTTTGCGTTTTGTTAGCTTTCACGTGGTGCATCCATTTAGTAGTATGGACACACCTACAGCTCGGAAGAAATCCCGTTTTATTTATTCGTGTAGATCAGATTTCTATACGATCGATAACCTGTCAGTAGCATCACACGCCTTCGCTAGGCATGTGTTGATATCACTTTCAGTAGAGGAGATGTAGCTGCCGAAGTATGTGAACTGGTCCACAAATTTTAGAGGCTTACCACACAGAGTGGAGATAGATCGTTTATGGATCACCTAATCCAGGCCAAAAGGCTAGGGAAAAAGAACTCGCCGTCTAGTGAAATTTGGCATTCCGGTGAATTACAGAGTGAAAAATAAAGGAGAAAAAAACACGAAAAGACAGACAAATACTTGGACTTTGCCAAAGAGTTGAAAATGCTGTGGAACATGAGAGTCAAGGTCACTGCAAATGTTGTTGGCGCTCTCGGAACGGTCACCAACAGCCTGGAGAAGGGATTGGAAGAATTGGAAATCAGTTGGAGAATCGAAACCATCCAGACTTCAGCATTGCTGAGATCAGTCAAAATACCGAGAAGAGTCCTGGAGACCTGCGGAAACTTGCTGCCATTTAGACTCCAGTGAAAGACTACCAGCTTACCCTGTTGTGAAAAAAAAAACTCTCAAGGATAACTGGGAATATTGGAAAGAAAAATTAAAAGTACTTAGAAATATTGGAAGAGGACACCATCAAACAAGCGAAGATGAAAAATAATCTTAAAAGAGTAGCTCAAAAGAACGAGAAAGGAACTCGAAACCAAACTATATAACAGAAACCGCATCAAAGGGATAAACAACTAGGCTGTCCCCCTCGTAAGATACTTGGGACCATTCTTAAAGTGGATAAGGGAAGAACTTCAACAAATGGAGCAGAGAACAAGAAAACTGATGACGATGCATAAGGCCTGGCATTCGAGAGATGACATAGGCTATATACGTCAAGAAAAGAAGGAGGAAGAGAATTAAAAAAAAATATTAATATTTAAACTAAATTTTAAAAAATACATATTCATCAGAAGTATTATTTGCGGTTTGGTCTAATGAGTAACGTGTTCGCTGGGAGACAGGGGTTCAGTCCCAGATCGAGGCATACCAAAGACTCAAAAAATGGTACTTGATGCCGCCTTGCTTAACACTCAGCATTAGAAGGTAAGTATCAAGGATAAAGTGGAACAATCCAGGAAATAGAGTAGCACCCTTCTCTACTCGTCGGTGTAGTAGCTATTGAAAAGGGAGCCTTCGAGTCACCCTCGACTACGGTCACCAACTTTACTTTTTACTTCTGAACGAAGATTTCTGAATATTACAAATGCCGTTCCTGGAAGATTCGGATTTTATCAATAAGAATTGTTAAAAATAATTCATTATTGATTTTGTTGTATTTCTTTGCGTTCTGTGAGTCTTTGGTCGTTATTAACTTGGTTACTTGTCGGCAATCAAGAAAAACTAAGAAATTTTGATAGCGAATAGAGAAGACATGGGTCTGAAGCTGAATACTAGCAAATACTTTAACAAAGGCTGGTGGTATATTTGGCGGGAAATAGGTCAAATCCATTGAGTACGAAGAGAATTAATCCTGACCCACTTAAAAGAAAAAAAGAATGAAAGAAAGAAAGAAAGAGAAGAAGTGGGAGAGAGAGGGGGGGAAGAAAAAGCGAAAGGAAAGAAACAAAGTGTCTCAGAAAAAACAAAATTAAACAAAACAACAACAACAACAAACGGAAAGAGAAATGCAAAAAATAAAATAAGAAATTTAAAGAAGAAAGAAAGAAAAATTAGATGAAAGAAAAAAGAAAAAGAAAAAGAAAAAAGAGTTCTAGAAAGTAAGAAAAATGAAAGGAAAGATTTTTGAAAAGTGTCTTGAAAAGAAAGAAAGAAAGAAAGAAAGAAAGAAAGAAAGAAAGAAAGAAAGAAAGAAAGAAATGTATGTATATTGGGTTTGATATAGATATGAACAAACGAAGATCAAGCCAAATTTATAAAGGCAAATAAAAGAAAGAAACAAACAATGAAAGAAAGAAACAAAGAATCAAAGAAACAAAGAAAGAAACAAAGAAAGAAAGAAATTCATGTCTATTGAATTTGATATGAATTTTAACAAAGCAAGAATAAATCAGTAGAGAAAGAAAGAAAGATAGAAAGAAAGAAAGAAAGAACCTTGAAAAACAGGCAGACAACGCTTAAGAAAAAAAAAGAGAGTGGAGACCAATGATAACAAAGAAGGAAAAGAAAAAAAAAAACAGCCGAAGAGAAAAGACACGGAAAACATGAGAGTAAAAAGGATATAGAAAAAGAAAAAAAAAATGGTTTTGATATTATTCCTATGTCTCGGTTCGACCTACTTTCTTTGTCTACTTCATGATGACGTCAGTCAGCGTTCTACTTTGACGATCCTAGTCGTGTGGAATGTAGACAGATCAGTATCCACCACTCACTTTGCTTTTAAACATGAATAACCGGCCAGATACTTCCTACCTTCTTGTTTTTAGAAGGTAAGAAATATCTTTATAACACTACCTCTTTTTTTTTTACTTTTTCATTTGCTTATTTATATTTAAATTATGAGAGGAAGACGCTTGTCGTAGAGCGATATTTAGCCAACATGTTTCAACTGACCAACTGGGTGATTTCAATATTTACTGGAAGCCATACTGTGTCGTCAACAGAATATAAACTTAGTCGACACCTGGATTTATCCCACCTTTTCTCCTAGGGTGAAATCTGTCAGAAGTTCGAATTTATGGAGGATCTCTTATGCGTTTATGTGGACGAGTATTTCCCCTTTTGGTGGCTCCCCAGGTTTGTAGGAGTGACTTTAACCCTATTCCCTAAAGTTCTATGAACAGGTAAGGTATACATGACCCCCCCGCGCTGAAATTTACTCAGATTCTTCTCATTCCATCTCTGTCACGACTGACCCGGATATACACAGACTTAATCTACGCGAAGCTAGAATTTATTTACACAGCTTAGGTTAGTTTGTCACAATGCCACATATATAAGGCACCTTGTGAAGATCGAACTCCCTACTCAATGGTAATGATATACCAGGCCATCTCCTTAAAAATAACTGGACATTGGCATAATGGTTAGAGTGTTCGCCAATGGCTCGGGAGGCCTGGTTTCAATCCCAGGTCGAGTCATACCAAAGACTCAAAAAATGGTACTTGATGCTACCTTGCTTAAAACACTCAGCATTATAAGGTAAAGATCAAGGGTGGAGTGGAGCAATCCAGGGAAAGGAGTAGCGCCCTTCCCTACACCTTGGTGTAGTAGCTATCGAAAAGGGAGCCCTTGGGTCACCCTCGACTACAGTCACCAACTTTACTTTACTTAATTATGATTGGTTGATTTTAATGGCATGTCAACCCGTCTGGAGTTATTTTATGCCAATGAGTTAGGGAATCGCATTCACTGTAGGTTTATATCTCCAATTTTTGTCTAGTTGTTTTTAAGAGCTTTTTTTTTTACATTGAGTCCAATCAAATAAGAATTTTTGACACCTAGATTAGACCCGAACAGACACTACAGGGTGGACCTGGGAGTGATGGAAAAAAGAGTTGCTCTACACCCTCCAGATCTCTAGAATTGGATCCTCACCATCAGCTTAGTGTCATATGCAGGACACCCTTAGATACAGACTACGTATTCAAAGCCTTACTGACTAGGCAGTCTAGTAATTATGGAAATGACATCAAAATACATTAGACACCGGACGAAGGTAAGAGATATAGAAAATTAAAAAAATGGTATTCAGGACATACAGATAGAATGAAAGGTTATAAATGATGTTAAATGCTAGTTGTATTGTACCCAAGAAATGACAAGAATTGGCTCAGTTGATTCTTATCGTAGTATGGATTTGAATCCAACTGAGGTCAAAATCCTGGAAAAGGCTGTTTGCGTTTTGGGGAGGGGTTGAATCCATTTCTTTTATATCCCTCCATCACCACCTCTTAGTAAATAGTAAGGCAGACTGGGTCCTTTTGGCTATATATTTTTCGGGCCTCCGGGTGTGTCTGGGCTACGGCCCTGTACCTGATTCCCACGTTAAAAATACTTTATGCCACAATTTGGTACTTGTAGGGAACTGAATAATGACTGGCATTTTTTAAAAGCGTTTTAGGTAAGAAAACCGATCTGAAACCCTTACGGCAGTTCAATGTCCTCACAACACCATCACTGGTATCCTATTCTATAGCCGTACATATAAATTCAGACCTATTCTGTCACTGCACATATCTCTGGTAATCCATTATGTATACACAAATCTGCAGCTGATGGTGAAGAATTAGTCTGGAAGTTTGGAGAATGTGAAATACTCCTTCATTACCATTATTCTTTTGTCCACTCTGACCCGGAGCGGGAGTACCTGTGTAACATACCCATAATAAACGAATGTGTGAAATAGACAGAGGGAATCCGAAATACACGACATTCACGAAATTGGTTCAGGTACGAAACTTTATTACCTTTGAGTAAAAGGTTATTCGACATGAGGAAAGAGAGAGAGCATCTTTCTATGCTGACTGCTTTTACATCGTCAGCTCTCAACCCAAACAACGCGCGGCGCCCGTAGCGCACAAAGTCGTCTAGCCTCGCCCAGGTCTGAATCTCAACTCTCTCGTTTGGAGGCAGGAACTCAACTCACTGCTTTTTCTCAAATCCCCCAAATCCTCAGCCCATGCTTCCGTTATCTGTTTATTTTGACATCTGTGAATGACGCATCCTCCTCGCACGCGCGTGAACACCTGCGCTCATGTTTGCACTGAGCCGAAAGGTTCTCAGTCTAACTAAACCGAAAGGCAAGATATACAAAACGAAATCCCTCCGCAATTATATTACACCCGTTTCGGTCCTATCTATGGATCAAATATAATTGTTTAATCATTTACAAAGGATTATGATTCTCATTTATTTGAAACCATGCGACTGTGAGCAAATTATTTGTATTAGATAGGAATACTTGATAAAGAGAATTACGAGGCAATACTTGGAACCATTTAACTGTGATGTAAACAAATGAACTCTAACTCGTTTAAAAATAGCTACAATATAATGGGTAGAGTGTTCGCTAATGGCCCGAGAGACCGGTGTTCAGTTCCAGGTCAAGTCCGACCGAAGACTCAAAAAATAGTACTTGATACCTCCTTGCTTAACACTCAGCATTATAAGGTAAGTATCAAGGGTAAAGTGGAGCAATCCAGGGAAAGGAGTTGCACCCTCCCCTACACCTTTGTGTAGTAGCTATTGAAAAGGGAGTCTTCGGGTCGCCCTTGACTATGGTCGCCAACTTTACTTTATATATATATATAGGATTTAGCAATGAATAACTCACAAGGGTTGATATGCCATAAAATACCAACCAAGTATTATGTACATGCACATGTTAATACTGGTCTTTTCTATAACAGAACAAATAAGTGGTGATCTATTCTGTACACGTACATCTTTGGTGACCTATTCTGCACACACACACACGCACACACACACACACACACACGCACACACACACACAAATCATGACTCATTTGGTGTACCCACACATTAATGGTAACCTCTTCTGGACATTTTATGCCTCTGTCGATCTATTCGGCGCATACACGTGTCAAAGGTGACCTACTCTGTACTAAACATGTACATCCACCACTAATACGTGAGTGTACAGAATAGGTCACCATAGTCATGGGGATGTACAGAATAGGTCACCATTGACGTGTTTATGAGCAGAATAGGTCATCATTGACGTCAATGTATTTCTTTTCTTTTTTTTCTTTTTCTTTTTTGCAACGGTGCAACAGTAATACGATATGCCATTTCAGCAGGACTGTGCCTGCCTCCAAGACCCTCATACCACTAAACATACCCTACAGAATGTTTCGCATATTTTCTATCCGGCACGAAAGAATGGAGCGAAGTGAAATGCCGACAGCCTTGCCCAGGATTTGAACTTAGGTCTCCAACTCCATTTTGTACAACAAAAATTATTACGCTGTAAATTTTTAACTGGTACCGGAAATTGTAAACCTTTAACACGCCTACGTCGAGTACGTCAGCTAGTGTAATACTAAAGGTCAGAGTTATTTAGCATTTCAGATCATGTGCAAATACAGAGTGTAGGAGTCAGCAGAATCGTCTCTAACAACGAAGATTAATTTCTTCCTGGAAATAGGTCGAGAAATAGGGGTGCGTTGTATATAGAGGTAGGTCTTATACACAGAAATACGACTTTAGTTTTATCGATACGCGATTTTTCCACCAGTAAATGGTATTAATAGTCCGTCGCACGAGACCAAATTACCGTGTCATTATGTTACATTCCCGTCTACGTCTTCAGCAATGTGCTCGCCTGTCGGTATTTACCCACCCAACTCCACCGGTTACGAACGTTCTTCCGGAGGAAATACGAGGCGATTGTCTGGTCTGCTTCTTTTCGGCAGACTATTGGGCCAGTCGAATGATTGATAGATATAAAATGCTGTAATTGACGTTGTGTTGACGGAAGTGGATTTCTCTATGAGGATCAGATTTTAGTGGAATTGCGTCTAGACAAAACAATCTAAAAAAAACTGAAAAAAAACAACACACGCACACACACACACACACACAAAACACAAAAAAAATCAAACAAAAAAAACAAAACAAAAAACGACGTATATTTACCAAATGACATTTCTCAACAATTATCAACTCTTTTTTTTTTTCTTGTTGCTATTGTTATTCTTCTTCTTCTTCTTCTTCTTCTTCTTCTTCTTCTTCTTCTTCTTCTTCTTCTTCTTATTATTATTATTATTATTATTAGCTTGGGTTACATTGAGTCATAGGGGTAACGGTGTATTGCGTGGTTTAAGATTGTTTAAAATCAAATCTTCTAAAGGTATCGATTATTTTGGTTAGAAATGAGAAGATGGAAGAAAATTCAACTTTGAACAAAATAGAGTTAAAAACCAATCATTATGGAGAGAGAGAGAGAGAGAGAGAGAGAGAGAGAGAGAGAGAGAGAGAGAGAGAGAATAAATAATTGAATGAATGACCCGATCAACTGACACACAGATAAGGAATCTTAAGTGCGGGTCGTCAAAAAATAGATAAATGAATAAATAAATAGATGACCCGGTCAGCCAGCACACAGATAAAATAAAGGACCAAAAATTCCAGACAGATTAGCGACCATTCTTCAAGGAGCCTCTTTGAAGTTTATGTCGACGGTCTGGTTAAAGTAGGTCAAAAGGTTTTTAGGTGCTAGTCAGAGTAAGGTGAAGTTTAAAAGAAGATGATAATACTAAGGATCTAAAGAAAAAATAGGGATCGATGTCAATTTGACTAGGGTAGATAAAAATGGGATTGGCAAACGACCTGGTTATATAGATCGTTTTGACGTACGAACAAGTTACAAAAGTAATACTATGACGAGGTTACATACTTCGTTTTGACGTGTTACACAAGTGATACTAAGAGAAGGTTACAAAGATCGCCTTGACATATGAGCACGTTACATAAGTGATACTAAGAGAAGGTTACATAGATCGCCTTGACATGTGAACACGTTACATAAATGATACTATGAGAATTACATAGATCACCTTGACATGTAAGCACGTTACACAATTGATACTATGAAAAAATTACATAGATTGTCTTGACGTGTCAGTATGTTACACGAGTGATACTATGACTAGGTTACATAGTTCTTGATGTGTGAGCAGGTTACTCAAGTTATACTATGACTAGGTTACATAGGTCGTCTTGATGTGTGAACACGTTATTCAAGTGATACTATGACTAGGTTACATAGTTCGTCTTGATGTGTGAACACGTTATTCAAGTGATACTATGACTAGGTTACATAGTTCGTCTTGATGTGTGAGCACGTTACTCAAGTGATACTATGACTAGGTTACATAGTTCTTGATGTGTGAGCACATTACTTAAGTGATACTATGACTAGGTTACATAGTTCGTATTGATGTGTGAACACGTTATTCAAGTGATACTATGACTAGATTACATAGTTCTTGATATGTGAGCACGTTACTCAAGTGATACTATGACTAGGTTACATAGTTCTTGATGTGTGAGCACATTACTTAAGTGATACTATGACTAGGTTACATAGTTCGTCTTGATGTGTGAACACGTTATTCAAGTGATACTATGACTAGATTACATAGTTCTTGATGTGTGAGCACGTTCCTCAAGTGATACTATGACTAGGCTACATAGTTCGTCTTGATGTGTGAACACGTTATTCAAGTGATACTATGACTAGGTTATATAGTTCGTCTTGATGTGTGAACACGTTATTCAAGTGATACTATGACTATGTTACATAGTTCATCTTGATGTGTGAGCTGGTGACTTAAGTGATACTATGATTAGGTTACATAGTTCGTCTTGATGTGTGAACACGTTACTCAAGTGATACTATGACTAGGTTACATAGTTCGTCTTGATGTGTGAACACGTTATTCAAGTGCTACTATGACTAGGTTAAATAGATCTTGATGTGTGAGCACGTTACTTAAGTGATACTATGACAAGGTTACATAGTTCGTCTTGATGTGTGAGCACGTTTCTCAAGTGATACTATGACTAGGTTACATAGTTTTTCTTGATGTGTGAGCACGTTATTCAAGTGATACTATGACAAGGTTACATAGTTCGTCTTGATGTGTGAGCACGTTACTCAAGTGATACTATGACTAGGTTACATAGTTCGTCTTGATGTGTGAGCACGTTACTTAAGTGATACTATGACTAGGTTACATAGTTCGTCTTGATGTGTGAACACGTTATTCAAGTGATACTAAGACTAGGTTACTTAGTTCGTCTTGATGTAAGAGCACGTTATTCAAGTGATACTATGACTAGGTTACATAGTTCTTGATGTGTGAGCACGTTCCTCAAGTGATACATATACTAGGTTACATAGTTCGTCTTGGTGTGTGAACACGTTATTCAAGTGATACTATGACTAGGTTACATAGTTGGTCTTGATGTGTGAATACGTTAATCAAGTGATACTATGACTAGGTTACATAGTTCGTCTTGATGTGTGAGCACGTTACTTAAGTGATACTATAACTATGTTACATAGTTCGTCTTGATGTGTGAACTCGTTACTCAAGTGATACTATGACTAGGTTACATAGTTCGTCTTGATGTGTGAGCACGTTAATCAAGTGATACTATGATTGGTTACATAGTTCTTGATGTGTGAACACATTATTCAAGTGATACTATGACTAGGTTACATAGTTCGTCTTGATGTGCGAACACGTTATTCAAGTGATACTATGACTAGGTTACATAGTTCTTGATGTGTGAGCACGTTACTTAAGTGATACTATGACTAGGTTACATAGTTCGTCTTAATGTGTGAGCACGTTACTCAAGTGATACTATGACTAGGTTACATAGTTCGTCTTGATGTGTGAGCACGTTATTCAAGCGATACTATGACTAGGTTACATAGTTCATGATGTGTGAGCACGTTATTAAAGTGATATTATGACTAGGTTGCATAGTTCGTCTTGATGTGTGAACACGTTATTCAAGTGATACTA
Organism: Sepioteuthis lessoniana; assembly: GCA_963585895.1. Classification (NCBI taxonomy): domain Eukaryota; kingdom Metazoa; phylum Mollusca; class Cephalopoda; order Myopsida; family Loliginidae; genus Sepioteuthis; species Sepioteuthis lessoniana. The sequence goes on along the minus strand of OY757917.1, from coordinate 13,940,564 downwards.
TGACTAGGTTACATAGTTCGTCTTGATGTGTGAGCACGTTACGTAAGTGATACTATGACAAGGTTACATAGTTCGTCTTGATGTGTGAACACGTTACTCAAGTGATACTATGACTAGGTTACTTAGTTCGTCTTGATGTGAGAGCACGTTATTAAAGTGATACTATGACTAGGTTACATAGTTCTTGATGTGTGAGCACGTTACTCAAGTGATACTATGACTAGGTTACATAGTTCTTGATGTGAACTAAGTAACCTAGTCATAGTTATTAAAAGTTACTCAAGTTATACTATGACTTGGTTACATAGTTCGTCTTGATGTGTGAACACGTTATTCAAGTGATACTATGATTAGGTTACATAGTTCTTGATGTGTGAGCACGTTACTTAAGTGATACTATGACTAGGTTACATAGTTCTTGATCTGTGAGCACGTAACTCAAGTGATACTATGACTAGGTTACATTGTTCGTCTTGATGTGTGAACAGGTTACTCAAGTGATACTATGACTAGGTTACATAGTTCGTCTTCAAGTGTTAACACGTTATTCAAGTGATACTATGACTAGGTTACAGATTTCGTCTTGATGTGTGAACACGTTACTCAAATGATTCTATGACTAGTTTATATAGTTTGTCTTGATGAGTGAGCACGTCACTTAAGTGATACTATGACTAGGTTACATAGTTCGTCTTGATGTGTAAACACGTTATTCAAGTGATACTATGACTAGGTTACATAGTTCGTCTTGATGTGTGAACACGTAATTAAAGAGATACTATGACTAGGTTAGATAGTTCGTCTTGATGTGTGTGCACGTTACTTAAGTGATACTATGACTAGGTTACATAGTTCGTCTTGATGTGTGAACACGTTACTCAAATGATACTATGACTAGGTTACATAGTTTGTCTTGATGTGTGAACACGTTATTCAAGTGATACTATGACTAGGTTACATAGTTCGTCTTGACGAGTGAGGATGTTACTTAAGTTATACTTTGACTCGGTTACGTAGTTCGTCTTGATGTGTGAACACGTTACTCAAGTGAGATTATGACTAGGGTACATAGTTCTCTATGTGTGAGAACGTTACTTAAGTTATACTATAACTAAGTTACATAGTTCTTGATGTGTGAGCACGATACTCAAGTGATACTATGACTAGGTTACATAGTTCGTCTTGATGTGTGAACTGGTTATTATGTGATACTATGGCTAGGTTACATATTTTTTGATGTGTGAGCACGTTACTCAAGTGATACTATGACTAGGTTACATAGTTCTTCTTGATGTGTGAAACCGTTACTAAAATGATACTATGACAAGGTTACATAGTTCGTCTTGATGTGTGAACACGTTATTCAAGTGATACGATGACTAGGTTACATAGTTCATCTTGATGTGTGAACACGTTATTCAAGTGATACTATGGCTAGGATACATAGTTTTTCTTGATGTGTGAACACGTTATTCAATTGATACTATGACTAGGTTACATAGTTCGTCTTGATGTGTGAACACGTTATTCAAGTGATACTATGATTAGGTTACATAGTTCGTCTTGATGTGTGAACACGTTATTCAAGTGATACGATGACTAGGTTACATAGTTCGTCTTGATGTGTGACACGTTATTCAAGTGATACTATTACTAGGTTACATAGTTCTTGATGTGTGAGCACGTTACTAAAGTGATACTATGACTAGGTTACATAGTTCGTCTTGTTGTGTGAACACGTTATTCAAGTGATACTATGACTAGGTTACATAGTTCGTCTTGATGTGTAGGCACGTAAATTCAAGTGATACTATGACTAGGTTACATAGTTCGTCTTGATGTGTGAACACGTTACTCAAGTGATACTATGACTAGGTTACATAGTTCGTCTTGATGTGTGAACATGTTATTCAAGTGATACTATGATTAGGTTCGATAGTTCTTGATGTGTGAGAGCCTTACTCAAGTGATACTATGACTAGGTTACATAGTTCGTCTTGATGTGTGAACACGTTATTCAAGTGATACTATTACTAGGTGACGTAGTTCTTGATGTGTGAGTAAGTTACTCAACTGATACTAAGACTAGGTTACATAGTTCTTGATGTGTGAGCACGTTATTCAAGTGATACTATGACTAGGTTACATAGTTCGTCTTGATGTGTGAACACGTTATTTAAGTGATACTATGACTTGGTTACATAGTTCTTAATGTGTGAGCACGTTACTCAAGTGATATTATGACTAGGTTACATAGTTCGTCTTGATGTGTGAACACGTTACTCAAGTGATACTCTGACTAGGTTACATAGTTCTTGATGTGTGAACACGTTACTCAAGTGATACTATTACTAGGTTACATAGTTCGTCGCGATGTGTGAACACGTTATTCAAGTGATACTATGACTAGGTTACATAGTTCGTCTTGATGTGTGAACACGTTACTCAAGTGATACTCTGACTAGGTTACATAGTTCTTGATGTGTGAACACGTTACTCAAGTGATACTATGATTGGTTACATAGTTCGTCTTGATGTGTGAACACGTTATTCAAGTGATACTATGACTTAGTTACATACTTCGTCTTGATGTGTGAACACGTTATTCAAGTGATACTATGACTAGGTTACATAGTTCGTCTTGATGCGTGAACACGTTACTCAAGTGATACTATGACTAGGTTACATAGTTTTTCTTGATGTGTGAACACGTTACTCAAGTGATACTATGACTAGGTTACATAGTTCGTCTTGATGTGTGAGCACGTTATTCAAGTGATACTATGACTAGGTGACGTAGTTCTTGATGTGTGAGCACGTTACTCAACTGATACTATGACTAGGTTACATAGTTCGTCTTGATGTGTGAACACGTTATTCAAGTGATACTATGACTAATTTATATAGTTCGTCTTGATGAGTGAGCACGTTACTTAAGTGATACTATGACTAGGTTACATAGTTCGTCTTGATGTGTGAAGACGTTATTCAAGTGATACTATGACTACTTTACATAGTTTGTCTTCATGCGTTAACACGTTATTCATGTGATACTATGACTAGGTTACATAGTTCGTTTTGATGTGTGAGCACGTTACTCATGTGATACTATGACTAGGTTACATAGTTCGTCTTGATGTGTGAGCACGTTACTTAAGTGATACTATGACTAGGTTACATAGTTCGTCTTGATGTGTGAACACGTTATTCAAGTGATACTATGACTAGATTACATAGTTCGTCTTGATATGTGAACACGTTACTTCAGTGATACTATGACTAGGTTACATAGTTCGTCTTGATGTGTGAGCACGTTACTGAAGTGATACTATGACTAGGTTACATAGTTCTTGATGCGTGAGCACTTTACTCAAGTGATACTATGACTAGGTTACATAGTTCGTCTTGATGTGTGAACACGTTATTCAAATGATACTATGACTAGGTTACATATTTCTTGATGTGTGAGCACATTACTCAAGTGATACTATGACTAGGTTACATAGTTCGTCTTGATGTGTGAACACCTTACTCAAGTGATACTCTGACTAGTTTACATAGTTCGTCTTGATGTGTGAACACGTTACTCAAGTGATACGATGACTAGGTTACATAGTTCGTCTTGATGTGTGAGCACGTTATTCAAGTGATACTATGACTTAGTTACATAGTTCGTCTTGATGTGTGAACACGTTATTCAAGTGATACTTTTACTAGGTTACATAGTTCGTGTTGATGTGTGAACACGTTACTCAAGTGATACTATGACTAGGTTACATAGTTTTTCTTGATGTGTGAACACGTTACTCAAGTGATACTGTGACTAGGTTACATAGTTCTTGATGTGTGAGCCCGTTATTAGAGTGATACTATGACTAGGTTACATAGTTCGTCCTGATGTGTGAGCACGTTATTCAAGTGATACTATGACTAGGTTACATAGTTCGTCTTGATGTGTGAGCACGTTATTCAAGTGATACTATGACTAGGTTACATAGTTCGTCTTGATGTGTGAGCACGTTACTCAAGTGATACTATGACTAGGGTACATAGTTCGTCTTGATGTGTGAACACCTTACTCAAGTGATACTCTGACTAGTTTTCATAGTTCGTCTTGATGTGTGAACACTTTACTCAAGTGATACTATGACTAGGTTACATAGTTCGTCTTGATGTGTGAGCACGTTATTCAAGTGATACTATGACTTAGTTACATAGTTCGTCTTGATGTGTGAACACGTTATTCAAGTGATACTTTTACTAGGTTACATAGTTCGTCTTGATGTGTGAACACCTTACTCAAGTGATACTATGACTAGGTTACATAGTTTTTTTTAATGTGTGAACACGTTACTCAAGTGATACTGTGACTAGGTTACATAGTTCGTCTTGATGTGTGAGCACGTTATTCAAGCGATACTATGACTAGGTTACATAGTTCTTGATGTGTGAGCCCGTTATTAGAGTGATACTATGACTAGGTTACATAGTTCGTCTTGATGTGTGAGCACGTTATTCAAGTGATACTATGACTAGGTTACATAGTTCGTCTTGATGTGTGAGCACGTTACTCAAGTGATACTATGACTAGGTTACATAGTTCGTCTTGATGTGTGAACACGTTATTCAAGTGATACTATGACTAGGTTACATAGTTAGTCTTGATGTGTGAACACCTTGTTTAAAGTGATACTCTTACTCGGTTCCACAGTTCGTCTTAATTTGTGAGCACGTTACTTAAGTGATACTATGAATAGGTTACATAGTTCATCTCGATTTGTGAGCATGTTACTTAAGATATACTATGACTAGGTTACATAGTTCGTCTTGATGTGTAAACATGTTATTCAAGTGATACTATGACTAGGTTACATAGCTCATGACGTGTGAGCACGTTACTCAAGTGATACTATGACTAGGTTACATAGTTCGTCTTAATGTGTGAACACGTTATTCAAGTGATACTATGACTAGGTTACATAGTTCGTCTTGATGAGTGAACACCTTATTCGAGTGAGACTATGACTAGGTTACATAGTTCGTCTTGATCTGTTAGCACGTTACTTAAGTGATACTATGACTAGGTTACATAGTTCGTCTTGATGTGGGAACACGTTACTTAAGTGATACTATGACTAGGTTACATAGTTGGTCTTGATGTGTGAACACGTAACTCAAGTGATACTATGACTAGGTTACATAGTTCGTGTTGATGTGTGAACACGTAACTCAAGTGATACTATTGCTAGTTTACATAGTTCGTCTTGATGTGTGAACACGTTACTCACGTGATACTATGACAGGTTACATAGTTCGTCTTGATGTGTGAGCACGTTACTTAAGTGATACTATGACTAGGTTACATAGTTTGTCTTGATGTGTGAACACGTTATTCAAGTTATACTATGACTAGGTTACATAGTTCTTGATATGTGAGAACGTTACTCAAGTGATACTATGACTAGGTTACATAGTTCGTGTTGATGTGTGAGCACGTTACTTAAGTGATACTATGACTAGGTTACATAGTTCGTCTTGATGTGTGAACACGTTATTCAAGTTATACTATGACTAGGTTACATAGTTCTTGATGTGTGAGCACGTTACTCAAGTGATACAATGACTAGGTTACATAGTTCTTCTTGATGTGTGAACACCTTATTCAAGTGATACTATGACTAGGTTACATAGTTCGTCTAGATGTGTGAGCACGTTTCTTAAGTGATACTATGACTAGGTTACATAGTTCGTCTTGATGTGTGGACACGTTACATAAGTGATACTATGACTAGGTTACATAGTTTTTCTTGATGTGTGAACATGTTACTAAAGTGATAATATGACTAGGTTACATAGTTCGTCATGATGTGTGAGCACGTTATTCAAGTGATACTATGACTAGGTTACATAGTTCTTGATGCGTGAGCACTTTACTCAAGTGATACTATGACTAGGTTACATAGTTCGTCTTGATGTGTGAACACGTTATTCAAATGATACTATGACTAGGTTACATATTTCTTGATGTGTGAGCACATTACTCAAGTGATACTATGACTAGGTTACATAGTTCGTCTTGATGTGTGAACACCTTACTCAAGTGATACTCTGACTAGTTTACATAGTTCGTCTTGATGTGTGAACACGTTACTCAAGTGATACGATGACTAGGTTACATAGTTCGTCTTGATGTGTGAGCACGTTATTCAAGTGATACTATGACTTAGTTACATAGTTCGTCTTGATGTGTGAACACGTTATTCAAGTGATACTTTTACTAGGTTACATAGTTCGTCTTGATGTGTGAACACGTTACTCAAGTGATACTATGACTAGGTTACATAGTTTTTCTTGATGTGTGAACACGTTACTCAAGTGATACTGTGACTAGGTTACATAGTTCTTGATGTGTGAGCCCGTTATTAGAGTGATACTATGACTAGGTTACATAGTTCGTCCTGATGTGTGATCACGTTATTCAAGTGATACTATGACTAGGTTACATAGTTCGTCTTGATGTGTGAGCACGTTATTCAAGTGATACTATGACTAGGTTACATAGTTCGTCTTGATGTGTGAGCACGTTACTCAAGTGATACTATGACTAGGGTACATAGTTCGTCTTGATGTGTGAACACCTTACTCAAGTGATACTCTGACTAGTTTTCATAGTTCGTCTTGATGTGTGAACACTTTACTCAAGTGATACTATGACTAGGTTACATAGTTCGTCTTGATGTGTGAGCACGTTATTCAAGTGATACTATGACTTAGTTACATAGTTCGTCTTGATGTGTGAACACGTTATTCAAGTGATACTTTTACTAGGTTACATAGTTCGTCTTGATGTGTGAACACCTTACTCAAGTGATACTATGACTAGGTTACATAGTTTTTTTTAATGTGTGAACACGTTACTCAAGTGATACTGTGACTAGGTTACATAGTTCGTCTTGATGTGTGAGCACGTTATTCAAGCGATACTATGACTAGGTTACATAGTTCTTGATGTGTGGGCCCGTTATTAGAGTGATACTATGACTAGGTTACATAGTTCGTCTTGATGTGTGAGCACGTTATTCAAGTGATACTATGACTAGGTTACATAGTTCGTCTTGATGTGTGAGCACGTTACTCAAGTGATACTATGACTAGGTTACATAGTTCGTCTTGATGTGTGAACACGTTATTCAAGTGATACTATGACTAGGTTACATAGTTAGTCTTGATGTGTGAACACCTTGTTTAAAGTGATACTCTTACTCGGTTCCACAGTTCGTCTTAATTTGTGAGCACGTTACTTAAGTGATACTATGAATAGGTTACATAGTTCATCTCGATTTGTGAGCATGTTACTTAAGATATACTATGACTAGGTTACATAGTTCGTCTTGATGTGTAAACATGTTATTCAAGTGATACTATGACTAGGTTACATAGCTCATGACGTGTGAGCACGTTACTCAAGTGATACTATGACTAGGTTACATAGTTCGTCTTAATGTGTGAACACGTTATTCAAGTGATACTATGACTAGGTTACATAGTTCGTCTTGATGAGTGAACACCTTATTCGAGTGAGACTATGACTAGGTTACATAGTTCGTCTTGATCTGTTAGCACGTTACTTAAGTGATACTATGACTAGGTTACATAGTTCGTCTTTCATGTGGGAACACGTTACTTAAGTGATACTATGACTAGGTTACATAGTTGGTCTTGATGTGTGAACACGTAACTCAAGTGATACTATGACTAGGTTACATAGTTCGTGTTGATGTGTGAACACGTAACTCAAGTGATACTATTGCTAGTTTACATAGTTCGTCTTGATGTGTGAACACGTTACTCACGTGATACTATGACAGGTTACATAGTTCGTCTTGATGTGTGAGCACGTTACTTAAGTGATACTATGACTAGGTTACATAGTTTGTCTTGATGTGTGAACACGTTATTCAAGTTATACTATGACTAGGTTACATAGTTCTTGATATGTGAGAACGTTACTCAAGTGATACTATGACTAGGTTACATAGTTCGTGTTGATGTGTGAGCACGTTACTTAAGTGATACTATGACTAGGTTACATAGTTCGTCTTGATGTGTGAACACGTTATTCAAGTTATACTATGACTAGGTTACATAGTTCTTGATGTGTGAGCACGTTACTCAAGTGATACAATGACTAGGTTACATAGTTCTTCTTGATGTGTGAACACCTTATTCAAGTGATACTATGACTAGGTTACATAGTTCGTCTAGATGTGTGAGCACGTTTCTTAAGTGATACTATGACTAGGTTACATAGTTCGTCTTGAGGTGTGGACACGTTACATAAGTGATACTATGACTAGGTTACATAGTTTTTCTTGATGTGTGAACATGTTACTAAAGTGATAATATGACTAGGTTACATAGTTCGTCATGATGTGTGAGCACGTTATTCAAGTGATACTATGACTAGGTTACATAGTTCTTCTTGATGTGTGAGCACGTTATTCAAGTGATACTCTGACCAGGTTACATAGTTTTTGATGTGTGAGCACGTTACTCAAGTGATACTATGACTAGGTTACATAGTTCGTCTTGATGTGTGAACACGTTATTCAAGTGATACTTTTACTAGGTTACATAGTTCGTCTTGATGTGTGAACACCTTACTCAAGTGATACTATGACTAGGTTACATAGTTTTTCTTGATGTGTGAACACGTTACTCAAGTGATACTATGACTAGGTTACATAGTTCGTCTTGATGTGTGAGCACGTTATTCAAGTTATACTATGACTAGGTTACATAGTTCTTGATGTGTGAGCACGTTACTCAAGTGATACTATGACTAGGTTACATAGTTCGTTTTGATGTGTGAGCACGTTATTCAAGTGATACTATGACTAGGTTACATAGTTAGTCTTGATGTGTGAACACCTTGTTTCAAGTGATACTCTTACTTGGTTCCACAGTTCGTCTTGATTTGTGAACACGTTACTCAAGTGATACTATTGCTAGTTTACATACTTCGTCTTGATGTGTGAACACGTTACTCAAGTGATACTATGACTAGTTTCCATAGTTCGTCTTGATGTGTGAACACGTTACTTAAGTGATACTATGACTAGGTTACATAGTTCGTCTTGATGTGTGAGCACGTTACTTAAGTGATACTATGACTAGGTTACATAGTTCGTCTTGATGTGTGAACACGTTATTCAAGTTATACTATGACTAGGTTACATAGTTCTTGATGTGTGAGCACGTTACTCAAGTGATACAATGACTAGGTTACATAGTTCTTCTTGATGTGTGAACACGTTATTCAAGTGATACTATGACTAGGTTACATAGTTCGGCTAGATGTGTGAGCACGTTTCTTAAGTGATACTATGACTAGGTTACATAGTTCGTCTTGATGTGTGGACACGTTACTTAAGTGATACTATGACTAGGTTACATAGTTTTTCTTGATGTGTGAACATGTTACTAAAGTGATAATATGACTAGGTTACATAGTTCGTCTTGATGTGTGAGCACGTTATTCAAGTGATACTATGACGAGGTTACATAGTTCTTGATGTGTGAGCCCGTTATTCATGTGATACTATGACTAGGTTACATAGTTCGTCTTGATGTGTGAGCACGTTATTCAAGTGATAATCTGACCAGGTTACATAGTTTTTGATGTGTGAGCACGTTACTAAAGTGATACTATGACTAGGTTACATAGTTCGTCTTGATGTGTGAACACGTTATTCAAGTGATACTTTTACTAGGTTACATAGTTCGTCTTGATGTGTGAACACCTTACTCAAGTGATACTATGACTAGGTTACATAGTTTTTCTTGATGTGTGAACACGTTACTTAAGTGATACTATGACTAGGTTACATAGTTCGTCTTGATGTGTGAGCACGTTATTCAAGTTATGCTATGACTAGGTTACATAGTTCTTGATGTGTGAACACGTTATTCAAGCGATACTATGACTAGGTTACATAGTTCGTCTTGTTGTGTGAGCACGTTATTCAAGTGATACTATGACTAGGTTACACAGTTTTTGATGTGTGAGCACGTTACTCAAGTGATACTATGACTAGGTTACATAGTTCGTCTCGATGTGTGAACACGTTATTCAAGTGATACTATGACTAGGTTACATAGTTAGTCTTGATGTGTGAACACCTTGTTTCAAGTGATACTCTTACTTGGTTCCACAGTTCGTCTTGATTTGTGAGCACGTTACTTAAGTGATACTATGAATAGGTTACATCGTTCGTCTCGATGTGTGAGCACGTTACTTAAGTGATACTATGACTAGGTTACATAGTTCGTCTTGATGTGTGAACATGTTATTCAAGTGATACTATGACTAGGTTACATAGCTCATGACGTGTGAGCACGTTACTCAAGTGATACTATGACTAGGTTACATAGTTCGTCTCGATGTGTGAACACGTTATTCCAGTGATACTATGACTAGGTTACATAGTTCCTCTTGATGTGTGAACACCTTATTCAAGTGATACTATGACTAGGTTACATAGTTCGTCTTGATCTGTTAGCACGTTACTTAAGTGATACTATGACTAGGTTACATAGTTCGTCTTGATGTGTGAACACGTTACTTAAGTGATACTATGACTAGGTTACATAGTTGGTCTTGATGTGTGAACACGTAACTCAAGTGATACTATGACTAGGTTACATAGTTCGTGTTGATGTGTGAACACGTTACTCAAGTGATACTATTGCTAGTTTACATAGTTCGTCATGATGTGTGAACACGTTACTCACGTGATACTATGACTAAGTTACATAGTTCGTCTTGATGTGTGAGCAATTTACTTAAGTGATACTATGACTAGGTTACATAGTTTGTCTTGATGTGTGAACACGTTATTCAAGTTATACTATGACTAGGTTACATAGATCTTGATATGTGAGAACGTTACTCAAGTGATACTATGACTAGGTTACATAGTTCGTCTTGATGTGTGAACACGTTATTCAAGTGATACCACGAATAGGTTACATAGTTCGTCTTGATGTGTGAGCACGTTATTCAAATGATACTATGACTAAGTTGCATAGTTCGTCTTGATGTGTGAACACGTTACTCAAGTGATACTATGACTAGGTTACATAGTTTTTCCTGATGTGTGAACACGTTACTCAAGTGATACTATGACTAGGTTACATAGTTCGTCTTGATGTGTGAGCACGTTATTCAAGTGATACTATGACTAGGTGACGTAGTTCTTGATGTGTGAGCACGTTACTCAACTGATACTATGTCTAGGTTACATAGTTCGTCTTGATGTGTGAACAAGTTATTCAAGTGATACTATGACTAGTTTACATACTTTGTCTTCATGCGTTAACACGTTATTCATGTGATACTATGACTAGATTACATAGTTCGTTTTGATGTGTGAGCACGTTACACATGTGATACTATGACTAGGTTACATAGTTCGTCTTGATGTGTGAGCACGTTACTTAAGTGATACTATGACTAGGTTACATAGTTCGTCTTGATGTGTGAACACGTTATTCAAGTGATACTATGACTAGATTACATAGTTCGTCTTGATATGTGAACACGTTAGTTCAGTGATACTATGACTAGGTTACATAGTTCGTCTTGATGTGTGAGCACGTTACTGAAGTGATACTATGACTAGGTTACATAGTTCTTGATGCGTGAGCACTTTACTCAAGTGATACTATGACTAGGTTACATAGTTCGTCTTGATGTGTGAACACGTTATTCAACTGATACTATGACTAGGTTACATATTTCTTGATGTGTGAGCACATTACTCAAGTGATACTATGACTAGGTTACATAGTTCGTCTTGATGTGTGAACACCTTACTCAAGTGATACTCTGACTAGTTTACATAGTTCGTCTTGATGTGTGAACACGTTACTCAAGTGATACTATGACTTGGTTACATAGTTCGTCTTGATGTGTGAGCACGTTATTCAAGTGATACAATGACTTAGTTACATAGTTCGTCTTGATGTGTGAACACGTTATTCAAGTGATACTTTTACTAGGTTACATAGTTCGTCTTGATGTGGGAACCCCTTACTCAAGTGATACTATGACTAGGTTACATAGTTTTTCTTGATGTGTGAACACGTTACTCAAGTGATACTGTGACTAGGTTACATAGTTCGTCTTGATGTGTGAGCACGTTATTCAAGTGATACTATGACTAGGTTACATAGTTCTTGATGTGTGAGCCCGTTATTAGAGTGATACTATGACTAGGTTACATAGTTCTTGATGTGTGAGCCCGTTATTCAAGTGATACTATGACTAGGTTACATAGTTCGTCTTGATGTGTGAGCACGTTATTCAAGTGATACTCTGACCAGGTTACATAGTTTTTGATGTGTGAGCACGTTACTCAAGTGATACTATGACTAGGTTACATAGTTCGTCTTTATGTGTGAACACGTTATTCAAGTGATACTATGACTAGGTTACATAGTTTGTCTTGATGTGTGAGCACGTTACTCAAGTGATACTATGACTAGGTTACATAGTTCGTCTTGATGTGTGAACACGTAACTCAAGTGATACTATGACTAGGTTACACAGTTCGTGTTGATGTGTGAGCACGTTACTCAAGTGATACTGTTGCTAGTTTACATAGTTCGTCTTGATGTGTGAACACGTTACTCACGTGATACTATGACTAGGATACATAGTTCGTCTTGATGTGTGAGCACGTTACTTAAGTGATACTATGACTAGGTTACATAGTTTGTCTTGATGTGTGAACACGTTATTCAAGTTATACTATGACTAGGTTACATAGTTCTTGATATGTGAGAACGTTACTCAAGTGATACTATGACTAGGTTACATAGTTCGTATTGATGTGTGAACACGTTATTCAAGTGATACCACGACTAGTTTACATAGTTCGTCTTGATGTGTGAGCACTTTATTCAAGTGATACTATGACTAGGTTACATAGTTCGTCTTGATGTGTGAACACGTTACTCAAGTGATACTATTACTAGGTTACATAGTTCGCCTTGATGTGTGAGCACGTTACTTAAGTGATACTATGACTAGGTTACATAGTTTGTCTTGATGTGTGAACACGTTATACAAGTTATACTATGACTAGGTTACATAGTTCTTGATATGTGAGCACGTTACTCAAGTGATACCACGACTAGGTTACATAGTTCGTCTTGATGTGTGAGTACGTTATTCAAGTGATACTATGACTAGGTTACATAGTTCGTCTTGATGTGTGAGCATGTTTCTTAAGTGATACTATGACTAGGTTACATAGTTCGTCTTGGTGTTTGAACACGTTACTTAAGTGATACTATGACTAGGTTACATAGTTTTTCTTGATGTGTGAACACGTTACTCAAGTGATACTATGACTAGGTTACATAGTTCGTCTTGATGTGTGAGCACGTTATTCAAGTGATACTATGACTAGGTTACATAGTTCGTCTAGATGTGAGCATGTTTCTTAAGTGATACTATAACTAGGTTACATAGTTCGTCTTGATGTTTGAACACGTTACTTAAGTGATACTATGACTAGGTTACATAGTTTTTCTTGATCTGTGAACACGTTACTCAAGTGATACTATGACTAGGTTACATAGTTCGTCTTGATGTGTGAGCACGTTATTCAAGTGATACTATGACTAGGTTACATAGTTCGTCTAGATGTGAGCATGTTTCTTAGGTGATACTATGACTAGGTTACATAGTTCGTCTTGATGTTTGAACACGTTACTTAAGTGATACTATGACTAGGTTATATAGTTTTTCTTGATGTGTGAACACGTTACTCAAGTGATACTATGACTAGGTTACATAGTTCGTCTTGATGTGTGAGCACGTTATTCAAGTGATACTATGACTAGGTTACATAGTTCTTGATGTGTGAGCCCGTTTTTCAAGTGATACTATGACTAGGTTACATAGTTCGTCTTGATGTGTGAGCACGTTATTCAAGTGATACTATGACCAGGTTACATAGTTTTTGATGTGTGAGCACGTTACTCAAGTGATACTATGACTAGGTTACATAGTTCGTCTTTATGTGTGAACACGTTATTCAAGTGATACTATGACTAGGTTAAATAGTTTGTCTTGATGTGTGAGCACGTTACTCAAGTGATACTATGACTAGGTTACATAGTTCGTCTTGATGTGTGAGCACGTTACTTAAGTGATACTATGACTAGGTTACATAGTTCGTCTTGATGTGTGAGCACGTTACTTAAGTGATACTATGACTAGGTTACATAGTTTGTCTTGATGTGTGAACACGTTATTCAAGTATTACTATGACTAGGTTACATAGTTCTTGATGTGTGAGCACGTTACTCAAGTGATACAAGGACTAGGTTACATAGTTCTTCTTGATGTGTGAACACGTTATTCAAGTGATACTATGACTAGGTTACATAGTTCGTCTTGATGTGTGAGCACGTTTCTTAAGTGATACTATGACTAGGTTACATAGTTCGTCTTGATGTGTGAACACGTTACTTAAGTGATACTATGACTAGGTTACATATTTGTTCTTGATGTTTGAACACGTTATTCAAGTGATACTATGACTAGGTTACGTAGTTCTTCATGTGTGAGCACGTTACTCAAGTGATACAATGACTAGGTTACATAGATCTTCTTGATGTGTGAACACGTTATTCAATGATACTATGACTAGGTTACATAGTTCATCTTGATGTGGGAGCATGTTTCTTAAATGATACTATGACTAGGTTACATAGTTCGTCTTGATGTGTGAACACGTTACTCAAGTGATACTATGACTAGGTTACATAGTTTTTCTTGATGTGTGAACACGTTACTCAAGTGATACTATGACTAGGTTACATAGTTCGTCTTGATGTGTGAGCACGTTATTCAAGTGATACTATGACCAGGTTACATAGTTTTTGATGTGTTAGCACGTTACTCAAGTGATACTATGACTAGGTTACATAGTTCGTCTTGATGTGTGAACACGTTATTCAAGTGATACTATGACTAGGTTACATAGTTCGTCTTGATGTGTGAGCACGTTACTCAAGTGATACTATGACTAGGTTACATAGTTCGTCTTGATGTGTGAACACCTTGTTTCAAGTGATACTATTACTCGGTTACATAGTTCGTCTTGATTTGTGAGCACGTTACTTAAGTGATACTATGAATAGGTTACATTGTTCGTCTCGATGTGTGAGCACGTTACTTAAGTGATACTATGACTAGGTTACATAGTTCGTCTTGATGTGTGAACATGTTATTCAAGTGATACTATGACTAGGTTACATAGTTCTTGATGTGTGAGCACGTTACTCAATTGATATTATGACTAGGTTACATAGTTCGTCTTGATGTGTTAACACGTTACTCAAGTGATACTATGACTAGGTTACATAGTTCGTCTTGATCTGTTAGCACGTTACTTAAGTGATACTATGACTAGGTTACATTGTTCGTCTTGATGTGTGAACACGTTACTTAAGTGATACTATGACTAGGTTACATAGTTCGTCTTGATGTGTGAACACGTAACTCAAGTGATACTATGACTAGGTTAAATAGTTCGTGTTGATGTGTGAACACGTTACTCAAGTGATACTATTGCTAGTTTACATAGTTCGTCTTGATGTGTGAACACGTTACTCACGTGATACTATGACTATGTTACATAGTTCGTCTTGATGTGTGAGCACGTTTCTTAAGTGATACTATGACTAGGTTACATAGTTTGTCTTAATGTGTGAACACGTTATTCAAGTTATACTATGACTAGGTTACATAGTTCTTGATATGTGAGAACGTTACTCAAGCGATACTATGACTAGGTTACATAGTTCGTCTTGATGTGTGAGCACGTTATTCAAGTGATACCCTGACTAGGTTACATAGTTCGTCTTGATGTGTGAGCACGTTATTCAAGTGATACTATGACTAGGTTACATAGTTCGTCTTGATGTGTGAACACGTAACTCAAGTGATACTATGACTAGTTTACATAGTTCGTCTTGATGTGTGAACACGTTACTCAAGTGATACTATGACTAGGTTACATAGTTCGTCTTGATGTGTGAGCACGTTACTTAAGTGATACTATGACGAGGTTACATAGTTTGTCTTGATGTGTGAACACGTTATTCAAGTATTACTATGACTAGGTTACATAGTTCTTGATGTGTGAGCACGTTACTCAAGTGATACACTGACTAGGTTACATAGTTCTTCTTGATGTGTGAACACGTTATTCAAGTGATACTATGACTAGGTTACATAGTTCGTCTTGATGTGTGAGCACGTTTCTTAAGTGATACTATGACTAGGTTACATAGTTCGTCTTGATGTGTGAACACGTTACTTAAGTGATACTCTGACTGATGGTTTTTACACAGTGACTATAAGTCTCCTCCGATCTTTAGTTCCCTTCCACCCTTGGTTATTTTAATAGTGCTGTGGTCTAGAGGGGTCTAATTTTTCCTGTCATTTCTACTACCACATTGTCAACAATTTTTCATTCACCTGCCTATTGTCAATTTACTGAATGATTATCATTATTTCACTCGCTGCCTCAGCTGATGGTGTTTTACTGGAATCTGAGAGACAGCATGTCTCTTCAAGTCTCTAGGACTTTTCTCAGTATTCTAGCCGATCTAAATAATGTCGTCTTCATTATGGTCTCGATTCTTCTTCTGATTTCCAATTCCTCCACTCTCATTTTCAAGTCTTTGGAAGCTGTTCCAAGTGCACCAATTACGATTGGAATCACCGCCACCCTCATGTTCCACAGCTTTTTTTTTAGTTCTCTTGCAAGATCCAAGTATTCCTTTTACCTTTCGCTTTCTTTCATTTTTATTCTGTGGCCAATCGGAACGGCAAAATCCACTTGCCGGTATGTTCTTTTTTTTTTTTTTGTCTTTTTAATTAACACTAAATTTGATAATCTGGTCAGGGTTGGGTGATCCGATTGTATATCAAAAGATGTGATATGTATGATTTAATATCTAAAACCAATTCTTATTTGATCAACCTTCACACCCAGTCAAGCCTAGTCTTATACTCCTTCTGTACCAATTTGCTGTATTTGCTGATGTATTTAACATTTTCATCTTTTCTCTCACGTGACCAACATTTGTTATTCTATTGCGTATAATCGATTTTCAATTGAATATAATTGGTCCTTATAGCATTATTCTCTGCTTCTTTTAAAAGAGATTCAATTTCTCTCTTGAGGTTTCCCTTTCTCAGTCATGACCTGGTCTTCTCGTGTGCAATCTCGCCATTTTGTCACCTGCAGTATCCGTACAGTTCTTTTTCTCCCCAGTTATATTTTCTACCTTATGTTGTCTTGTTTTCGTTTTTTTTTCCTTTTCTTTATGTTGCTATTGCTGTTACTGGCTGCCATAATGAGTCTTTCTTTACTCTTTTGTTTATTCCAAGCCTTTGAGGACCGGTCAAAGTGCACCAACTATAATTGATTTCCAATTGAATATAATTTGTCCTTATAGCATTATTCTCTGCTTTTGTTAAAAGAGATTCAATTTCTCTTTTGAGGTTTCCCTTTCTCGGTCTTATCGAGTGCAATCTCGCCAGTTTGTCACCTGAAGTATATGTACAGTTGGGTTTTTTTCTAGTTATGTTTTCTAGTTTTTTTTTGTCTTACAGTGTTGTTGCTGGCGGCTATAATAAGTCTTTCTTCGCTCTTTTTAGCGTATGTCTCGAGTCCTCAATGCTGGCGTGTTCTCTTCTCCTTTTTTTTCCTTGGCACATGTAGTCAGGCGATGTCCTCTCTCGGGTACCTTATAAATCGTTATCAATTTCCTTGTTCATTTGTCTGAGTTCCTCTTATGTCCAATTTGAGAATAGTCAAGAGTATCTTACAAGATGGACTGTCTAGGTGTTTATTCTTTTGATGAGATTTCTGTTATTTTTATTATTATTATTATTATGAAATTTCTTGGTTTTTTATTCGATAGAATCCGTTACCAAGCACTTTTCATGTGACCTGAAATAAAGGAAAATTTTTCTATGGAAATAGTTCAGAATATCGGATTATGAGAGTTTTTTTCTAAGAGAACGATCTTCCGTATTTCATATGGAAATAGAGTTTTCTTTATTTGTTCATCAGTAAACTTCTAAATCATTCCCAGTGTTCCTATTACTGCTGAAATTATGGTTGTGTTGAATGTCACATTTTTGTGATCTTTATTTCCGTGATTTTACATCTCGAAAGTTTATCAAATTCCTTTGCTATGATGTGTTAGTCAGATGGGATGGTTCGATGGGATGGTCATGCTTTGTGTGAGTGTGTGTTTTTTAAATCTTTATTTATCATTTTTAACTTTTTTTGTGGGGCAGTAAGGGCTTGAAAGGTGTGGTCGCTATGTATGTTAAAGTCCCATATGAAGTACACTTTCTTGATAATGGTTTTTATTTTCTTGTACACTTTTCTGATAATGGTTTTTTTATTCATACCATTTAATACATAAGGCAATTTATAATCTTAGCCTCTGTTCCAAAGCAGGTATTGTCCTAGCCGTCTATTTTGAAATACATTTGATGTAAGGGTAGGATAGTCAGATATATTTCTTCAGCGTCTATACAAATATTCTCTTTTGGCTCCACTCTATTCCTCAAAATACGTGATTGGTAGGATCTTGTTGGCAGGTTTTTACCTAAAGTAGTTTAGATAAAACCTTCTATTTCTGGTTTCAATTCAGACTGCCGCAGCCACTAATTGGTCAGCGATATTATCGTGCCGATACTGCTGTATGGATGCACCATTTGGACGCTAACAAAACGGCTGGAGAAGAAGCTAGACAGCAATTACACAAGAATGTTGAGAGCAATATTGAATAAGTCCTGGCGGCAACACCCCACAAGGCAACAACTATACGGCCTCCCATCACGAAAACTATCCAAATTAGACGAACCAGACATGCAGGACACTGCTGGAGAAGCAGAGACGAGCTCATAAGCGATGTACTACTATGGACCCCCACACATGGCCGAGCAAAAGCAGGACGACCAGCTAGAACATACATACAGCACCTATGTGAGGATACGGGATGTAGCTCTGAAGACCTGCCGGAGGCGATGAACGATAAGGAAAGGTGGCGAGAGAGGGTCAGGGATATCCGTGCTAGCGGCACGACATGATGATGATGATGATGATTTAGATCTTGAATAAAAATATTTGTAAGTTTGTATGAGTAGTAAAGTAAAATTGTCTCCCCTTAGTCGAGGGCGACCTGAAGGCTCTCTTTTCAATAGCTACTACACCGAAGTGTAGAGGAGGGGGCTACTCCTTTCCCTGGATTGCTCCACTTTACCTTATATTGCTGAGTGTTAAGAAAGGAGGTATCAAGAATCATTTTTAAAGTCTTTGGTATGACGCGACCTGGGATTGGACCCAGATCTCCCAGACCATTGGCGAACACTCTACCACTGAGCCAATGCAAGTTTGTATAAAAAAGGTATATATTTAAATAAAGGTATATGTAATATGAATAGACTTACTTATAAGTTTGAATAAATATAATTAATCTTTGAATAAAAATATTCTTAAGTTCAGATAAGGTTCCAAATTTCTCAAATAAAAATGATTAAGTTTAGAATAAAAAGTATTTATAAGTTCGAATAAAGGTCCATATATTTTGAATAAGGATAATGAAATTTAGAATAAAAAGTATTTATAAATTCAAATAAAGGTCCATATATTTTGAATAAGGATAATGAAATTTAGAATAAAAAGTATTTATAAATTCAAATAAAGGTCCATATATTTTGAATAAGGATAATGAAATTTAGAATAAAAAGTATTTATGAGTTCGAATAAAGGTCCATATATTTTGAATAAGGATAATGAAATTTAGAATAAAAAGTATTTATGAGTTCGAATAAAGGTCCATATATTTTGAATAAGGATAATGAAATTTAAAATAAAAAGTATTTATAAGTTCGAATAAAGGTCCATATATTTTGAATAAATACAATTTAGTTTTGAATAAAAAAGAATTCTTAAGTAAAATGAATTTTTAAACGTTCTAGTTATCAAAAAACCTGTGTTCACCTCATTTCAAAATAATTACACACCTGAATTTGTGACTGAAAGAAAAAATATTTTATCCCAATGACACTTCAAAATTCTTGAATGTTTATTTTGACATCTTGGAAGCAAAAGTTAGAGGTGAATTAGAATCGAAATTTTTTTGTTGACGGAATATTTTTCACCGTCAATGGGTTGAGAAAACAGATGGTGCTAACTTGCGATTGGTATTCTCGAAAAGATTTTTAGACGATTGAAGAGCATCAAGTATTTTAAAATTACCTGTTGATTGTCTCAGTGGCGCTTGTGGCGCAACGTTTATCGTCGCAGAAAATGGAGACAGCGAGCCGAGTTCTAATTTTGGACTCGGTTGTTTGCGTTTCCCATAACGCCGATGCCCTTTGGGAAAGGTATTCAACCAACTATTCTGCTCATCACTTCCAGCAGCTATGGGTAGATAATTAAGCAGACTGGTTGTCTTACCAGTCTAAGAGAAGGAAAACTCTGAATTCAAGACAACTCTACCCTGCTTAAAATTGATCTTGTGTCGGATTCTGCTCATACATACACCGAACGATTGCAAATAATAATGAATCCCTATAACGGAAAAAAAGATTTATCGATTTTATTTTTTATATTACGATGATTGGCGATAAATTTCATGTAATTTGAAGAGAGTTTTCTAGTGGGTAGAGTGTTCGCCAATGATCCGGGAGACTTGGGTTCAATCCCAGATCGCGTCATACCAAAGACTTTAAAAATGGTACTTGATAGCTCCTTGATTAACACTCGGCAATATAAGGTACGTATCAAGGCTAAAGTGGAGTAATTCTGGGAAAGGAGTAGCGCCCTCCCCCTACACCTCGATGTTGTAGCTATTGAAAAGGGAGCCTTCTGGTCGCCCTCGACTAAGGTCGCCAACTTCACTTCACTTCACTTCACTTTCTAAATTTATAAACTTTATTCTAATTTTATCGTTTTAAGTTAATAATCTTTAGTGAAAAACTTCATTAAGTTTTACGGAGATTTTTTTTTTCATTTGTGAAACGCTCAAGAGATTTATCGATTTAAACATCTTTTGTTTTTGTCCGGATTGTTAATACTAAGAAATGATGAAATGTAAAATAGATCGAAGAATTGTTTATAATGTTTAATTAAATGCAAATAATTGCATTAGTAAGACAAATTATTCAGCCATTAGTAAATAGTTGGGCAGACTGTGTCCTTTAACCTTGGTAAGGCAACCGGCATCGAAGAAGAAGAACAATGAATCCACACTAGCTGTTACCCTCATAAAAATTGACCTTAAGCCGTATCCTGATCGGGGTGGAAGGTTTGGGCAAATACATATTCAGGAGTTGTACCATAATTTCAAAAGGTCGAATCTTAGAAAATATTCAATAAAACATTGGAAAGATAAAGATATTTATGCTCCTTTTTTGTATCAAAACTTTTTCATCACTTCGTCCGAGATTGACACGCTCTTTATTTAACATACTCCTACATGAATATGCGAAACGTACATAGAATGTTCATAACATATATACATAGAACATAGGAATCCCGAAACACGAAAAACATGTAACGACTTCTTAGTTCAGTTACGAAACCTTTTATTACCTTTGAGTTTAAAGGTTTTGACATAAGGAAGAGAGATGCACAATCTTTCTATGCTGGCTTTTCCATCTCCCCACCCCTCATCACGTGCGGCACCCGCCACCAGGCCACTGCAAGCTAGCGAAAGTCACCCTTCTTCTTCGGACCGCAAGACTCAACTTTACCGACACACTCCCCCCAAATCCTCCGCGCACGCTTCCGGTGCATGACGTCATTCACATCCCCTAGTCCTATCTGGGATTTTTATTTTGACATCTGTGAACGACACATCCTCCCCGCACGCGCGTCAACACCTTTGCTCAAGTTTGCATCTAACTAACCCATGTGCTGAGCCGAAAGGTTCTCGGCCTAACTAAACCCAAAGAGAAGATATATAAAACGAAATCCCTCGGCCATTATATTACATTTATTATTACATTTACATTATTACCATCTGTACATCAACAGCCCAGGCAGCTGGGGCTGTAGAGTGCGCCGACTGCATATCCTCAGAAGGGTAAGCCCTCGTCCCCCAACGAGTGTCATGCATATGTAAGTGAGACTCTAGTCCTGGAGTTTTGGAAAATGGAAAGTATTCTTTCATTGGCATTACTCCCAGGTTCACTTTGACCCGGAGTGGTAATACGTGTTTGGCTTTCATCTATGGGTAAAATACAACTATTTAATCAGTTACTCCTCTTGAAACAATTTAGATGTGTGGAAACAAATGATCAATATTTAATAGAATTATTAGTGTTGGATAACAATACTTGAAACCTTTCAATTGCGTGCAAACATACAAGCTCTGGCTTGTTTATAAATTTTGTCTTCAAACTATTCATTACAAATCACACACACACACACACACACACACACACACACACACACACATATATATATATACGTGGTGTCTTCAATAAGTTTCCAGACTTTCTTTGTACAGGCATTCAAAATTGTCGTACACTTTTGCAAATTCAGTATGTTATTGCTATACATATTATGAGATGACTGACTAATTTTTATGATTTCAGGTTCAAACTAACAGCTACAGCAGCAATTGGAATACACCCTACTAAAGCCTGATTGTCACAGCTGGTGAATTTCAAAAATGCAATCTGGACGTGAGGACACTTTAGAAGAACGATATGCAATAAAATTCTGTTTTAAACTTTGAAAAATGCCACAGAAACGTATGGAATGCTTCAGACTGCTTTTAGAGCATCTTGC
Source organism: Sepioteuthis lessoniana (assembly GCA_963585895.1). Classification (NCBI taxonomy): domain Eukaryota; kingdom Metazoa; phylum Mollusca; class Cephalopoda; order Myopsida; family Loliginidae; genus Sepioteuthis; species Sepioteuthis lessoniana. The sequence goes on along the minus strand of OY757917.1, from coordinate 13,917,654 downwards.
ATGAATCGAGCATCAGTTTTTGAGTGGCATAAGAGATTCAACGAAGGAAAAGTGTCTGTGAGGGATAATGAGAGGTGTGGGAGGAGTAAGGAAGTCAATACTCCAGAGTTGATTGGCCTAAGGGTTAGGGTTACTATGTTGAGGTTTTAAGGGAGTTCAGGAAGAGATTCGGTCGGAAGAGGCCAGCACTCTTCAAATCGGGTCAGTGGCATTTCCACCAGGACAATACACCAGTCCACAACTCCATCCTTGTCCCAGACTATTTGACCAAGATGGGCATCAAGACAGTTCCTAGCCCTCCTTATAGTCTAGACCTTTGTCCCTGTGACTTTTGGTTATTCCCTAAGCTCAGAGGCTGTCGTTATGAGACAATTGAGGAGATGAAAGAGGTTGTGAAGAAGGTAATTGACACGCTCACACAAGAGGACTTCCATGGGGCCTTCCAGAAGTTGTTGGAACGGTAGAACAAGTGCATTGCAGCCGGAGGAGCTTACTTCGAAGGGGACTAGAGTTTCATGTGTGTACTATCAATAAAAGTGCCCATACGAAAAAAGTCTGGAAACTTATTTAATGATCCTCGTATATATATATATATATACAGGATTGAGCATTAAATAACCGACAAAGGTTGATATGCCATAAATCCTACCAACCAACCATCTTATTATTTTTGCTTTTTATTGCAACATTCTATTTCGATATAATTTTAATACCAAATGATGCGGAACATGTTACATGTTACCATATTAAAGGAATTTCTAATTATTCATTTCGCTGATATTGGTAACACGCGCGCACGCATGCGCACGTGCGCGCACACAAATATATATATATACACTACCAGTCAAAAGTTTTTAGCAACCCAAACAATAATTTTTATTTCTCATCCTAAAAGTGTTATTTATAATGAAACAAGTTAAGCAAGACAATATTTTTATTTATTATACTAAATACAAGTCTGCCTTAATAACTTTGACCGTAGTATAACCAGATATCTTTTGAATAATTGACTTGAATACGTTTTTCTTCTTCAATATTGAGCATGGACTACAGTGGATTAGACTGTCTGAAGACATCTGTAAAAAGGACAAAAAAAGATCAAAAGTTGGGCTGGTTGACCAAAAGTTGGGCTAGTTCACCAAAAATAGGGCTGGTTGACCAAAAGTAGAGCTAGTTCACCCAAAGTAGGGCTGGTTGACCAAAGGTAGGGCTGGTTGACCAGAAGTAGGGATAGTTCACCAAAAATAGGGCTGGTTGACCAAAAGTAGAGCTAGTTCACCCAAAGTAGGGCTGGTTGACCAAAGGTAGGGCTGGTTGACCAAAGGTAGGGCTGGTTGACCAAAGGTAGGGCTGGTTGACCAGAAGTAGGGATAGTTCACTAAAAATAGGGCTGGTTGACCAAAAGTAGAGCTACTTCACCTAAAGTAGGGCTGGTTGACCAAAGGTAAAGCTGGTTGACCAGAAGTAGGGATAGTTCACTAAAAGTAGGGCTGGCTGACCAAAAGTAATAAGAAGAGAAGAGGACAATTTCATCAGAGTCACCAGCTTGTGAGACAGAAGGTTGACTGCTCCAAATATCACTGCACAACTGAACCAATGTCATGAAAAAAAAATCTGTCAACATCCACAGTGAGGAGAAGACTCTGTGAAACTGATCTATATGGCAGAATTGCTGTAATGTAAAGAAAACACTGTTGAAGAAGCAAAACAATGTCAAGAAGTTCCACAAAGACTGAACAATAGAGAAGTGGTAAAACGTCTTTTGTACTGACGAATCTAAGTTCGAAATTACACCAACCATAAAGCATGGAGGAAGCTCTGTTATGGTGTGTGTGTGTGGGTGGGTGCTTTTGCCAATTGCAAAGTCGCGGATTTGCACCAGATGAAGGGCAAATTGAATCAGATTGGCTATCACAGCATACTGTAGCATCCCGCGATCTCATCTAGAACGCGGCTAGTGGGTCAAAGATTTGTACTCATGTGAGATAATGACCGAAAGCATTTTAGTAAACTCAGTCAGAGGTTCATTAAAAGCAAAGAAGAACAGCACATCCTTGAACTGATGTCTTGCCCGGCGCAATCGGCGAACTTAAATCCCATTAAACTGGTGTAGAATGAACTTGACCGAAAAATCAGAGCTTAACCAGCCGCAAGAGCGGGTCACCTCTGGCAACTCTTGTAGGAAAGCTGGGCAGAACAGCCTACCTCTAGTCGTTGGTAGAAACAATGCTGAGAATCTGTGAAGCAAAGATAGCGACCGAAGGGGGTGATTTTGATGAATGAAAAGCTTTAGAAATATTTTGTGCAGATAGAGAGTTTGCGTTAATACGCGTTCCATTTTGCATATCTTTCGAAACAGTGGTCTAGACATTATCAACAGTAAAAAGCTGCAATACCCATTTTCAAACTTGGCAAGGACTTAATATTTCTCGCTGTATCGACTATGAATTGATAAACAAAGGCGTTTTTAATGGATTGGTGCCTTTAGTGGCTGAGAAAATACAGATTTTGCTTTCTTTAACCCCAGGTCAGAAACCTTTCTTCATCACGGGATTTAGGATTATCCCACTAGGTTTCTTTACTTATTTTTCAATTTATCAATTTTTTTTTCAGTGCTTAAGATATTAGTTGCCCCCCCCGACTCCTTTCAAATAAATAGATTTACAAATGATACCATTTTTATTTTACTCGATTAAGCTTTTCTTGGTTGCATTTTTTCAATTTTCGCGGGCTCCTCATGTCACGTTTTCCCGCCACATAAAAAAAGACAACTAAATCAAGAAACGTTACTATAAGCCGCCATGATTAATGTAAATGTTATGAACTTGAGGTAAGACAATTGATTACCTCCCCTATCGTCTTTTTTCTTATGAATATGGTATGGCGTTTTACTACGACATGTTATAACCATTTATTACGTTCAATAAAAGCTCAAGTAAGCTAAACACGTCTCCGAATTTTTATAACAGAACTCGTGTTAGAAGAATAAAAACAACATTTTCAGGATAGAACCGGCAGATTTTTAGCTACTTTCTTCTGCATTGACTTTTCACGGTGCACAGTATTTTACGTGTGTGTAATCTCTATTTAGAAAGAAAGCCAAAATTAAAGGGTAGATAAGTCATGAGCAAGTATTCTGGAGCTGACAGAAAATCAGAGACGATTTTGTTATTGTACTTATGAAAAAAATATAGGACCTTCTATCGTTTAAATCAGGGCTTCTCAAATTTTTGACTTGAGGCACTTTTTATAACTAAATCTAATTTCCATTCATCCCCAAAGAGATTAATTGAATAATAAATTACAAAACATAACTAATTTAATCATGTTCAATACAACACACATAATGGTTTTGTTTCTTTGTTTTATGGTATATCAACCTTTGTAGGTTATTTAATGCCAAAGCTATTCTCCTTGAAAAACAGTAGTGGTACTATTTAACCCATAGCTGGGAGGATAAGGGGGTTCATACATTTCCCAAGGGTATTTGCCCGAAAGTGAATGTAATAGCGCGACTGGAGTACGAACTCGCTTACTACGATTCCACTGTCCATCGCTTTAACCATTACAGCACATGAGAAGAATCAGTAAGTTATAAATGCAAACTCCGCTTAAAAATTGACCTTGTGTCATATTCTGCCCGAGTGGAGGGGTGGGTAAATATGCACACAAAAATTGGTCACCTCCTCTGGTGCAAAGGCGCCTCTGGTGGTGTAATGGTTAGCAAGCTGGACTAGCAAGCCTGCACGAGTGAGTTCGAGTTTCATTGGGTACCCCTTTCATATGGACTTGTGCCACATCTAAGCAAAAAGCTTAGTAAATTACCACCTCCTCTGGTGCAATTTTTTTTTTACGAGCGTGATATGTAAAATTTTTTGTTGAACCCTGGCGAAAAAACATCACCTACAGTAGTGACTGTTTGAAAAAAAAATTTTTTTTTTTCTTTTTGATAGCTCAAAACTTGCTCTCTCCAACGTTATTATTGCGCATCTTATATCTGTTGATTGATTTTAACGACATGCAAACTCGCTAAGGGTTGTTTTATGCCTTGAATAGAGAATTGCGTATATTGTTCGTTTATATTTACATTTTTTGGGTAGCTGTATCTTAAAAGTTTTTGGCACAGTTATCGGGTATTCCTATATAATACAAAAAAAATTTGTAAATAGACCTATTTGATCCATACATGGGACCCTAACAGGTACTGCCACTCCGGATTCAGAGTGGACCAGATAGTAATGGCAATGACGAAGTACTCTATACACCTCAGAGCTTGAATTATTTTATAGCCGAAGTCAAATTAAAAATTATATTCAGCGCAAAAATTTACCTCCGCAATCTTTTTAAACAGGTAAACACTTCATTCTTAGTTGCAATATCCATGTTTTAAGAGACAATGTTATAATAAAGTTTACTAGTAGGTAGAGTGTTCGCTAATTGTCCGGGAGACCTGGGTTCAATCCCCGGTTGCGTCACACCAAAGACTTTAAAAATAGTACTTGATACCTCCTTGTTTAACACTCAGCAAAATAAGGTACATATCAAGGGTAAAGTGGTGCAATCCAGGGAATGGAGTAGCGCCCTCCCGTACACCTCGGTGTAGTAGCTATTGAAAAAGGAGCCTTATGATCGCCTTCAACTATGGTCGCCAACTTTACTTACTTACTTATTCTTTTAAAACAAGTAAGCACTTCATACTTAGTTTCAATATCAATGTTTTAAAAGCTAATGTACCAATAATGTTCACAATCATTTTAAACATTTGATCCAGTAGATCTATTTCACCCATAGATGGCACCCTAACAGATACTACCACTTTGCATCAACGTGGACCTGGCAGTTATAGTAAGAAAAAGTGACTTTATTTCTCACTTTTATAACCTAACCACCAGATGCATTTTAGTGTCATACAGATGACGATTATTTTAGGGATTAGGGTCTTACTCTTCTGCAGGGATACATTCAGTGTATTCTAAACCCCACCGACGGTAATATATCTGTTGTACTTTCCGTGGAAATAGAAGGGAAGCATTAGAGTCGGCACGTACCCGTCGTTTCAATCCAGAGTCACTGACCCCCACGCCCTGCCCGCTCTCTTAAATATGTTTTGGGGTTGTCAGCAGGTTAGAAACATCTAAGGACATTGACCTTCTTTTCTGCCTGTGGAGGCAGCTGACAGCTGGGGTCTTTTTTTAATAAAAGAGAAAGGGCCCAGGTGTTGTAAAGACTGATGTATTTTTTCCTGGGTTTTTTGATTGGTTGGTGGGTGGAGTTAGTAAAAACAAATTGGGGAGAGGGGCGGTTCCTTGGATGGGCATGACAAACAGAAACGTGCATCAGGGTTTCGAGGGGTAGGTGTTTCTTATTTCTTAAAAAGAACCGGTCTGGTTTTTAGCTAAATGTGTGTGCGGATTTAGTTTTTCATAAGATCTTTATTTTTCATATTTTAAGATATATATATATATATATATATATATATATATATATATATATATATATATAGAGAGAGAGAGAGAGAGAGAGTGGGGGCACGAGTGTGTGTCTAAGTTAGGATGACGTAGACACTGAGTCAACGGTGTATGGTGGCTGTCAGTTTCTCACCTATCATAGTTTGATGATCACATAGGCAAGAAAATGATGGTTATCTAGCGCTGTTCAATCTATGTGCATGCTATACTATATATATATATATATATATATGTGTGTGTGTGTGTGTGTGTGTGTGTGTGTGTGTGTGTGCGAGTGTGTGTATACATCTATATAATAAATCTCAATGCTTGTGTGTGTGTCAGTCTGTGTACATAGGACAAAAGGGAATAGAAGACATAAAAACGAAGTATTTATTCCGATGTAAAATTTCACGAGAAAGTCAATGAGATATATGAAATTTACTTTTGAGTTCTGATAGGGGGATTTTAAGGGGCCGAATGATCTCGGTGAAAATTAGTCGGTGACTAAGTAAAGTCGGTTTCACAAAATTTCACCATCTTACAATGACATTTCCCCCCCCCCCCGACTCTAATGAGATTTCTGACACGGTTCATGAAAGAGACATAAAAACAAAGTATGTAAAATGTAATGTAAAATTTTAGGATAAAGAAATGAACTACATGTAATTCCCTTACGGAGGTGCCCGTGGTGTAATGGTTATCATCGTAGGAAATGGACACGGCGATACGAATTCAAATCCTGGACGAGACTGATTGCATTTCACATAGCACTAGGGGAAGGTATGAATCCAATTATTCTCCCTCCAGCTATGGGTAAATAGTAGGGCAGACAAGGTTCTTCAGCCTTGGTGAGGCAACTAATCTAGGAGAAGGAAAACTCTGAATTCAAACCTGTTAAACTTCGCTTAAAAAATTGACCTTGTGTCATATCCTGCCCAAGCGAAGGGGTTGGGTAAATATGAACATGTAATTCACTTTCTCGTACGATTTGGGGGCTTAAAGGGAATAAACGCCCCCGGCGAAAATTCAAATACCTCTGATTTTAATGAAATCAAAATCATGTTGCTGATGTCAGTGTAACATACTCATAAGCAGATGCATGCAGAAACATATTCAACACAATAAAGACGAGCGGACACAGTTCTTTAGAAAAATATACCTCTCACTTTATTTGAAAGGGTTCGAAAGGGTTACGAAAGGTATTATCTGTGAGAGGTGAGTTGGAGACTGAACAGAACTGCAACATATTGACCCTCTACCTCTTCTGGCTATAACAGAATTTCTTTCCCGTTCTTCTGGGCTGCTCAACCGGGGGCCTGGGTGCCCAGCCTCTGCTGGGACATGGTTCTCATTCCAGCAACTTCTCTCCAACTGATCTGAACTTCCTGTCGCCGGGGTTATATAATAATTTGACGACCACCTACTTCTTGCGAGCGTCACAATTCACACTCAATTCAACCCATCGACAGTCAAGGTTATCCCCCGATATCTTCGACCAGATGCACCTGTTATTTACACAAGTGCATTTCTTATTTTGACAGCTCGGTCGGGGGCCAATATATAACATCAGGATCTTTATTTTGTATACCGATTTGATTATTGGTAACTGGGGAAAATACTGACATATATTTCAAGTGCTAACTGATTTGATAAATTATTGTGTCAGAGTTTTAATTATTTATCATTTTCTTTTCTCTTACTGCTTTACATCCCGTATTTTTTAAAACAGATTTATATCTTTATACAATCATGTAAAAACAGATTTATATCTTTATACAATCATGTAAAAACAGATTTATATCTTTATACAATCATGTGTTTGATATAAAGTTTACCAGTCATACTTGATTTGTTAAGTGTCATCAATAGTTATAATGAAGATGTTATATTATTATGATAATATATCTTTATTTGTTAGTGCTTGCTGTGATTCGGCCTCGAATCTACCATTGATTTCGATACCCCATCCGGCACGAATGCCAGACGGCCCGGCTAAAGACAGGTAAGTATGATTATTGTCACTGCCTCCCACCATACAGGACCTGACACAAAGTCAATGATTATAGTAGGGATTTAGGGGAGGGGAAGGTTGGTCACGAACCGAGGCTCGAACCCTGCTGGTCTATGCTGGTCATCGACCCACCTTGTGTCATGTGGGCTTGATGAGCCTAGCTGGTCTTGCACCCAAATTTGGGTCCTGGTCGTATGCCGGCTTATAGCTTAAACTGGACAGCAAGGTCCAGCGCTATACAAGGGGGACAAAGGTGTTAATACTGCAGCTTGCCCACTGAAGGTGGCTCAGCCGAAGCTGGGGGCCTTACAGCCTCGAATCTGCCATTGATTTCGATACCCCATCTGGCACGAATACCAGACGGCCTAGCTAAGGCCAGGGAAGTATGAATTTTTTTCCCGCTGACCTGCTTGTTTATATACAAGTTACTTTCCCTTACCAGCAACGTATGATCCAAATAAAAAAAAATAAAAAATAATTAAAGCTTTCTCATGTTGAAAAACAAACAAACTATATACTTAACCTATCTCTATTATGTAACACTTTCTATTGATTAACTGAACCCTTTTGACAATTTTTTTTTCGGTAAATGCATTTAAAATCACTCGCAGTTTAATTATCAAATATCAAGGTTGAAAAACATAAATTCTTTATTTTATCTCACTGATTAATGACTTCTGTAAAAATACCCCCTCTTATGACTTTGGAGAGGTGCATTTTCCCTCTTCTCTTTTTTTCCCTCTTTCAAATATTTTCATTAATAGATTACTAATATCTACATTCCAGGTTTTTTAAGACATAATTTACTTATATATATATACACACACATTTCCAGGTACATCAAGATATTATTACTATTATTACTATTATTATTATTATTATGTAACATCTTGTGAGTTTTTCACAGCAGGGTTAACAAGTGGTCAGTCACTGGAGTCTAAGGGACAGCAAGTTTCCTCAAGTCTCCAGGACTCTTCGGAGTATTCTAGCCAATCTTAATAAACTGGATGGTCTCGATTCTTTCTCTAATTTCTCGTGCCTCCGGTTTTTCTTCCAAGCTTTTTGGGACCTTTCCAAACGCACCAACTACACGGTTACCCTTATATTCAACAGCTTTTTTAGTTCACTAGCAAGGTCAAAATATTCATTATTATTATTTTACTCTTTTGAAAGTTTTTCACACTAGCGGAGTTTGAGTGACAGCAAATCTCCTCAAGTCTCTTGGACTCTTTTCAGAATTCAAGTCGATCTTAACAATGCCGTCGTTTGGATGATCTCATCTTGTCCTCTTATTTCCAAATCGTCCAGTCCCGGTACCAATCCATATCGACTTTCTTGGTTTATTCAATGCCAAATCCCTCCTTATATTTTGAGAAGGACAATAGTGGTATTATTTAACCCATAGATGGGAGGGGTTCATTTAGGGGTTCATACTTTTCCCAAGGGTATTCGTCCGAAAGTGAGCGCAATAGCGTGACTGGTGTTCGAACTCGCGTACTACAAACCCGCCGCCCAGTGCTTTAACCATTACACCACGGGGACACCACCTGGTAATTGTACCAAGAGCACTAATAAAATTGGTATCACCGTCATTTTCTGGTTCAATAGTTTCTTTTATTTCCCTAACAAAGTATACGTATTTATGTTTCTGTTCGCTTTCTTTTAATTTTACGCCGTGGTCTGCTGGGACGACAAAGTTCATTTTTTTTTACAATCACTTGGTCTGATTGCCTGGACGGGATTTGGAGATCCATTTGTATTTCAAAATGCCAGAGAATTTTATGCGTCTCATTCTCCAGGAAAGATTCTGGGTTATGAATATATCATTTGTTCGTATGGTCAAATTTCAATTTCTAGCACAATTCCCAGTGGATCACCTTGCCCACTCAGTTGTGTCTAGGCTTATACTCTTTCTGAGCTAATTTGCAGCATTCGCTGAATATGTGATTGATCGTTTTTGTCTCTATCATCACAAAACCTACATTTGCTAATTTGCTGCGTCTTATCTATTCTTGCTTTCATATTGGTCCTTATGGCGTTGTTTTGTGCTGTTATTAGTGGAAACTCAGTTTCTCTCTTATGATCTCCCTTCTTTAGCCACGTCCAAGTCTTGTTTGAAATTCCGCTCGTCTTTCGTTTAAAATATCCATACAGTTGTTTTTCTTCCCATTCTTGTTTTCTGGTTGTTTCTATTATGTTGATCCTCGAGTTGTTTGTATTGTTTCTGGTATTTGTAATCAGTCTTCTTCTGCGCTTTTTTTTTATGTAATCTTCGAATCGTTGTATTGTTGCATCAACGCTTTCCTCATTGCTGACAGGTCCTCGTTCTCCTTTTCTTGACACATAAATTCTGTCAACGTCATCCCTGTGATGTAAAGCCTTATGCATCGTCATTAGTTTTCGTGTTCTCTGGTCGATTTGTTTCTTTCGTCCATTTTAATAATGGTCCCGAATATCTTACGAGGTATCTATTCCCTTTATAAGGTTCCTGCTATATAGTTTGGCTTCGAGTAGTTTTCTCTTTTGAAATTTTTCTTTCATCTCCTATTGTTTGATAGTGTCCGCTTCCAATATTACCAAGTAGATTTCCTTTTCTCCGAGTGTTCGGATTTTTTCTTGATTTGGTTGTTCCATTCCTTCCATTATGTGTCATTTCCCGCTTTTCATTACTTGCATGGCGCATTTTCCTATGCCTAATCCCATTCCTATGTCCTCACTGTATATTCTCACAGTTATATTAGGGTTTCCAATTTAAACGTCTGTTTCTGTCCTCTTTGACAACTGGACTGCTACAGACTATATATTCAGACCCACTTGCTAGAGATGAAACATCCTTTGCATAGAATGAACTATTCTTTTTTTAATATGAGTATTGGCAGGGTTGGCCAGATCCCGCTATTCCTTGCGAGAACTAGCTAACAATATACTTCTGTTAACACATCCTTGTATGTCTAAAATAAACCTTTTTCATTATAAGTTACGATTTGGTTGGTTGGTTGGTTGTTTGGTTTTATGGCATATCAACCTTTGTAGGTTATTTAACGCCAAATCCATTTTTATGCAAATAATCTGTTCTATTTAAAACAATTCAGTTTAGCATAAGTACACAGTTTAATTGTCAAAATCATTTCCATTTCAAACTATTCAAGCAGTTATATGTAACAATTCAGTTAAGTGTAAATACAGTTTTAATGTTGAAAAAAAGTTCTATTTCAAATAATTCAGTTAAGCATAAGCACGCAGTTTAAATGTAAGTACAGTTTAAGTGTCAAAAACATTTCTATTTCAAGCTTACTCAAACAATTCAGTTTAGCATAAGTATGCTGTTCAATTTAACCCATAGATAGGGCCCTTATCAGATGCTACCACTCCGGGCCAGAGTGGACCTGGGAGCGATGGCAATGAAGGGGTACTCCGCATTCCCCAAAGCCCCAGCATTACTGGAACCTCACCATCAGATTGTTTAGTGTCATATCCAGGACACTCGTTGGGTGGGGGTCTTACCCCTCTGCAGAGAAGCAGTCGGTGTATTCTACAGCCCCAGCCGACGGGGCAAAAGTTACGATTTGTGTAATCCTTTTAATAACCCACACCAGTGACAACATAATACTAGTTTTTGGTGGCAAAATAGGGAAATTTATTTTTGAAAATTATGACATACATGGCTCTTTTTCTATTTTTGTATTAGATAAAACATTTGGGTTAGGAACTATAGCATACTTTTACTTGGCCGCCAAAACCGCTTCTTGCCAAATTTATTTAGAGCAAAGCAGTTTACAGCATTTTTCTTCTTATTTTCGACATGCCAACCTCTGATTGGTCCAAATCCTTGTGACTCAATATGCAAGTGGCGAATCAAAGTACGACTCACACTCATTGTCAACGTTTGAATTTTTTTCACTTGTGCTGACATCAAAGTACTTCATTTTTACCCAAAGAGGATTGGTGGTCACCACCCACAGACGGACATTAATCACCGTATTTTCGCGGCAAAACTGGAAAACCGGTCGTAAGATTTTTCAATTCTTACTTTACTGATAAATTAGAGATTATCATGTTTCATTTTATTTATTTTCTTCTTTTTTTCGCTTTCAGTCCAAATTGTTGGATGTCATCACTGTCAATAACTTCAGAATGAATGATTCTGGCTGAAGATTCTTGTATCGGAAGATCACCCGCCCGAAAAAAAGACGATGAATGTTCAAGAAAGTAAAAGATGGAGAAAAATTCATAGTCAAAATTTCACTATTTTTCCTGATAAATGAATTTAATTCCAAAAATCTGAGCAGAATCTAACATTGGTTGAAGTATGAGATGCATTTACACTTAAATTAATAACAATTTCTCGATGAATTAGAATGTACCTTTGTAAATGAGAGAGGAAGTGGATGTGATTTTAAGGGGTGGATGTGATTTTAAGGGGTAGATGTGATTTTAAGGCGTGGATGTGATTTTAAGGGGTGGATGTGATTTATGAGGTGGATGTGATTTTAAGGGGTGGGTGTGATTTTATGGGGTGGATGTGATTTTAAGGGGTGGGTCTGATTCTTAAGGGGTGGTTAACAGCATAAATGGAGGAATTTTAAAAGAAACTTGGCTGAATATTCATCAGAATGTAAAAAGAAACCTGGGGGATGGAGAATATGGCACTACAAGTCATAAATAATGTCAAAACCTTTTAATTAATCACACAATAACAAAGAGGGGTGAATAGGGAAAACAATAATAATTATAATGTCAGGTTTATTGAATGATTTTGGTAAGGGATTTGCCAAAAACATCCCTTTTTAGTACAGATCAATTTATGAATCTTGGGAAACAGATTCTTGTTTCTAAGTTTGTTTTTTCCTGTAAAAATCGTCGACTGTCAGCAACAAGGGAAAGAAGACGACCTCAGCTTGGAATTCTTCATTTGCTTAGAACCCACAAGAGACAAGATAATCAATGTTCATCTTGAATATTGATCGTCTTGTCTCTTGTGGGTTCTAAAAAAGAAAAGAACAATTTACAATCACAATCTCACAATTTTTCAAACAAAAAATTTAATTAAAAAAATATGGGCAGAGTCCATGATCAGTGGAAGAGTAAAATACATTTTGAATGGAATGAATTACAATTTCTAAAAAAAAAAAGAAAAAATCAGAATGTACCTTAGCAAATAGTTTTAATGAGAGACATAGATGTGCTGCGTCCTTTTTTTAGGAAGTGCGACGATCAAAGTTGCATAGACAGAATTCCTTGAGACTTATCTTAGTATAGAAAATTCATTGTGAATTATTTTACTAAAGAAATTGATTGTTTATTCTCTTAGTATAGAAATTATAATTATTTCAATATATAAATTCATTTTGTATGATTCTATTACAGAAAACCATGGAAATTGTCTTAATATAGAAACAAATTGTTATTTTTTTAACCATAGAAATTAAATGAAAATATGATTTTCCTTCCTCACAAATTAAAGAAAATCTTACTGATAAAATATGGGTTCTAATCTTACTCCATGTTCTTTTGTGACGAAGGATCAACATTTACACCACCTTGTTCAATGGCCCAGTTGGTTGGGGCAACAGAATACACAGGCTGCATCTTTGCAGAGGGATAAGACTCCTCCAACGAGTGTCCTAAATATGACACTAAAAAATCTAATGGTGAGACTTCAATAATACTGGAACTTTAGGGAATCGCACCTAGGTCCACTGTGGCCCGGAGTGGCAGCACTTGATAGAGTTCCATCTATGGGTCAAATAGAACTAAACTGTGTAATTACGTTAAACTGAATTGTTTGAAATGAACTGTTTTTTACATTCAACTGTGTTTAAACTGCGTACTTATGCTAAACTGAATTGTTTGAAATAGCTCTGTTTTGATATTTAGCTGATTGTAAACAAAAAACTATACTTATACAAAACTGAATTGTTTTAAACTTTTAGCAAAACGACTTTATTCGGCGTTAAAGGGTCCGAAAAGGGTTGATACGCTGTAAAATAAAACAATCAACCAACCAACCTTGTTCAAAGGAGTCCATTCCCTCTGGTAGCACATCTCAAATGCACTCTAAAGGGTCAGAGTCAGTTACCGATGCCTCAGGGGTATGAAAAGACAAGTGCTGATAAGGAAAACGGTCTTAGAGAAGAGAAATGTATTGCTAAGTTCTACTGTGAGATCGAGGAGAACTCTGAGTAGTCGGAATCTTCTCAAACAAGGGACCAACGAACGAACGAACCAACCAACCAACCTTTTTACCATAGAGTTCATCAGAAAACTGTGGGTTCAGTCCCTGTATAAAACAGTGTAGTAATAAAACCGATTAATTGAGACCAGGATCCACCTGATTCCATGAAAACCGTGGGGTCAATCCGTGGATGAGACATGGTAGAAATATTCACCAACAAAGAATAAAAAGTGAGCTGTATGTTTCCTGGAGCTTGTAAGTTCAATCGCTGTACGGGGAACCGTAGGGTTTAAATCTTGCATTAAGAAGAAAAAAGTGTCAAAGCAAAGCGACACCTTGAATCCGAGAGGATGATTTTAAATTGATCGTCTGGTCCGAGCTCGGGGGGGGGGGAGGCTCCCCTCTAGGTAGGACTAAGTTTATCACTTTGTATTAAAGGCCCCTTTAATGTGGGGTATGGAGAGGATCAATAATTTTCATGACTGTCACGTATGATTGGTTGGGTTTCTTTGTTTTTATGGCATATCAACCTTCACGGGTTATCTAAAACCAAAGACATCCTGGTAGAAGAACAGTTGTGGCACTTTTAAACCTATAGCTGGAGGAGTTAAGAAGGTTCAGAACTTTCCTGAAGGTATTAGTACGAAAGTGAACTTAAAGGCGCAACTGGAGTTCGAACTCGGTTACTACGTTGTCACATAATTTACAAAATTCACGCTAACCTCGTTACAAATACGTGATTCGTTCTCTCCTCTCTGCCATCATCATCATCATCATCATGTCGTGCCGCCAGCACAGATATCCCTGACCCTCTCTTGCCACTTCTCCCTATCGTTCATCGCTTCTGGCCGGTCTTCAGGGCTACATCCCGTATCCTCACATAGTTGCTGTATGTATGTTCGAGCTGGCCGTCCTGCTTTTGCTCGGCCATATGTGGGGGTCCATAGGAATACATCACTTATGAGTTCGTCCCTGCTTCTCCAGCAGTGTCCTGCATGTCTGGTTCGTCTAGCTTGGATAGTTTTCGTGATGGGAGGCAGGTGGCCGTATAGTTGGTGCCTTGTGGGGTGTTGCCGCCAGGACTTGTTCAATATTGCTAGCAACATTCTTGTGCATTTGCCGTCTAGCTTCTTCCCCAGCCGTTTAGTTAGCGTCCAAGTAGTGCATCCATACAGCAGTATCGATACGACCGCTGCCTGGAAGAAACTGCGTTTCATTTTATCGGTCAGGTCTGATTTCCGTATGATCAAGAGCCTATCGATAGCTGCCCATGCCTTCGTTAGCCGCATGTCGATACACTCTCTACCCTAAGCAGACAAATTAAGAAATGGTTACTTTTACAGAGATTAAAAGTTTGTATTTTCTTTTCTTCTTACAAGCAGGAACATGTAAAGAAATAACATGAAAACAAATCTTTTTCTTTATTTCCACTTGTTATTTGGTTGCTTGGTTGGTTTTTTTATTTAATGGCATATCAAACTTCATGGATTATTAAATGCCAAAGTCATCTTTAAAGAAGAACAGTAATGGTACTATTTAGCCCATAACCGAGGGGATAAGGCGGTTCATGACTTTCTCAAGGGTATCAGACTGGAAGTGAACGTAACAGCGTGACTGGAGATCGAACTCGTTCACTTCGATGTCACTGCTCAGCACTTAAGCCACAACGCCATGGGAGCTTCTCACCACATTAAAATGATTTCATATCAAATCTGATTTGGTGGGAAATCAAATAAAACCTATTATAATGTAAAAGTCATGTTTTTTAAAAAAAATTCTCTTAATAAGGGTCCCCAGAAAAAAACAAGAATGGAAATAAGAACAGCCTAACCTCGTGGGAAGCCCTCTCGCCTCGAACCAGACGATCAGCTTAATATGTGGGTTGTTATTTATCCAACTCCTCCGACATTTTGCTGCGGAGTATAGCTGGTTTGAATTCGATCTTCCTTCTTCTAGACTGGTTACCGCACCAAGGTTAAAGAACCTTATCTACCCAACTATTTGGCTGGAGTAGGTGGGGGTGGTAAGAGATGGTTTCGTGCCTTTTTCAAAGGCATTACCACGAAGATGAACGTAAACAGCTTCATCTACTTCTTTAGGCGATAACCCTTACAATAACATTTTTAAAATAAAAGTTTTCATACAATATTCCTGTAAAGTTATTGCTTGTGAGAGATAACTGAAGAAGGCTTGAGATTACATCGACCGAATGTTGTGAAAAAAGTTAATAAAACCGAGGAAACTGGCCTACAAATATCAATGCTGAACCAAACGACTACTGGCCCATGATGATGCAGATGCTTCAATTTGGGATGGAGGAAAATATTTCTTAGTTAATTTTGTTTTCTTGAGAATTTAGAGAATTAATAAATGTAGTTCTGCGCATGTACAAATCCTATAACATAATCATTCAAATTAGACCGAAAATTGTTTTATTCGCTAACTTAGATAGTTTTAAGTGTATTCCTTTAATGAAAAAAAGCAAAGAAAAAATCTCCCTAGGATGTGCTGTTGGACCCCTGGTGAGCTGTTGGACACTATGATGTGCTGTTGGACCCTACTGGGAATTGCCAGCTACCACATTGGCGTAAATTCAAAGCGCTTCTCATGAACAGGGTACACAGGTAGCCGATTAGTGTATATGTAGATAAATATAAAGTAAGCAAAGTTGTCTCCCTTTAGTCGAGGATGACCCGAAGGCTCCCTTTTCAATAGCTACTACACCGAGGAATAGGGGAGGGTCCTATTCCATTCCCTTGATTGCTCCACTTTACCCTTGATCCTTACCTTATAATGTTGAGTGTTAAGCAAAGCAGCATCAAGTACCATTTTTTGAGTCTTTGTTATGACTCGACCTGGGATTGAACTCCAGTCTTCCAGACTATAGTAAAAAATTCATCCACTTACGCTGAGAGGGACGATAGCTATTGGGTGAGATAGCCGGTTTTCGAACTCAGCTTGAAACATCTCGCGCGTCTAGCTACACAGAAGAGTTGTGATACAACGAAACAGTCTGTTTGTGGATGACGATATATATATATAATAACGTTTCAATCATTATTCATTTATCTTGGTAAATACAGCTTAAGTCTCGATACTTTGTTGACACTGCGGGTACCCTACCTCATATATATATTGATAAACTCAAGTTTCTATATATATATATATATATATATGTGTGTGTGTGTGTGTGTGCGTGTGTGTTTTTAGAAAAAGGACTTGAAAAGATGAAACTAGCATTAGAATTGTTTTATTTCTTGTATAACGTTCCGTTCTCCAACATACGATAATTATAATTTTCAAACACAGCTGAAAGGGTTTTAAAACACTGAAAAAATCCCCTTATTCTATTTGGCATGAGTGAACGTGCCGAGACGTTACGTAATTGTTTTGTGAGACTTAGAGTTTTAAGAAGACATTGTGTAACTGAAATTTCTTAAACTGAAGTTTCTTAAACTAAGTATCTTTAAATGTTTGAAAATGCATGATTAATCCTGTTAACATTTTGTCAAATATCATACACAATACATTTATTATATATATATATATATATATATATATATATATATATATATATATATATATATATATATATATATATATATATATATATATATATATATATATATGTATATATATATATGTGTGTGTGTGTGTGTGTGTGTAGCAATAACTCAGAATTTTCAAGAGTATACGACAATTTTAAATGCCAGTACAAAAAAGTCTGGAAACTTATT
Source organism: Sepioteuthis lessoniana (assembly GCA_963585895.1). NCBI lineage: Eukaryota > Metazoa > Mollusca > Cephalopoda > Myopsida > Loliginidae > Sepioteuthis > Sepioteuthis lessoniana. The sequence goes on along the minus strand of OY757917.1, from coordinate 13,900,281 downwards.
GAATGCACCATATATATATATATATATATGTGTGTGTGTGTGTGTGATAGATAGATAGATAGATAGAGAGAGAGAGAGAGAGAGAGAGAGAGAGAGAGTTACAATACCTTGTTCTAGCAGTTCAGACAAAGATATTTATTAATTCATCACAAAGTTTTTTGAAAACAATATAGAAAAACATTTGTACTAGTTGTCCGCTTCTAAGTTTCAACTTGAGAACTAAAATAACTCTATGTTACACTTAGAGGCGTAGTGGCTAAAGTGCAGGACAGCGACATCAAAATAAGCGAGTTCGAACTCCAGTCACGCTATTATATTCACTTTCAGAATAATACAATTGGAAAAGGTATGAATCTCTTTACCCCACCCAGCTCTGAGTTAAATAGTATCGCTGCTGTTCTCCTTCAAGGATGGCTGCGGGATTAAATAACCCACGAAGGTTAATATACCATTAAACAAAGAAACCAAATCGACCATCTATGTTAATTTTGACCTATTGCAAACGCTTTTGGCGAAAAACAAAATTGGTTCTCGTTTTGTTAGGGTGAACAGCACCTTACCCAACTCAACCACACGGTACTGAACGAAGTGTTTTTTAAAAATGCATTTAATATTCTATAACGATTCCCCACTTCTCGAATCTTTTCTCCTTTTATTCTTTTTCCCGCTTTATTCATTTATTTTACACTTCTTCATCCCTGGAGACATCTCACTTGGATGTGGCTTACATATTTTATGTGAAACAATGAATAGTCAAAAAAATGTCTTCCTCTGCATAGAACATGTCTCTACACCTATTAACTGGGTCCTAATATATTGCTTTTGTGTACAGACGTATGACTGTCTTTTTCTTGTATGGGTGTGAAAAAGAGAAAGAGCGAGCTTTTGAAATATAAACTGATAAGGAAAAAAACAAAGGGTTAAAAAAAAGGTAGATCCAGAAAGGAATGAAAGAAAAAATGACGATGAGAATTTGTCGTAGAATCTTAAAAAAGAAAAAAAAAAGATGTCAGCGGAAGGTAACGAAAAAAGGAAAAGAAAATTAAAAAAAAAGAAAACTTCATGATCGAGAGGGTTGAAGGACACTTTTTTTTAAAGAGAGAGATGAAGATAAACAGAAAGGCAGACAACAATAGAAGAAGAAGAAGAAGAAGAAGAAGAAGAAGAAGAAGAAGAAGAAGAAGAAGAAGAAGAAGAAGAAAAAGAAGAAGGGAAAATCGAATGATGAATTCAAGAAGGAAGAAAAGAAGGAAAAAGAAGTGAAAGAATAATGTAAAGAAAAATTGAATAACACAAAGAAAGCATTATGAATTTAAGAAGGAAATGAGGCCCCGTAGAAATGAAGGAAGAAAGGAAGGTAGGAATAAAAGAAGGAAGAAGAAGTGAAAGAACAATGTTAAGAAGAATTAAATAAATATGAAAGAAAGAAAGAATTATGAATTTAAGAAAGAAATCAGGCCACGAAAGAACAGAGGGAATAATGTTTAGAGATACATTTTTAAGGAAGCAATGTTGAAAAAGAAACGGAAGGAATGAAAAATATTCTTCTTGATTTTTTTTCTAAAATAGATAAAAAAAAATAGAATAGTAACCAATAAAACGGTAAAAATCATGACAAATGAATGCTAGGGAAATGCTTACTACTCTATTTTTCGTCATATAAGACGCAGAAATTTCAATTATATTTCGAAGATTTGTGATCACAATAATTTATACAAAACCATTGGCTGCTCTTTTTCAACTTCGGTAGATTCCTCTGAAATCATAAGATTAAAACATTTAACGCAGTGTAGTAGATTCATTTCTTTTTAAAATCGAAATGTGTGTCAGCGATGCCAGTAAATACGGTAATGTCTTTTGACTCGTGTTGGCTGAGGTAGTTGCGTATTTCTCTCCGGGGCCAGAGATCACTGTTTAAAATTAACTATAAGCTAGGGTTTCGAATGCCGATTTTAAGGATATCCCTACTCTACACGGAAAGATTGCACATCACAATCTTCTTAAATCAATTTTGCCCTTAACTACTTGATCAGGTAAGCAAAGTTTCATTAATACCTAAACGTGGAGAAGATGTCTACCTATTAAATGATTCGGCGCAGTAAGTTCGATTCTGACTTGGTTCTAATGGCCTTGAGCCAGACTTAGCTCAGCTAAGTAAGCATCAGTATTTCAAAGACTAAAGAGATGAATGACCAGAAAGACAAAAAAAAAAAAAAAAGAAAGTCGACAAAAATATTAATCTAGCCATAAATATTTGCCCTAACATTTTCCACCGTATATAAGACGTATATACAATAAGATGTACATACAATAAGACGTATATACAATACTTCCACGAATAGTAATGCTCCCAAATTGACCACGTACAAGAGTAACCCAAGCTTAATCAATATTTCAGTCTATGTAGATAGATTAATAAAATGCGCCGAGCGTAACGGTCATTATCATAGGACCTGGGTTCAAATCCTGGATGAGACTATATTCACTTTGCACATCGCCCGAAAGCAAAACGTGAATCTGTCTTTTTTCTTGCAAGCTATCTGTAAATAGTTGGACAGACTGGGTTCGTCAGCCACTGTTAGTCAAGAAGTTCAAGAGACAAAATTCTGAATTAAAACCAGTTAAATCTGCTTAAAAAATGGCTGTTTGCTGCACATGGCGGAGGGAAGGGTAAATTCATTGATAAAAAGCAATGTTATTTATATATCAGTTTACGTAGTGTTGTGGAGAAGAGATGATACCCTTTTGTATAGAATACATTATTCTTTTTTAACATGGGCATTGACGGGTACTTGATGGGCGGCCAGCTTTTCCGTGCGAGATTATCAAGCAATATACCTCCATTAACACATCTTTGTATGTCTTGTAGAATAAACCCTTTTCATTGTAAGTTTCAATTTGAGGTATGTTTGCAAAATCTTACACCAGTAAAACTACAATGAGTAGATATATCAATAAGAGGTGCAACCAAATGATGAAAATCTCTACTTGTATAGAAGATACAATTTGTAAGGGAAATTATTTCATTTTTTTTTTACTCATTTGAAAGTTTTTCTCACAAAGCATTAACTGATAATTTCCCACTGAAGTCTGAGAGACAGAAAGTACCCTCAAGTCTCCAGGACTCTTCTCAGTATTCTGGCCGATCTTAACACTGTTGTAGTTTGGATGCTCTTCACTCGCCCTCTTATTTCCAAGTCTTCCAATCTCTGTACCAATCCTTTAGTGACTGTACTGAGCGCGCCAATTACAAATGGTATCACTGTCACTTTCATGTTCCATGGTTTTTTTCAGTTCTCTAGCAAGGTCTAGGTACTTATCTCTCTTTTAGCTTTCCTTCAGTTTTACACTGTGGTTAGCCGGAACGGCAATGTCCACTATTCAGTAGGTTCTCTTTAATTCTTTTGTTTTTGTTGACTATCACTGGGTCTGGTCGAGATTAGGAGAGCCGTTTGAATTTCAAAACCCCACAGAATTTTGTGCGTCTCATTTTCTATTTTGGATTCTGGGTTGTGGATATACCATTTTTTTCGTATGGTCAAATTTAAACTTCTTGTACACTTTATTATTATTATTATTATTATTATTATTATACTCCCAGCAAGTTTTTCCCGGCAGCATCATCTGGTGGTCTTTCAGTGGTGTCTGAGTAACAGTAAGTCTGAATATTCTCGTTCATTTCAGTAATGCCGAGGTCTGAATGATTTCAATTTTTCCTCTAATTTCCAGTTCCTCTAGTCTTTTTCCCAAGCCTTTTGCGACCGTCCCAAGTGCACCAATTACTACTGGTACCACAGTCACCCTCATTTTCCATTCTTTTGTGACAAGGTCCAAGTATTTGTTTATATTTTCGCTTTCTTTTATTTCTACTCTGTAGTTGGCTGGAATAGCAAAATCCATTTGATGGCAGGCGCTCCCCCTCTCTCTATTTATTTATTTATTTATTTATAGTTAATTATCACTAGTAGAAGCAAGGGCGATTTCAAAAGGGAAGTTCTTCTATGGACCCCTACATATGGACGTGCTGTTGTTGACCAACCAGGCTAAACTTATTTACCTCATCTCTGTACGGACACAAGATGTCATTTGAAAGACCTGACGGGAGCGATGCATGATAGGGACGGATGGTGAGCAAAAGCTGTGCTGACTGGATAATGATGATGATGATAATTAACTCTGGTCGTCTGGCCGGGATTAAATGTTCCGTTTGTATCTCAAAATCCCAGAGAAATCTTTACATTTTATTCTATACACGAATTCCGGTTCGGGCATATACGATTAGGTAGTATGGCGAAAATTAAATCTCTTGCGCTGTTACCAGTGGATCACCTTTCCTATCCAGTCATGCATACTCTTGTATTATTGTTGTGCTAGTTTACTGCATTCACTTACAATGTGGTTAAAAGTTTCATCACTTTCTTTGCAAAACCTATACTTGCTATTCAGTTGCGTATTATCGACTTTCGCTTTAACATGATTGGTCCTTATGGCGTTGTTTTGTGCTGCTATCAAAAAAGATTCAATTTCTCTCTTGAGATTCCCCTTTCTCATTCTTCTGAGGTACTATGTATTTTGTTATTTTTTCCTTCATCTCCGCTTGTCTGTTTCCAATATTCCAAAGCACTTATAACTTTCCTTCTCTCCATGAGTTTTAATGCTTTTTTTGATTTGGTAGTTCTGTTCCTTTCGTATTTTGTCTTTTAACCCTTTTCATTACGATCAGAGCTTTCACTGTTATCACAAAGTAAATAGCTTAACCAATCTGTTCGAGAACATCAAAATAGATGACGTTCTGTCCTTCAGAGACAGAGTTGTACCAAAAAATATGGCAACTTAAAACTGGTTAATCTTGTGCAAACAAATGAAATCCTGCTAATAGAAAATTTTTACCAGCCTAAGTATTCGTGGTGCCCGTGGTGTAATGGTTATCGTCGTAGGAAATGGACACGGCGATACGAGTTCAAATCCTAGACGAGGCTGATTGCATTTCACATAACACTAATACCCTTGGGGAAGGTATGAATCCAATTATTCTCCCTCCAGCTATGGGTAAACAGTAGGACAGACTGGGTTCTTCAGCCTTGGTGAGGCAACTAGTCTAGGAGAAGGAAAACTCTGACTTCAAACTTGTTAAACTCTGCTTAAAAATTGACCTTGTGTCATATCCTGCCCGAGCGAAGGGGTTGGTAAATAGGCTAAGTATTCGTTTTGAAATCTTTGGTTGAATATATATATATATATATATATGTAGACAAAATTTGGAGTTAAATGACCTGCAAGGGTTGATATGCCATAAAACCCAACCAACCAACCAACGATCATGGCACATTTTTCCATGCCATATTCCATTCCTACATCCTGGCTGTATATTTTTATTGCTTGTATCAGGGACTCCTGTTCTTTTCAATTTTTTTTTTTTGCAAATACATTGATATCATCCGTGTGGATCAGATGATCAATCTTTTCTTGTCATTTTGTAAATTTGTAGCTCTCAGTACATTAAGTATGTAATGGAGGGGTATCATTGCAATTATAAATAGCAGTGGTGAGAGTGAGTTTCCCTTTTTGATTTTTACTTCTTCTAGGGTTTCCCCCCACTGTAAACACCACCCTCAAATTTCCACATCATTGGTAAGCTCATAATCGATCAGTAGTTGCTGGGGATTGGTCCTGTATGGTGTTCTTTGTTGATCAGCTTAGTTTTCCCTTACGTTATCCATTCAGGTATGTTTACTTCTTTTGGGAATTTACTCAGTTGCACTGCCAATCTGTTGTGGACGGACGTGATTTTTTAAAGCCAGAATCCATGTATGCCCTAATGGCCTGGCGTTTTCCAATTCCTTTTTTTTTTCTCGAATGTTGTTTCTTAGTGAGCAACATTCGCATGATATCGGTCAATAACTCCATGTTGGCTATCAAGGGAGCACTTGCCGATCATGACACCCAGACCATTTGCGTAGGTCCCACATTGATTTGAATTTGGAATTAATCTATTATTATTATTATTATAAGTAGTAGTAGTAGTAGTAGTCGTGATTGTGTTCTAGAATTCTATAAGAATCGATTTCTGAAGAATGTACATAGATAACGGATACAATGAATTAGAAATACAAAAACTTTTATTGTCGCTTAATGATCCTAAAAACGTGAAACTGACGACTGCAATTAACATATTTCTGTTTTAATAATAATATATATATATGTATATATATGTGTGTGTGTGTGTGTGTGTGTGTGAGTGAAATTCCTTTAGATAAATAAGATAATATGCATTGCATTTTATATAAGTACCCAATAATATTACTAAAATATATTAAACATATTTATGTTATTTTAAGCTTTTGCCAAATTTCTGTTTACCCTTAATAAACAAAGTTGAATTCTTATAAAAATATATTTATTCATGTGTTAATTTGCTTTCCCTGTATTTTTTATAACGGTACTAAATTTATTAATGGTAAATTCTATGTTTATGTGTCAATGCTTGTAAATTTCTCTCGAGATATTTACGATGTTTTGTAGAGGAAAACTTGTACAAAGCACCAACGTTACTTTGCCCCCTGTATCTATTGTACTTCCCATGAAATAAACTAGGAGGTATTACAATCAGAACTGCTCTCTCTCTCTCTCTCTCTCTCTCTCTCTCTCTCTCTCTCTCTCTCTCTCTCTCTCTTATATATATATGTGTGTGAGTGTGTGTGTGTGTGTGTATTTACTTCCTGAAGACAGCATAAAATGCTAGAAACACGTGTTGAAGAAAAATAACTTATAAACAAATTACCTGGTGGACGTATTCATTTAAAAATATTTACTTTTTTTCTCTCATTGAAGCTACAAAAAGAACTTATATATATATATATATATATATATATATATATATATATTCAATGATAAAATTGTGGCTAAAAGTTCAACTGGCGTGTTAATTGCTATAAAGGGTGAAACACATAGTAATAGGTTTTAGGAATATACTTGATAAATTGAAAAAAATTTACCGAGTCAGACAAAAATAATCGCGGGAAGACCCATGGTATTGTGGCTAACGTGCCAGACTGAGAAATCGTTATATACGAGTTCAAACTCTAACCGTGCTATCACGTTCACTTTCGGACTAGTACTTTTAAGAAAGACATGAATCTCTCTTATCCCCCCCCAACCCCAGCTATGGGTAAAATAGTTCCAATGCTGTTTCTCTGCAAAGATGGCTTTGGCAGTATATGTCCCACGAAAGTTGATTCGCTAAAATAAACCAAACCAAAAATAATTATTGATTCATAATGAGGACCCCCCCCAAAAAAAAATAAACTGACGAGAGTACTTGACAATTGGACAAGATGCCTGCACATAGGTTTACACTGGAGTTAAAATAATTATATGTTAATTAAATTTATTGCAGCGCTTCATATCAAAAGAAAGAAACCGAAGAAGAGAAAGAAGAAGAAAGGGTGATTGCGAAGAAGATGAAGAAAAAGAGAGAAAAAGGAAAGAAAAAGTACTGAAGAAAGCCTGAAAGAAGAAAAAAAAAGTGGTTTGAAGAGGGAGAACGAGAAGGAAAGTAAAACGAAAGGTTAAAGGAAATGAATGAGAACGAGAGAAAAAAAAAGGGAATGAATGAAAAAAGATCAAAAACAACGAAAATGGAGGTCGAATTAAACTACTCGAAAGAAAATAAAAAAATTTCAAAAAAAAAAAAAAAATTCAAAAAAAGCATTGGTGCGAAAAATTCAATCCAGAAAAATCTCAAAACTGCAACCGGAACCGGAAGTTGAACAAAGCTTAGTAAGAACTGAAATGTTAATGAAGAGAATGAGATGCATCAAAAGAAAGAAAGACAAATTCGTTTACGAAGACATTCAAAGAATTCTGAAAAAAAAAAAAAATGAAAACGAGAAAATAAAATCTCTGAAATGAAAACCGATAATTACTACTACTACTACTACTACTACTACTACAAATAATAATAGTAATAACAATAATAATAAAATTATCTGGATTTTAAGATACAAACAGAGCACCTAACCCCAACTAGAAGACCAGACTGACTGTTAATTAATAAGAAGGAAAAAAACATCATTTAGTGTATTCAATTCAAAGAGTGATTGGTTGGTTGTTTGAGTTTTATGGCCTATCCATATTTACCAACCCCTCCGCTCGGGCAGGATTTGACACAAGGTAAATTTATAAGTGGAGTTTAACAGGTGTGAATTCAGAGTTTTCCTTGTTCTAGCCTAGTTGCCTCACCAAGGATGAAGAACCTAGCCTGCCCTACTATTTACCCATTGCTGAAGGGAGAATAATTGGATTCATACCTTTCCTAAGGGTATTAGTGCCATGGGAAATGCTATCACTCTCGTCCAGGATTTGAACTCGTGTCGTCAAGTCCATTTCCTACGACAATAAGCATTACACCACAGGCACCTCCAAATGTTTTATGGCATATCAACCTTTGTAGGTTATTTAATGCCAAATCCATTTTTATGCAAATAGTCAGTTCACTTTCAAACAATTAAGTTTTTAGCATAAGTATGTTGTTAGTTCTATTTGACCCATTGATAGGACCCTATCAGGTACAACCATTCTGGACCAGAGTGGACCTGGGAGTAATGGTAATGAACGGGTGCTCCGGATTTCCCAAAGCCCTCGCATCACCAGAACCTCACCATCAGATTGTTTAGAGTCACATAACCAGGACAGTCATTGGAGGGGGTCTTACCCCTCTGCAGAGGAGCAATCTGTGTATTCTACAGCCCCAGCCGACTGGGCAATACACAGAGTTAAAATGAATAAATAAATAGATAAAAAGCAAAAAGATAGACAAATACTTTGATGTTACTGGCGAGCCGAAAAGCTGGTGGGGGTATGAAAGTGATGGTGATACCTATTGTAGTCGGTTTCCTTTGGAAGAATTCCCGAAAAACTAGAAAGGAAACTGGGGGAACTCGAGATCAGAGGAAGAATTGATACCATCCAGACCATAGCACTGTTAAAATCAGGTAGAATACTGGGAATAGTTCTGGAGACCTGAGGCCACTTGCTGTCCCTTAGACTTCATTGAAAAGTCACTAGTTTAAACTAGTGTGAAAAACTTGCAAGGATATACAAACGGGTCACCTAATCTCAGCCAGACGACCAGACCTTATAATAATAAGCAAAAAAAAGAAGAAAAAAGAGAACTTACCGAATTGTGGACTTGACTGTCTCAACTGACCACAGAGTAAAATTAAAAGGAAGCGAAAAGAGGGATAAGTACCTCGACCTTGTTTGGGAATTGAAAAAACTGTGAAACACGAAAGTAATTGGTGCTCTTGGTACGAATTGTAATTGGTGCTCTTGGTACTGCCACTAAAGGATTGGTACAAAAACTGGAGGACTTGGAAATAAGAGGACGAGTGGAGACCATCCAGATTACAGCATTATTAAGATCGGCCAGAATACTGAGAAGAGTCCTGGAGACTTAAGGAAACTTTCAGTCACCCAAATTCCAGTGAAAGACCATCAGCTAACGCTGATGTGAAAAACTCTCAAGGAGTAACTATAATAATAATAATTATAATGAAAAGTGGAAAAAAAAACAACAAATGACAGAAAGAAGCATCATCATCATGTCGTGCCGCTAGCACGGATATCCCTGACCCTCTCTCGCCACTTTTCCCTATCATTCATCGCCTCTGCCAGGTCTTCTGGGCTACATCCCGTATCCTCACAAACTGCTGTATGTATGTTCTAGCTGGTCGTCCTGATTTAGCTCGGCCATATGTGAGGGTCCATAGGAGTACATCACTTATGTGTTCGTCCCTGCTCCCCCAGCAGTGTCCTGCGTGCCTGGTTCGTCTAACTTGGATAGTTTTCGTGATAGGAGGCAGGTGGCCGTGGAAACTGCACAAGAATGTTGCGAGCAATATTAAACAAATCCTGGCGGCAACATCCCACAAAGCACCAACTATACGGTCACCTGCCTCCCATCACGAAAACTACAGAAAGAATAGAACCACCAAATCCGAACGCTCGGAGAAAAGTAAACTTACAAATACTCCGGAATATTGGAAACGGACACCATCAACGAGTCAATATGAAAAAAAATTAAAAAAAAAAAAATTTAAAAAATACCCACCTAAGGAGAACGAGAAAACTACCCGAAACCAAATTATATTGCAGAAATCTCATCAAAGGGATAAACACGCAGGCTGTTCCTCAAGTAACATATTAGGGACCATTCTTAAAGTGGACGGGGGAAGAATTTTGACTCATGGACCAGAGAACAAGAAAACTAATGATGTTGCATAAGGCCTTACTGCATAGAGATGACATAGACAGACTCTATGTGTCAAGAAAAGAAGGAGGAGGACTAACCAGCATTGAAGATAACGTCAATACATCGATAAGACAACACGAAGACTACATAAAAAAAGACTAATTAGAGCGACCTGAAACAACACAAAGAACAAAAGTATCAACAGAAAAACAACATCTCGAAAACAGAAATTAGAAGAAAAACAACTGTATGGATATTTCAAGCGACAAACAAGCGATATCTCACACGAGAAGACTTGGACATGGCTAAGAAAGGGAAACCTTAAAAGAGAAACTGAATCTCTTCAAATTGCAGCACCAAACAACACCATAACGACCAACTATGTTAAAAGTCCTGGCGACAACACCCCACAAGACACCAACTATACGGCCACCTGCCTCGCATCACGAAAACTATGCAAGTTAGACAAACCAGACACACAGGACACTGCTGGAGAAGCAAGGACGAACTCATCAGTGATGTACTCCTGTGGATCCCCGCCTATGGTCGAGCAAAGGCGGGACGACCAGCTCGAACATACATACCGCAGCTATGTGAGGATACTGGAGGTAACCCTGAAGACCTGCCAGAAGCGATGAATGATAGGGAGAAGTAGAGAGAGAGAGGGTCAGGGATATCCGTGCTGGCGGCACGACATGATGATGATGATGATGTTAAAACTCAAATAGATAAGACGCAGTAAAATAGCAAAAATGGAGGTTATGTGGTGATAGAGAAGCAACTGTCAATACCATAATAAGCGAATGCCGCAAATTAGCGGAAAACGAGTATAAGACTAAAGAAAGACTGGGTGGTGAAGATGATCCATTGAGAATTTTGTTAGAAATTGAAATTTGACCATACGCAACCCAGAATCTGTTTTGGAGAATAAGATGCACAAAATTCTCTGGGATTTTGAGATACAAACGGATCATTCAATCTCGACTTGACGACCAGACCAAGTGATAGTCAACAAAAAAAGAGAAGCTGCCAAAGAATGAACTTTGCCGTCTCGGCCGACCATAAAGTGAATATCAACGAAAATGAAAAAAACAGAAACAAATACTTCAATCTTGTCAGAGTAAAATTAAAAGAAATCGAAAAGAGAGATGAATAGAGAACTAAAAAAGCAATGGAACATGAAGGTGGTGGTGATACCAGTTGTTGTTGGAGCATTTGGAACAATCTCCAAAAGATTGGTAAAGAGACTGGAAAAATAAGAGGACAAGTGGAGACCATCCAGGTTACAGCATTATTAAGATTGATCAGAATACTGAGAAGAGTCCTGCAGACTTTAGAAGACTTGCTGTCACTCAAACTCCTGTGAAAAACCATCAGCTATTGTTGGTACAAGAAACTCTTAAAGGAGTACAAAAACACCACCACCACCACCAACAACAGCAATAATAGTAATAATAATAATAATAATAAAAGTTCGGCAGAGATTTCAAATAAAAGAAAGTTGTTTTTAAATCATATGACACTAATATATGATATTAAAGTGTGGACAGTAAGACCTGAAAAATAAACGTTTGGATTCATTTTACTTCACATTTTTGAAAAAAAATTCGCTATTTTTGCTCGGATTATTTACTTAACTCTTGAAAATTGGAAAAAAAATCTAAAAGTTGGAACACTCTAAAGATAGTTCAGGGAAAAAAGGACGCGTACTGCCAGTTTTCAAGTCAAATAAAAAGTAAAAATTAGCGAAATGGACAGTTTTATTTATCTATTTAATCGAAAGGGCATTGACCAATGAATTTGGGGAAAAAATGGAAAAAAAAGTGTTGAACAGGGATAGAAATTCATAAGTAACAAAGAAAAATGCAAGAAAGAAAAAAAAGCCAGAAAGCAAGAGGCAATAGATAAATCCTCACTCAAAAAAAAAAACCCTAAAAATTAAGAAAGCGCCAAGCGAAATGTGCTCAACACAAAAAAAAAAAACAAACATTAAAACAAACGAGAAAGAAAGAAAGAAAGAAAGAAAGAAACAAACAAACAAACAAACAATTAAAGAGTAGAAAGAAAAGCATCGATATAAGAAAGAAAGAAAGAAAGAAAGAAAGAAAGAAAGAAATATAAGCGAGATAGTAACAGTTATGAAAGATAAAAAGGTAGGAAGAAAGACAGAGAGAGAGAGACAGAAAGAAGGAAAAAGGAAAAGAAAGGGAAAAATAACAAGAAACAAATAAAGAAACAAATAAAGAGTAGAAAGAAAAGCATCGATAAAAGAAAGAAAGAAAGAAAGAAAGAAAGAAAGAAAGAAAGAAAGAAAGAATAGAAAAATTGAGAGTGATTAAGAAACAAAACTAAAGTCAAAGTTAAAATCAATAATGACAAAAACGAAAAGAAAGAAAGAAAGAGAATGCAAAAGAATAAAAATAATCAATAATAATAGAAAGAAAGAAAGAAAGAAAGAAAGAAAGAAAGAAATGAGAAGGAAAAAAGAAACAAAAACAATCAACAAAAACGTAAGAAAGAAAGAAAGAGAGAAAGAAATTAATATGAACTTTAAAGAAAGAAAGAAAGAAAGAAAGAAAGAAAGTGGTTAGAATCTAAAATCTCGACATTTTCATTCTCGAAGACAGAATGGCAGATGAATGTAGGAAATAAAAGGAAGCTTTAAAACTGATTTTATCTCTGCATAGGAACCAGATTTTGTTGTTTCTTATATGATCAGTTCGTATCTTGAGTAAACACAGCTTGTTCGCGCCATTTTCTTTACGAAAGTCAAGACTATTAACATTTCCAACAATGGTTTTGATATTAATTCAGCTTCTGCATAGAAGGGTACAAGGCCAAATGAGTTTGGGGGGAATCAAAAAGGGAATATTCCGTGGTGTCTTCGATTTGCCTGCTTTGAAAACATACTTTCCAAGGGTTGGCTTTAATTTAGATTTTGAACATCTATGTCTCAATCGGTCGTGAGAAAGACGCGATTAAATGAAATGGACGCCGTAAGAGAATGATTTTATGGCGAACAAGACTGTTCTTTTCTTTTTTCTTTTCTTTTCTTTTTTTGTACATAGGTTATCCAGCAGAATATAGAAACTATTATTCTCATCTTTCAGGGAAGAAAAAATTGTCAAGAACGTAAAAAGAAATATCGAAGAGAGAGAGAGAGAGAGAGAGAGAGAGATTTAGAAAATTAAAATTAAAATTAAAATCAATTGATAGATGAAAAAAATGAAAAAAGATTAAAAAAAACAAACAATTAGAGCAACAACAAAAATCAATACACAAAAAGGGAAAGAAAAACAACTGTATGGATACTTCAAGCGACAATCTTAGGAAATTGCTCATTATATGACATGGACATAGCTACGAAGAAAAAACCCACAAAAGAGAAACTGAATCTCAATTTATAGCGGCACAAAATAAGGCCTCATAATATAAGCAAATGTAGCAAACAGGCCCGAAAGAAATACAAAAGTAAACATGATTGGGTAGGAAAAGTAATCCATTGGGAATTGTGCAAGAGACAAAAATTTACCAATGCTGACAAATGGTATATGCATAAACCTGCATAAAAGACGCATAGAATTCTCTAGGATTTAAAGATACAAACGAATCATCAAATCTTCATCGGAAGACCAGAACTATTGTTAATTAACAAGAGAAAAAATACTTATCAATGAGTGGATTTTGCTGTTCCAGTGAACTATAGAATAAAAATTAAAGAAAGCGAAAATATTGACAAACACATGGATCTTGCCAGAGAGCTTAAAAAACTGTATTCCCTGCTATGACCCCGACTCTTTCAAAAGAGGTGCGTTCTGAAACACTTAACTGTATCTGGTGGTAAGGTTCCAGTTTTACAGTTTTGGGTTGGGGAATTACCCCTTCTATGCCATTAGTTCTAGTCGTAATACATGTCAATAGATCAAATAAATCTCCTTCCAAGTTATTTGTATTAGACAGGAATACTTGATGACATAGTTGGCCAACCGTAGCCGAGGGTGACCCGAAGACTCCCTTTTCAATAGCTACGACACCAAGGTGTAGGGGAAGGGCACTGCTCCTTTCCCTCGATTGCTCAACGTACCCTTGATCCATGCTTTATAATGCTAAGAGTTAAGCGAGAAGGCATCAAGTACCATTTTTTTGAGTCTATGGTATGATTCAACCTGGCATTGAAACCCGGTCTCCCGGACTACTTGCGAACATTCTAACCAATATGCTAATAGGCCGGTTGATATCATATAACCGTGGGTAAAACTTATATAAAAGAATACAAAAATTTGAACATAAACCAACAATGCACGCCATTTCCTAATTTTTTGTTATAAAATTGTCTCAGATGGCTTGGCATGCTGTTAAAATCAATCTATCATAAGAAAGAATATGAAGGTGACCGTGATATCATTTATAAGTGAAGGTCTTGGAACAGCCCTCAAGGGTTTCGAAAAGAGACAAGGGGAAGTGGAGATCAGAAGAAGAAACGAGAGCATCCAGACCACAGCACTGTTAAAATCAGCTAGAATACTTAAAAGAGTATCGGAGATCTGAGAAGACTTGCTGTCACTCAGACTTCAGTGAAAGACAATCAGGTTAAAACTGGTGTGAAAAAAATCGCGAAAATTGAAATAAAATCAATCGTCTTGTCTCTTCGGGTTTTGAACCTACATAAAAGTACCAAGCCAGGGCGATTTTCATCCCACCGTTGTTGATATAAACGATTTTCGACAATTTTGACAGAAAAAAAAGAAAAAAAAAAAAAGAAAAAACACCCACCAATAAACAACCCCCCCCCCAAAAAAAAAAACGTAGAACTAACTGAGACAAAAATATTGTCTTAGATGATACTATTAACTGTTTAAAAAATTGTATTTGGAGGAAATAAGTAGTCGGAATCAATCAAAAAAATCAATACTACTATCACCCTTTTTGTCTTTCTAATCTCCACTACGTTCTCAGTTAATGTAAGTCAGATTGATTAACAAATTACAACATCTGAAACATCTTTGGTATCGTGGCTAAAGTGCAGGACTGCAATACGGTAGTAAGCAAGTTCCAGTCACGGTATAACGTTCATTTTCGGACAAATACCCTTTGGAAATGTATGAATCTTCTCATCACCTGACCGGCTGTGGATTAAATAGCACCACTTCTACGACAGCTTTGATATACCATTAAACAAATCAAACCAAACCTTAGCAACTTTTATCAATCTCACACGTCTAAGGTTCCCTCCCACTCCCATTCCATCGACGAAGTTTTACTAAAATCCATCATGCCATCTTAGAGGAGATAGGTCACAATCTTCGATCAAATAGAAAGTAATTTTCACGATATATGCCCCATTCATTAACAGAGAATTTCGGTTAAAATAAAATTTAAAAAAAAAAGGATCTGGATCGTCAAATAAAAACAGATCCAGGCCAGATGACCAAGCTTTTAATAAAGGAAAAAGAAATTTTCATCTTTTAGGATTTTCGAACAATTATAATTGTTCAAAAATTCTAAAAGATGAAAATGTAAGCGGCTATATATATACAAATATAAGCAGATACATAATCAAACATAATGACGAACTTCAATGAACGAACGAACACACTTCTTTATAAAAATATATCTCTCACACTTCATTCTCGAAAGGGTTTATGTTGGTTGTGTGTGAGAGGTCAGTTGGAAACGGGGACAGACTGCTACATATTGACCCAAAGTTCTTCTGACCATAGCAGCACTTCTTTCTCATCTTGGCTGGGGTTGCTCAACCGTGGGTCACTGAGGGCCCAAAGCCCTCTGTCTGCTGCTGGCTCTCACTTCAGCATCTTGTCCCCAACTGGTTATATATTTGTCTCACGTTCACCTGCTTCCGCTGTTCTTCCGCTTATTTACACAGGTGCATCTCTTGATTGACGACTCAGTCGAGGGTCAGTATGTAACACTTATACTCACAATGTTTCCGTCGATATGTCTTTATAGAAAATACTAATGGTACTATTTAACCCAGGATCTGTGAAAGGATAAGGCGTTTCAAGCCTTTCCCAAGGGTTACGACATATCGGCCGAAACGTTGTGAATAAGATAATTGTTCGAAAATTCTAAAAGATGAAAATTTCTTTTTTCTTTGTTATCTGCTAGTGGACTTTGCTATTACAACAGACCACAGAAATACATTAAAGGAAAACTTTTAAAAGTTTTGGTACATGAATGTGACGGTGGTACAAATCGTAATAGGAGGCCATGGAACAGTACAAAAGAAAATGGAAAGGAAATTGGAGGAAGTGGTAATCACGGAGAATCCAGCCAATCTGGACCAAAGCTTTGCTAAGATACTAAGTAAAGTCCTGAAGATCGGAGGAGGCTTGTTGTCACTTAGACTTGAGAGAAAAAAAAACAGAAGTTAAGATGGAGAAATCCCAGTGGCGTCGTGGCTAACGTGCTGGACGGTGACATCTTAGTTAATGAGTTCGAACTTCTATTGCATTAACTTTCGGACAATCCTAACCCGTAACCCTTGGGAAAGGCTTGAACCGCCTTATCCCTTCACAGATTCTGGGTTAAATAGTACCAATAATATTTTTCTGTAAGGATGGCTTTGGTATTAAATAACTCACGAAGACTGATATGCCATTAAGAAAACAAAAAACCCAGTCACGACAAGTTTGAAAAACTTGTAAGGAGTATAATAATAATAATAATAATAATAATCACCCAATCGTGTGTTAATTAACAATTAAAAGACTTGTCATCTGATGGGTTTTGCCGTTCCAGTGGACCACAGATTGAAAATAAAAGAAAGTGAAAAGATCAACAAATACTTGGATCTTGCAACTAGAAAAACTATTTGATCCTCGCTGTTGTCCCGTGGGATTCGTATGTCCAGAACCTGTTTAGGCAAGGCGTTGACCCGTCATTGGGTTTGTCCACCTGTACGTCCACCCTTCTGCTTCCCATAGCTTTTGGGGAAAAGAAAATCCTTCCCCTCCTTCCTGTATTAAGTTTTAACAGTCAAAGTTCACAGTTACTTTTTAAAAAATTCATCAGAGAGTCCATATTTATTGTTCATTTCATCATTAGAGGCATTCTATTTTTACACTAACTTAGGTTTTCTAACTGTAATAAATTCCAAAAGTATTAGCATCTTTTACCTCCTTTTACAAGGTTCATAGGAAGCAGCGCCTCATCAACCGAAAAAGACATCGACACACGGCTAACGAAGGCATGGACAGCTATCGATAGGCTCTCGATCATATGGAAATCAGACCTGACCGATAAAATGAAACGCAGTTTCTTCCAGGCAGCGGTAGTGTCGATACTGCTATATGGATGCACTACTTGGACGCTAAGTAAACGGCTGGAGAAGAAGCTAGACGGCAATTACACAAGAATGTTGCGAGCAATATCGAACAAGTCCTGGCGGCAACACCCAACAAGGCACCAACTATACGGCCACCTGCCACCCATCACGAAAACTATCCAAGCTAGACGAACAAGACATGCAGAACACTGCAGGAGAAGCAAAGACAAGCTTATAAGTGATGTACTCCTATGGACCCCCTCATATGGCCAAGCAAAAGCAGGACGATCAGCTCGAACATACATACAACTGCTATGTGAGGATACGAGATGTAGCCCTGAAGACCTGCCAGGGGCGATGAATAATAAGGAGAAGTGGCGAGAGAGGGTCAGGGATATATCCGTGCTAGCGGCACGACATGATGATGAGGATGACAAGGTTCAACTGTTATTTGGAATTACAGTATTAGTCTTTTTGCATTTAAAACACTGATAATATACAGCAGTGATTTTACCAAAAAATAAAATCTTTAATGCATTTTAAGATGACAATATGGTCATATTTACCAACCCCTCCACTCGGGCAGGATATGACACAAGGTCAATTTTTAAGCTGAGTTTAACTGGTTTGAATTCAGAGTTTTTACTTCTCCTAGACTAGTTGCCTCACCAAGGCTGAAGACCCCAATCTGCCCTACTATTTACCTATAGCTGGAGGGAGAATAATTGGATTCATACCTTTCCCAAGGGTATTAGTGCTATGTGAAATGCAATCAGTCTCGTCCAGGATTTAAACTCGTGTCGCCGTGTCCACGGGCACCTCCAAATAACGATATGGTAAAAAGCAAAAAATATTGAAGAGTCAGTTGACCACTGCCAAATGTAGAAAGGATTTGCTTTGCACTTGTCCACCGCCTTCATTTTAAGAGAGTCCGTCCATTCTACTGTCACTTTGGGGTTCTAAATATTTCCTTTTCTAATACAGACATACACATGTTTTCTAGCATTTTTCTTTTTGGTCGGGGGAGGGTCATTCATTTATTTCCTTTTCTTTTTCTTTTTCTTTTCTTTTCTTCAATTTCATCAAGTAATTCCCAATTTATTCTAACCTAGTTTTCAAACTGTAATAAATTCCAAATGTATCAGCATCTTTTACCTCCTTTTTCATGGTTCAACTGCAACTTGGAATACAGTATTAGTTTTTTTTCGGGAATAAATAAATATAAAAGCGAAAATCGATAATACGTAACAGAACAGTAAGTGTAGACTATGCGGAGAAACGGTTAATTATAGTGCAAGCCAATATAGCTAACTAGCGCAAAAGGAGTACAAGACTAGACATGACTGGGTGGGAAGGGTGATCCACTGGGAATTATGCAAGAAATTGAAATTTGACCCTATTTCAAAATGGTACATGCAAAACCCAGAATTCGTCCTGGAGAATGAGACGCATAACATTCTCTGGGATATTGAAAAATAAATGGATCATCTAATCCTTATCAGAAGACCAGGCATTGTGTTCATTAACAACAACAAAAAAAAAAAAAAAGCAAAAACAAAAACAAACAAAAAACAAACTAACAAAAAAAAGACAACTTGCTGTCTCGGGGATTTTGCTGTACCTGCGGTCCACAGAGGGAAAATAAAAAGCGAAAAGTAAACAAATGTTTAGGCCTTTCCAGAGAACTAAAAGCAAAAAAGCTGTGGAACATGAGTGCGACGGTAATGCCAATTGTAATTGGTGCACTTGGAACGGTCCTTAAAGACTTTGAAAAAAATTGGAGGAATTGGTAATCAGAGGAAGAATCGTAATGCTCGTTAGCAGTGAGTAAATACTCGTTTGTGTAGAAAGCAATGCTACGACTTGAGGCGAGATTCTATGGACACCGGGGCATTCCATTGCTCTCAAGTGGCTAAGTCCATTCTCTGGGCGCTGATTGGTTGCTGGTCCAGTGAATGGGTATATTAGTGTGTGTATACACTGGCTTGCCTAATATGTTACTGGTTGAGTAAGGGGTATTGCCAATTTTACTTTTTGTCTGCCAGCTGAGGCTGTTGAAACGGTAAGTGTTGTTCTTGTTGTTTATTCTGCACGTAAGAGTAGTGACTTCTATAGAGATCATCCAGACTTCAGTATTATTGAGATTGGCCTGAAGAGTCCTGGAGACCTGGAAAGACTTGCTGTCCCTCAGACTCCAGTTAAAGACATCCAGCTAATACTGCCTTTAAAACATCCCAAGGCGTAAAGAAATAATAATAATAATAATGTGTGATATGTCAGTGTCAACACATAACATATTCAAAGAATATAATAAAATAGGTAAATATCTGAAAATAGAAAATGAATAAATGTGGCATCTTAAAACTACCAACAAGCCATTATTAGTGGGAGTCCTAGGTATGGTCAAGAAGCGGAGAGGTAAGCACATTAATAAAATGCCTGGCAGTTCAGGCCTATGAGAAAAACAGCTCATCTCCTTACAAGACCACAATGAATGTGACAGAAAAATATCACCAAAAAGAGGCAGCAAAAATAAAAATGAAAAACAAAAATTAAAATAATAAATAAATGAATAGAATGCATATAATACCTACCTTCCCTCAGGCTAGGTCTCGGGTAAAGGCCCGGTAAAAAAAAAAAGTATAAGAAACCGATATCAAAAAAGAAAGAACTTGCCGAATAGAGAACTTTTCCGCCCCGGCCGACCACAGAGAGAAGATAAACGAAAACGAAAAGAGAGACAAGTATTTAGACCTTGCTAGAGAACTAAAAAAGTTATGGAATATGAAAGTGACGGTAATACCAATTATATTTGGTGCTCTTGGAACGGTCCCCCAAGACTTGGTAAGGAGGCTAAAAGAGTTGGAAATCGGAAGATGAACAGAGACCATCCAAGTTACAGCATGACTAAGATCGGCCAGAATACTGAGAAGAGTCCTGGAAATGTTAGGGGACTTGCTATCACTCAGACTCCATTGAAAGACCATCACCAAACACTTGTGTGAAAAACTTGCGAATAATAATAAAAGGTGGGAAAGTCTTGATAATGTGGTAAGGGAAAAAGTACAATTAACCACGTCTATGACTAAACGTGATAATATCGTTAATGTTTCAATTATGATAATTTCACCATGTTTGTAACGTAAAGGGTAAATAGGGAGCCTTTAATCTTATGTTGGAAATACAAAGACATAACAAAAAAATGTATATTCTTTCTATTTCAAAGAAGAAGACGTCTAAACACATCAAGAATTTAGCCCAGTCGGCTGGGGCTGTAAAATACACCGACTGCATCTCAGCAGAGAGCTAAGACCCCTCCAACCACTGAGTCTCCTGGATATGACACTAAACAATCTGATGGTGAGGCTCCAGTAATGCTTGAACTTTGGGAAATACGGAGTACACCTTTATTGCCATTGCTCTCAGGGCCACACAAATCCGAAGTTGTAGCACCTGATAGGATCCTGTCTATGGGACAAATAGAACTGTTTGACATTTAAACTGAGTGCAAACAAATGACTTCTGCTATATGAAATTTTTTGAAATAGAACTGTTTGATAATTTAACAGTGTGTAAACAAATGACTGATGTTTAATTGAATTGTTAGTGATTCATAAAAATACATGGAGCCATTTAATTTTGTTGACGTATGCTAGATTGGATTGCTTGAAATAGAACTGTTTAATTCATTTAAGTGTGTTTCTACATAATGTGTTTACAAATTATATATCTGATATATATGTAAAAACAGGATTTGGCATTAAATAACCAACACTAGTTGATATGCCATAAACCTAAACCAAATCAAATCATATATATTTAATATATATGTATAAAGAGGATTTGGCATTAAATAACCTACAATGGTTGATATGCCATAAAACCCAACCAAACCAAATCCTATATATTTAATATATATGTATAAAAAGAATTTGGCATTAAATAACCTACAATGGTTGATATGCCATAAAACCCAACCAAACCAAATCCTATATATTTAATATATATGTATAAAGAGAATTTGGCATTAAATAACCAACAGTGATTGATATGCCATAAAACCCAACCAAACCAAATCCTATATATTTAATATATATGTATAAAGAGAATTTGGCATTAAATAACCTACAATGGTTGATATGCCATAAAACCCAACCAAACCAAATCCTATATATTTAATATATATGTATAAAGAGAATTTGGCATTAAATAACCAACAGTGGTTGATATGCCATAAAACCAAACCAAATTAAACATCAAGAATTAAATGTCTTTACTAAATAGAAAGCAAAAGAACTTAATTATAATGATGATAATGATAATACCAAATGATATATGCACTACCCAGAATTCGTCCTGGAGAAGGAGACGCACAGAATTCTTTAGGTCTTTGAGATCGAAACAGATCGCCAAATCCGGACCAGAAAACCAGACCAAATGATAATGAACAAAAAATAAAATAAAATAAAATAAAATAAAAGATAAAAAAAAAAGTGAGAAAGAGAGAGAACGTGCCGAATAGTGAATTTTACCGTCCGGGCTGACTACAGAGGGCAAATAAAAAGAAAACAAAAAAAGAGACAAGTACTGAGATCTTGCCAGAGAACTAAAAAAAAAGTGACGGAACATGAAAGTGACTGTGATACAAATAATTATTAGTACACTTGGAACGGTGCCCAAAAGCTTGGTAAGGGAACTAGAAGAGCTGGAAATGGGAAGACGTGCCGAAACCATCCAAACTATAGCATTACTAAGAATGCTAGAATACTGAGAAGAGTCCTGGAGACATAAAGAGACTTGGTGTCACTCAGACTCCCGTGAAAGACCATCAGCTAACGCTGGTGTAAAAAAAAACTCACAAGGAGTTATAATAATAATGATAATAATAATAAATTGATCTTTATCGACTTTGCTATCCCGGCGGACCACAGATTAAATCTGAAGGAATATGAAAAGAAGGATAAGTACCTCGACCTTGCTAGAGAATTGAAAAAGCTGTGGAATATGAAAGCGACGATTGTACCAATTGTGATAGGTGCTTTTGGCACAATAACTAAAGGATTATTAAAAGGCCTGGAGGACTTGCAAGCTGGCGGACGGGTTGAGACTATCCAAATGACAGCATTGTTGAGAACGGCCAGAATCCTGAGACGAGTCCTGGAGACTTGAGGAAACTTGCTGTCACTCAAACTCCAGTGAAAAACCATCTGCTAACACTGATGTGAAAAACTCTAAAGGAGTAAATGATAATTAATCTTGGCCAGAGAACTTTGTTAAAAGACGGTGATGGTGATACCAATTGTAGCTAGTACCAAAACGTTTGTTTAAAAGACTGGAGAAATTTGATATCAAAAGAGGAATCGAGACCATCCAGACCGCTGTATTACTAAGATCGGAATAGCTGGAAATCAGAAGACGTGCCAAAACTATCCAACTTACAGCATTCCTAAGAATGAGAGAATACTGAGAGGAGTCCTGGAGAACCGAGGAGACTTGCTATCGGTCAGACTCCAGTGAAAAACCACTATGTGAGACTGGAAGAAACAACTCACTTAGAGCGAGAATAATAATCATTATGAGGATACACAAAAGAATGGTATGTTTAGGAGATGTCGTGACAGATAAAACTCCTAATAGTAAACAAAACGACACAAAAGGAATACAAGGGTAGGCATGACTGGGTGGGAAAAGTGATCCAATGGGAATTGTACAAAAGATTAAAATTTGACCACACTTACAAATGGCATTGGTACAAACCAGAATCTGTCCATGAAAATGAGACGCGTTAACTTCTCTGAAAGTTTGAGATATAAATTCCAACAAAAAGACCAGAATGTGTTGATTAACACGACCCCCCCCAACCCCCCCCCAACAATCTTTGGCAATAACTTTGGTCTTGTCAAAGAATTGAAAAAGCTGTGAAACATGTAGGTGACGGTGATACTAATCATAATTGGAGCCCTTGGAGCAGTTTCCAGAAATCTGTAAAAGAGACTATATGAACTATAGATTAGCGGGAGAATTTAAACCATCCAGACCACGGCACTGTTGAAATTGGCAAGGATACTTAGAAGAGTCGGTGAGACTCAAGCAGATTTGTTGACATTCTGACTACATTAAAGGAGGTGCCCTTGATGTATTGGTTATCGTCGTAGGAAATGGACACGGTAACGCGAGTTCAAATCCTGGACAATGCTGATCGCATTTCACATATAATAATAATACCCTAGTGAAAGGTATGAATCCAATTATTCTCCCTCCAGCTATGAGGAAATAGTAGGGCAGATTGGGCTCTTCAGTCTTGGTTAGACAGTCAGTCTAGGAGAAGGAAAACTCTAAATTCAAACTTGTTAAACTCTGCTTAAAAACTGACCTTGTGTCATATCCTGCTCGTGTGAAGGGGTTGGTTAAAAATCATCAATTTGAGTAAGGGTGAAAAATTTGCAAAGAATAAGATAATAACACTCTTTCACTCATTTGAAAGCAACGGGCTATTTCCTGAAGAACAGGATGTATGTCGCAAGAGAACAAGAAAAACAGATGATCTATTATTATATATAAATCAACACATAATAAAGGAGGTTAAAACAAAACGGGTTAACTGTGACTTTGGCATGGAGAGACGACAAAATGACATATGAAATGATCCTGCAAACTTAGATAATAGAATGAAGATGTTCCAGTTATCAGAGAATGTCGTGAACGTGTGAGTTATGGGATGTTAGAGAGTGGAATTAACAAGTGGAGGACAAACCTTTGCAGAGTTAAAAATTCAAAGAGGAATCTTGCGGTGGGTTCACTTTTGCCATTACTATTTGTTATAGCAACGATGACGGTAAATTATATCATTAAAAAATTGAAAACGAGGCTACAAATCTACAAAATAAAAGGGAATGATAAACCACTTCATGTATGCGGATGATAAGAAGATATTTACCAAGAATAAAAAAAAGACTAGATACCCTTCAAAAAACTATTAAAATCAACAGCCAAAAAACTATTAAAATCAACAGCCAAAAAACTATTAAAATCAACAGCCAAATGGAATTTGGAAATGAATAATGTGCCTTGCTTATAATGAAAAAAAAGGGAAATAGAAACTATTTGAAGGGATAAAACTATCTAATCAGGAAGATATCAGTACGTTTAGTAAAAAAAATGACACGTACAAATATGGAGAAATATTCGAAGCGGAGAGCATCAAGCGAAAAAATGTAAATAAATAAAGAATAAGATTACACCAGAAGAAAAAAAAAATAATAAGAGTACACTAGAATAAAAAGAAAAAAAAAGAAAAAAATAATAGTACACCAGAAGAAAAAGAAAAAAAAAGAAAAAATAAGAGTACACCCGAAGAAAAAGAAAAAAAAAGAAAAAATAAGAGTACACCAGAAGAAGAAGAAAAAGTAAGAGTACACTAGAATAAAAAGAACAAAAAGAAAAAATAAGAGAAAACCAGAAGAAAAAGAAAAAAAATTAGAGTACACCAGAAGAAGAAAAAAATAAGAAGAAATAAGAGTACACTAAAAGAAAAAGAAAAAAAAAAAGAAAAAAGAAGAGACACCAGAAGACGAAGAAAAAATAAGAGTACAAAAAGAGTACAAATACCAGAATAAAAAGAAAATATAAGAGTAGATCAGAAAAAATAAAAAATAAGAGTATACCAGAAAAAGAAGAAAAAATAAGAGTACACCAGAAGGAGAAGAAAAAAAAAGGGAAAAATAAGAGTACACCAGAAGGAAAAGAAAAAAAAGGAAAAGTAAGAGTACACCAGAAGAAAAAATAAAAAAAAATAAAAAATAAGAGAACACCAGAAGAAGAAGAAGAAAAAAATAAGAGTATACTAGAAGAAAAAGAAAAAAAAGAGTACACGAGAAGAAAAAAAAAGAAAGAAAAAATAAGAGTTCACCAGAAGGAGGAGAAAAAAACAAGAGTACACTAGGAGAGAAAGAAAAAAAAAAGAGTACACCAAAGAAAACTTTTTGGAAACAAACTTTGCAGCAAGAATATCAAATAAATAACTACTTGTGCAGTCCACCTTGTAAAATACTCAAAACCATTCTTAAAATGAAGAAAGGAAGAACTCAGTCAGATAGACCAATGAACAATGAAATTGATGACGATGCATAAGGCCTTACACCCGGAAGATGCCATAGACTCTATGTGACAAGAAAAGAAGGAGGAAGTATTAAGTATTGTGAAGATGCCAAAAATTCAGGGATACGAAGAATATACGAAAAAGATTGATCACAACAGTCAACAACAGCAATATCGGCAAGATTCAAGAATAATTAAGAAAACAAGCAAACTGAAAATGCGAAGTTTAACAACTGTATGGTATGACTAAGTGGGAAAGGCGATTCACTGAGAACAGTGCAAGAGATTTAATCATTCTAAAATTTGGCATATGTATAAACCTGAATCTGTCCTAGAAAATGAGATGCATAAGATTCTCTGGGAGTTTCAAATACACATGGATCGTCCAGTCAAGGCCTGAAAACGAGACTTACAAGAAGAAAAAACTTGTCATCAAGTAAATTTTATTTTTTCCAATGGACCACTGAGCGAAAATAAAAGAAAACTAAAAGATAGACAAATGTTAAAACCTTGCCAGAGAGATGAAAAAAAGTTGTGGAACATGAAGATAACGGTGATATCGATGGTAGTTGGTGCACTTAGAACGGTCCCAGAATATCTGGTAAAGAGACTGGAAGAACTGGAGATCAGAGTAAATATCGAGACCTTCCAGACTACAACACTGCTAAAATCAGTTAGGATACCCCCAAATAGTCGTGGTGATTTGAGGACACTTGGTGTCATTCAGCTGATAGGAAGGACTCGCATAATAGTTGAATATTAATCAGCCATCCTCGAAAGACAGAAATGAAAGCCAAACATCAAGCCTTAGAACTGCTAAAGAGCAAACAAGTTCGCCCTTGCTTCTTCTCCAGCAGTGTTTTGTTTGTCTTACTTTGGATGTTTTGTAAGATGGGAAGCAAGTGGTCCTACAGCTGCTGTTTCGAGGAGTGCTGCTTCCAAGATTTGTTCGCATTCTTGTATAGTTTCCATCGAACTTTTTCTTCAAGCGTTTCTTTACAGATGGTGCATCCATACAGTAGTACCATCACGGTCACAGCTTAGAAGAAATCCCGTTTTATTTCATTTGAGATCAGATAATCTGAGGCATGTCAGTAGCAGTTCACGCCTTTCTATATGTATGTCAACAAAAAGAAAGGGAAAACTATGAACCTTCACTTACCCAAACAATTAAAAAGCGCAGCTAGATTATAAATTTATAAACAAGAAGTGGATAATTAGTGTTTTGAACTGTGAGGCACACCCTTCTTTTGAAACCCACAATACACCGATCGCATCTTTGCAGAGAGGTAAGACCTATCTAATGAGTGTCCTGATAATGACATTAAACAATCTGATGATGAGGCTCAAGTAATGCTGAAGTTTTGAAGAACGCAGAGTACCCTTTTATTGTCATTGCTCTCAGGTCCATTCTAGGCCGGAATGGTAGTACCTGATTGGGTCCTATCTATGGGTCAACTGTTTGACATTTAAACTGAGTGCAAACAAATGACTTATGCTAAATTGAATTGTTAGAAATAGAACTGTTTGATCATTAAACTTTCTGTAAACAAATGACTGATGTTTAATTGAATTGTTGGTGATATAAAGCAATACTTGGAGCGATATTACTTTGTTGACTTATGTTAAATTGAATTGTTAGAAACAGAAGTGTTTGAAAGTTTAACTGTGGGTATCTAAAATGTGTTTACAAATCATATATTTAATATATATGTATTAAGAGGATTTGGCATTAAATTATCTACAATTGTTGATATGCCATAAAAGCAAACCAATCTTCTTTCAAATGAATATCTTCCAATGATGGAATCCTCTCAGCAAAGATTCGCTTGACTCTATGCAGAAACAATAAACAGCTAAATCATTATGCTATGACTAGTCCTCAGTTGCCAATAGGGATATATCTAATCACTATACAGTTACTGTGAAAAAGCAAGTTGGAGATTTTACGGAAAACATCCGTAAGACATACTACAAATATGAAAACTCTATACGGCTATATAGATACCAACTATACGGCCACCAGCCTCCCATCACGAAAACTATCCAAGCTAGACGAACCAGACATGCAGGACACTGCTGGAGAAGCAGGAACGAGCTCATACGCGATGTACTCCAATGGACCCCCACATATGGCGGGGCAAAAGCAGGACGACCAGCACGAACATACATTCAGCAGCTATGTGAGGATATGGGATGTAGCCCTGAAGACCTGCCAGAGGCGATGAACGATAGGGAAAAGTGGCGAGAGAGGGTCAGGGATATCCGTGGTAGTGACACGACATGATGATGATGATATACAGGGTATCTCAATATACAAAGGACCCATGTGATTGCTAATAACTCAACTATGTACAATATTGTGTCCTTTTTTTTCCAGATTTGAAAATAGTATACTATAATAACTGTTAATCCTCAATCACAATGTCTTGGACAAGAGAGGAAAAATATTTCGTGTCACTACTTATTTGGAGACAAAATCATTCAAACTGTCTCAAAATAGATGTAACACATTAATATAGGGTATCTCAATATACATGGGACCCATGTGACTGTTAATAAATCTACTATTAATAATAATGTTTGGTCCTTTTTTGCTTCAGATTTGAAAATAGTATACTATAACAACTATTAATCCTTGATCCCAATGCCTTGGACAAGAGAGGAAAAATATTTTGCTTCACTACTTATTTGGAGACAAAATCATTCGAAACTGTGCAAGCAAAATTTTGCAGGAAGTTTAACTTAACAATTATCCCCAGAAAAAACAGATTTATCGTTGGGTTCACAAATTTCAAGCAACAGGGTCAGTCAACAACCTCAACAAGAAGGCAGAAAATTCCAGATCTGACAGGAAGTTGATTGCGAGATGTCCTGGCAATGTAGATGCAGTGAGAGATTCTGTTGGAAGGAGTCCGAAAAAGTCTCTCCGAAGACTTTACCAAGAACTTGATCTTTCACGTGCACAGTAGGATAAAGTCAATCTGCCCTTGTCATCTGGTCTGACCTTTCTGAAGTGATATGATTGCTTTTTAAGACTCAGATAAAATATGACTTGATGCAATATGAATTATCATATTAATGGGTTGTGTCTGTTTTGAGACACCCAGTAAAAGTAGCGACCGAATGCACTCCAACCAAACAAATAGCTAAATGCAGAATTCCTTGAGAGTCAAAAGCAGTTAGGGAAAAACGAGATTATACATAAAAAGCACCTAACTTAATAAAAGAAACCCTGAAAACACCATTGTATACAAAACAAGAAAACTTTGAAGGAACTAAAACATACAAAAAAACCAAAAAAAAAACCCCCAACAAACAAAAAACAACAAGAAGGCATAAAAAGGCAAATCAATAAAATCAGAAATTCTGTTGATAGACAATCTCGATTATCATGGCAGACAGTAAATAAAGAAAGCGGAAGGAAAAGAACCTCGAGAGGACAGCTCAAAGGCAAAAATAAATAAATAAATAAATGCCCTCAGAAGAGGAAAATAGCATTTCAAGAATCTGCTTGGAAACCCTCGGATAAAACTATCAAAGAAATTATGAAGAGCCAACTAGACATCAAACTATGACAATTTACGATGTAAGAACTTCAGAAAATCAGCATGAAATAATCCCTAAACTCAGGCAGATAAAGAAATTTGATGACATCCTTCTTCGATTATGCAACACGGTGCATAAACAAAACGCAATGGAAAAATGGACGAAAGGCGGCATCCTTCTCTTCTCGAAGAAAGTTGACCTCGGAATCACAAAGAAATACAAAGGCATAACTCTATAGCTGCTTAGGTTTATTATGTCCTGCTTCTCAATAGTATTCGAACTGAAGTTGAAAAAATTCTTAGGAAAAATCAGAACGGTTTCCGGAAAAATTTATCCGCAACTTCACAGATTCTGACTATTCGTCGAATCATCGAAGGAGTACGTACAAAAGATCTCAAGACATCAATACTATTTGTAGATTACTCCAAGGCATTTGATTCCAAACACAGAGAAAAGAAGGAGTAAATATTTCAGGCTTCTCTCCAAAGAAACTGTTACCACTATAAATGTAAAGTTGGCGACCATAGTCAAGGGTGACCCGAAGGCTCCCTTTTCGATAGCTACTACACCAAGGTGTAGGGGAGTGCACTACTCTTTTCCCTGAATGCTTCAAAAACACTAAAACAATGGTTTGCTCATCCGATAATGACACAGACTTCTTTGATATTGTCACTAGAGTCTTGGAAAGAGAAATATAAGCACCATATCCATTAATACTTTGCGTACACACTGAAAAATGGCAAGAGGCAAAAGGTATCCCGCAGAAATATTACGGAAACTGATTACACTGATGATCTAGCACTTCTCACCGATACACCTGCCTAAGCCGAATGCCTACTGATTAACCTGAATCCAAGAGGCATCAGTCTCTATGTAAACTCAGATAAAACAGAGTTCATGTGTTCTAAACAATGTAACATACCCATGATACGGATATGTGAAATCATAAAATGTTCATAAACATATATAGGAATCCGAAATACACGACACTTTACGAAATTGCTTCAGGTACGAAACTTTTTATTCGCCTTTTTGAGTTTAAAGGTTTTTCGACATGAGGAGAGAGCGAGACAATCTTTCTATGCTGACTGCTTTTACATCGTCTGCTCTCAACCCAACCAACGCGAGGTGCCCGTAGCGCACAAAGTCGTCTGACCTCGCCCAGCTTTGAATCTCGACTCTCTTGTTCGGAGGCAGGAACTCAACTAACTGCTTTTTCTCAAATCTCAAAATCCTCAGCCCACGCTTCCGGTGCGTGACGTCACTCACATCCCCTAGTCTCAATTCCAATCTGGGATTTTTATTTTAACATCTCAGAATGACACATCCTCACCGCACGCGCGTGAACACCTGTGTTAATGTTGCACCTAACTAACCCATGCACTAAGCGAAAGGTTCTCATCCTAACTAAACCGAAAGGCAAGATATACAAAACGAAATCCCTCCGCCATTATATTACAACAAGACAGTGCTTCCTCATTAATTGGCAAACCTCTGAAATTAATTGACCAGTTCACATATCTCGGTAGCAATATCTCGTTTACTGAAAGTGCTAAATATATATATATATATGTGTGTGTGTGTGTGTGTGTGTGTGTATAAATTGTGTTGGTTGGTATATTTATAAATAGAGTGCTCAATATCGGTTATGGGGCACATGTAGATCTAAATTAGGAAAACATAAAGACGGATTCAAAGGTTCTTGGAAAACTAACAAGCAGGAAACTAACAGTCACCAAGCGCCATTGACTCTGTGTCTACGCTACTCTAACAACCCTTTCTCTCTCTCTCTTTCTATCTATCTATCTTTCTCCCTCGCTCTCGGTCTCTGTCTCTGTTTCTCTCTCTCTCTCTCTCTCTATATATATATGTATACATATATATATATATATATATATATATATACAGCATCAACGGCGCTAAGTGCTCTTAACTCAGTATCTACTCTATAGAAACTTAGATCTACTTATGCTCTATCACCGATACTGAGCACTATTTATTCATAAATTCAGCCAACCATATAACTATATCATTAATGTTCTTATATAT
The DNA here is from genome assembly GCA_963585895.1 of Sepioteuthis lessoniana. Classification (NCBI taxonomy): domain Eukaryota; kingdom Metazoa; phylum Mollusca; class Cephalopoda; order Myopsida; family Loliginidae; genus Sepioteuthis; species Sepioteuthis lessoniana. The sequence goes on along the minus strand of OY757917.1, from coordinate 13,869,049 downwards.
ATATATATATATATATATATATATATATATAAAGTATAATCAAAACAAAAATAGAGTCATTATAATCAAGTAGCTAGAGAAGATAAATTCTAAAGTAGTGGACAGCAAAATCATGTTGCCAACTATCACCTGTTTGTCTGCCTGACTATCTGCTCTCTCTCTCTCTCACTATATATATATATATATATATGTATATATATATGTGTGTGTGTGTGTGTGTGAGAGAGAGAGAGAGAGACAGAGACAGAGAGAGTGAGAGTTTGGTTTTCTAAGATGACAAGACTGTTCTTCAACCTTTGAAATGTTATAAATAATGAATATAGTGAATATGATAAATAACTAAGATGTGTTTTCATACTTTTCTGAGTGAGCGAGACAGAGACGGAGAGGGAGTATTTAAAAGAGAGAGAGAGAGGAGGAGGAGGAGGAGGAAGACAGAGAGCGAGAAAGAGAGAGAGAGGAAGACAGAGAGAGAGAGAGAGAGAAAGGGAGAGAAAAAGAAAGAGAGGGAGGAAGAGAAAGACTTCTTCAAATCTCATTAGCCGTGCACTGCAAGGCAAAGAGCGTTAAGCGTGGGAGGTTGGAAAACGATTACTGAATTCTCTCCCCCCTACCCACCCACCCACCACGCCCCGCCCAACCCTTGCCCCCCCTCCTGCATCTTCTCCAACCTCATTCTCTCTGTCTCCCTCCGCTTCCGACCTCGCCGCCGACTGCAACGAACTGCACAAATATTATAAGTCTGTAACTAGGCAAGTCGCGGCAGTGGTGGCGCTCATAACAGCGTCGGCAGCAGCAGCAGCAGCAGCGGTGACGGCTGATACAAAAAGAAAGAAAGAAAGAAGAAGAAGAAGAAGAAGAAGAAGAAGAAGAAGAAGAAGAAGAAGAAGAAGAAGAAGAATCTATTTGCTAGCCAGATTGTATTGTTAGCAATCGAAGTGAATAGGAATTGGTAAATTTTCCTGCTTTCTTTTTCTCGAGAATTTTCAAGGTTTGGTTATTATACCTAGGTATCTTTTTAAGGAATCTTATTGGATAATCAGAAAGGTATTCGGTCTTTAAGTGGACATGAGAGATATTTAGAAATAGAAGAGAAAGAGAGACAAAGACAGACAGACAGAGAGGAGTGAGAGATAGAAAGAGAGAAAGAAGAGAGAGAGAGAGAGATAATGAATGAAAGAGATGGTTGAGAGGGAGGAAGGTGAGAGAGAGAAAGAGAGAGAAAGAGAGGATAAAAGAAAATGAGGAAAGATTAACTCGTTATGAGAAAGAAAGAAAGAAACCAAGAAAGGAAGAAACCAAGAAAGAAAGAATTAAGAAAGAAAGAACAAAATAATGGAACAGAAAGAAAGAAACTTTCAAAGAAGAATCTATTTTCACATTGTAATCGACTTCATAAAATAATGGGGCAGAGATGATGATGATAATGATGATGATGATGATTAATACTGTGGATTTCAAACGTATATAGGGTGATGATGTCAAACGGAAGATAAAGTCATGGAAAAGATATGAGATAAGGGGCACATAGAAGAGAAGGGTGTGGTTGCAAAAACTGATGGTGGTGGAGGCGGTGCTGACCGAAAAGAAGGCCGGTGATTTAGACTATAAAAAAGGTCTAGAATTTTCAAGAATTTTATAAGAAACAAGAAGAAGAATAAAAACTTGAAGAAGAAAAAAAAGAAATACGAAGAATGAAATAAATGAATGGAAAGAAGAATGAAAAACTGAATGGAAAGAAAGAAAGAAAGAAAGAAAGAAAGAAAGAAAGAATAAGTATAAGAATGAGAAATTGATTTTAAAGAAAAGAGAGAAATTAGAGGATAAAAAAAACTAAAAAAAAAAAATGAAAAACTGAATCTTAAAAAAAATTAAAAATAGGAGGTATGTAAAGAATAAAAAAAAAGAAAAAGGACGAGTTGAATTATAAAAAGAAATTGAATCTTAAAGATTATAAAGGAAACAAGTTGAATGAAAAAATAAAGAGGAAGAAAGTTCAGTGATGATGATGTTAAGAATAAAGTTAAAAAAAACAGAAAATTAACAACATCATCTTGAAGAAAATGGCGTCTTTCACAACAAAGTTCGAAAGAAATATTTATTCGATTGGAAAGAAAAAAGATCGAAAAGGCCAGAAAAAAATGAAGAATTAAGAGCCGTTGATAGAGAAGGCGACAAAGATAGAATTAGAAAAGACAGACAGAAAGAAGAAGAAGAAGAAGAAGAAGAAGAAGAAGAAGAAGAAGAAGAAGAAATCTAGACTTATTTTATACCAAGAGGTTAGGGAATTGCGTTCATATTTATATTTTTCTGTGATTGTTTTTTAAGGGTTTTGGTTCATAGTTATTCAAAGCAAGCACAAAAACTGTTGTGGGGTGGGTGCCATCTTGGATTTCACTGCCCTCTATCGGTGAGAAAGGTGCACAGAGATTCTGCTGGTTAGAAAATGAATATTTTGAGTTAATGGATGTGATGCCACCATGTTTATAAACATTTTCTGAAAAGTTAGAATGTATTGATTATTTAGAATCGAGAAGTGTTTTATCTGTTAACCCTGTATAATAGTAAGTATTCCTATCAAATACAAATAATTGTTGTATGGTTTCAACTATTCCTATCTAATACGAATAACTATATGGTATTTTTTTTCTATTTGATAATAATCATTTGTATGCACATAGTTATATAATATCAAGTATTCTTACCCAAAACATATAGTTTACACACAGTTATATGGTTTCAAGTATTCCTATTTAATACAAATGTTTTGCACACAGTCGTATGGCTTCATATATCTCTCTCTAATACAAATAATTATATGGTTTCAATTTATTATTTCTATATAATAGTCATTTTTTGCCCACAGCTATATAGTTCCAAGTATTCCTATTTAATACAAATGAATTGCACACAGATGTATGGCTTCAAGTATTCCTCCCTAATACAAATAATTATATGGTTTCAATTTAATATTTCTATATAATAGTCATTTTTTGCCCACAGCTATGTAGTTTCAAGTATTCCTATTTAATACAAATGAATTGCACACAGATGTATGGCTTCAAGTATTCCTCCCTAATACTAATAATTATATGGTTTTAAGTAATTATTTAATTAGATAGAAGTCATTTTTTGCACATAGGTTTCAAGTAACTAATGATAATCCTTAGTAAACAATTATAGTAATTAAAGTTGGCTTGCCCAGTCGGCTTGGGCTGTAGAATACACCGACTGCTTCTCTGCAGAGGGGTAAGACTCCCCCAACGAGTATCCTGGATATGACACTAAACAATCTGATGGTGAGGTTCCAGCAATGCTGGAGCTTTGGGGAATGTGGAGTACCCCTTCATTGCCATCGCTCCCAGGTCCACTCTGGCCCGGAGTGGTAGCACCTGATAAGGGTCCTATCTATGGGTGAAATAGAACTAACAGCATACTTATGCAAAAATGAATTGAGTAAACGAATAGCTTGAAATAGAAATGTTTTTGACAATTAAACCGTACTTACACTTAACTGAATTATTTCAAATAGAACTGTTTTTCGAGATTAAAACTGTATTTACACTTAACTGAATTATTACATATAACTGCTTGAATAGTTTGAAATGGAAATGTTTTTGACAATTAAACTGTGTACTTATGCTAAACTGAATTGTTTTAAATAGAACAGATTATTTACATAAAAATGGATTTGGCGTTAAATAACCTACAAAGGTTGATATGCCATAAAACCAAACAAACAAACAAACTTAAAGTTGGCGACCGTAGTCGAGGGCGACCAGAAAGCTCCCTTTTCAATAGCTACTACACCGAAGTGTAGGGGAAGGCGCTACTCCTTCCCCTGAATTGCTCCACTTTACCTTTGATACGTACCTTATATTGCTGAGTGTTAAGCAAGGAGGTATCAAGTACCATTTTTTAAGTCTTTGGTATGACGCGACCTGGGATTGAACCCAGATAGTTTACAGTCATATGGTTTCAAGTATTCATATCAAATACAGGAGATCATAGGTATGCGCTAACAGGTACTGCCACTCCGATACAGAGTGAACCTGGGAGTAATGTCAGTGACGGAATGATTCCATACTTCCAAGAGTTCCAGAACTGGAGGTGCATCAGATGAAGTCTAGAGTCATACCAAGAACCCCCTTTTTTGAGGGGGTGTCTTACTCCTCCTCAGGAAATAGAATCAGCGTATTCTTAGCCCCCACCGACAGGGTGAAAGAAGAAGAAGAAGAAGAAGAAGAAGAAGAAGAAGAAGAAGAAGAAGAAGAAGAAGAAGAAGAAGAAGAAGAATGATTATATTTATAAAAATGTTACTGATGTTGATTCTAAAAAGACGGGTTCTGGTAGACTACAACCCGAAATCTAAACCTATTTTTGAAGCCCACCCCTAAGTCGTTACAGATGCTCCTACTTATTGTCGGACAACACCCAATGATATTCAACACCACCCGACACAGCCTGATAAACCTTTATTTACAAAGCTTAATTTAGTTTAACGCAAGGCCAGAAATATATTGCACCCAGTAAATATCTCACTCTCTAACAGAGGTCTGCTTACATAGCTCGTTAACTGGTACACTGTGACGGTACAGCCGTCCTCGTCAAATACGGGAGTGATTCCGCTTCCAATCCGCTATCTCTCACGTTATGATTTTTTTTAGATCCAGATAACAGATCAATCGCTAGTCGGAGTCACCGACCGATGAGTAGACGAATGAGACCGCACCATCAAGGAAGCAAAAAATGTCAATACCAAGAAACAGAGAACAAAACGTCTTACAGAAATAATATTTACTACGAAAAAAATTCTAATGAAAATGATACATATATTCCCGGAGGTGGTAAGTTTTAGTTTGAGACAAGTTCACAGATTAACAGTACGTCAATTTCTCGTATAAGTTTTTGGCTTTGCAATTCTTATTATCAGTAGTCTGGCACAAGACAGTTTCAAACGTCGGTTTTGTTAGCTTTCTTCAATCCATGATACTACTTCACAAGTGCTCATTACGTTAAGCTTCTTCGTTTTTTCCGCAGCGTCATGATCGGCTTTCTTCGCTTTCTATATTTAGGACAGTCTGGTACAAAGTCAATATCTCAGAGCTTCGGGGGAAACTGCTCACCGACTCATGTGCACTTCTTTTCCTCTCTCTCTCTCTCTCTTTCTCTCTCTCTATCTTTCTCTCTCTTTTTCTTTCTCTCTCTCTATCTATCTATCTCTTTTTCTCTCTAAAATATATCATCTAGATTTCGCTTGGCTTCTTCATCTCTGAGGGTCTGACACAAGGCTACCTCTAGGCGTCCCATTATCCCAGTCGCTGTTCTCTTCTTTATAAGATTGTCTATCGGTAAGATTACATCACGTCCAAACAACTTGTAATATGTTTTTTTTTCTGCCTCTTAACTCTGGAAAATCTGACACAAGGTCAGAATCAAGAGTTCATGAAATCTAGTAACTGCCTTCTGCATGTCTCCCGCTGGTCTATGTGTGCAAGGGAAAGTCTATCATTTTATGTATATCTTGTGGTGAGTAGCGAAACAAAAAAATCAATTTTCTTCTTATTTGGATTTCAATAATTTTCAGCTGACGTGTATTATATAAAAAAAATTCCATATTCGAATTTAGGAAATAGGCCATTCCAATCTTAGACTTTCATAATCTGTCTCTTTTGATGATTGACACTTGGGGCTTTTGATCTAAATTCCCTTTTTTTTCACTTTAAACCGTCCTGAACACAGCGATCTGTCAAAACAATTCACCTATCTTCTGACTGCTTTATATATATTTACTTTTCTTTTTTCAGTAACAATATATTTACTTTTTGTCAAATTTCTTCTTATCGAAAATAACAGAATTTTTATCGACACTTCATTTCAAAAATCCATTCCGCCATCACACATTTGTAATATACAACTGTATTCTTCTAAAATCCAAATCGGTTTCTTTTCCCTCTGTTTGATAAAATTTCTCTGACTGGTATCCGACCCTGTAGGGTTACAAACACTACAAGATAAGTTCCTGATAAAACTTATTCATAAAAATAAAGTTTATAACCGGAGTAAAATAATCTGTCGCGCGGTAATTAGTAAAATAATTTGTCGCACGGTAATTAGTAAAATAATCTGTCGAGCGTAATTAGCAAAATGATCTGTCGCGCGGTAATTAGTAAAATAATTTGCCCCTGATAAATCTTGATCAGAAAAGCTTATAAAAAAGGGGCAAATTATTTTACTAATTACCGCTCGACAGATTATTTTTATTTTTATTTTTATAAGCTTTATAAAAATAAAAATAAAAATAATCTGTCGCGCGGTAATTAGTAAAATAATTTGTCACACGGTAATTAGTAAAATAATCTGTCGCGCGGTAATTAGTAAAATAATTTGCCCCTGATAAATCTTGATCAGAAAAGCTTTTAAAAAAAAGCTTATAAAAATAAAGATAAAAATAATCTGTCGCACGGTAATTAGTAAAATAATTTGTCACACGGTAATTAGTAAAATAATCTGTCGCGCGTAATTGGCGAAATAATCTGTCGCGCGGTAATTAGTAAAATAATTTGTCACACGGTAATTAGTAAAATGATCTGTCGCGCGGTAATTAGTAAAATAATCTGTCGAGTAAAATAAAATTAGTTAGTAAAATAATTTGCCCCCTGATAAATCTTGATCAGAAATAAACTAAGCTTATAAAAATAAAAATAAAAATATCTGTCGAGCAGTAATTAGTAAATTAATCTGTCGCGCGGTAATTGGTAAAATAATTTGTCGCGCGGTAAAATAATCTGGTGAGTTCTCATAAGTCTATTTTATTAATCTTTACTTGACGAGATGAGCCCCTATTTTATTAATCTTGATCAGAAAATAAACAAAGCTTATGATCCCAGTAAAATAATCTGTCGCGCGGTAATTAGTAAAATAATTTGTCACGCGTTATTAGTACAATAATCTGTCGAGCAGATAAAAAAATAAAAAATTAGTAATAATTAGTAAATAATCAGAAATAATTAGTAAGTATTCAGAAATAAACAGAGCTTATAATCCCAGTAAAATAATCTGTCGGGCGGTAATTAGTAAAATAATTTTATTAATTAGTAAAATATTTTATTAATCTTTACTAGACGGTAAAATAATTTTTACTATTATAATTTTATATTTACTATAAAATAATAATAGTAAAAATTATTCAGTCGAGCAGATTATTGATAAACAAAGCTTATAATCCCAGTAAAATAATCTGTCGGGCGGTAATTAGTAAAATAATTTGTCGCGCGGTAATTAGTAAAATAATCTGTCGAGCAGATTATTGATAAACAAAGCTTATAATCCCAGTAAAATAATCTGTCGCGCGGTAATTAGTAAAATAATCTGTCGAGCATATTATTGATAAACAAAGCTTATAATCCCAGTAAAATAATCTGTCGCGCGGTAATTAGTAAAATAATTTGTCGCGCGGTAATTAGTAAAATAATCTGTCGAGCAGATTATTGATCAGAAATAAACAAATTTATAATCCCAGTAAAATAATCTGTCGCGCGGTAATTAGTAAAATAATCTGTCATTGATCAGAAATAAACAAACTTATAATCCCAGTAAAATAATCTGTCGCGCGGTAATTAGTAAAATAATCTGGTGAGTTCTCATGACTTATGACTTTATTAATCTTTACTCGACGAGATGAGCCCCTGAATAAATCTTGATCAGAAATAAACAAAGCTTATAATCCCAGTAAAATGATCTGTAGCGCGGTAAAATAATTTGTCGCGCGGTAAAATAATTTGTCGCGCGGTAATTAGTAAAATAATCAGTCGAGGAGATTATTGATAAACAAAGCTTATAATCCCAGTAAAATAATCTGTCACGCGGTAATTAGTAAAATAATTTGTGGTTCGGTAATTAGTAAAATAATCTGTCGATCAGAAATAAACAAATTTATAATCCCAGTAAAATAATCTGTCGCGCGGTAAAATAATTTGTCGCGCGGTAATTAGTAAAATAATCAGTCGAGGAGATTATTGATAAACAAAGCTTATAATCCCAGTAAAATAATCTGTCGCGTGGTAATTAGTAAAATAATTTGTCGCGCGGTAATTAGTAAAATAATCTGTCGAGCAGATTATTGATAAACAAAGCTTATAATCCCAGTAAAATAATCTGTCGCGCGGTAATTAGTAAAATAATCTGTCGAGCATATTATTGATAAACAAAGCTTATAATCCCAGTAAAATAATCTGTCGCGCGGTAATTAGTAAAATAATTTGTCGCGCGGTAATTAGTAAAATAATCTGTCGAGCAGATTATTGATCAGAAATAAACAAATTTATAATCCCAGTAAAATAATCTGTCGCGCGGTAATTAGTAAAATAATCTGTCATTGATCAGAAATAAACAAACTTATAATCCCATAATCCCAGTAAAATAATCTGTCGCGCGGTAATTAGTAAAATAATCTGGTGAGTTTTCATGACTTATGACTTCATTAATCTTTACTCGACTTTACTTGATCAGAAATAAACAAAGCTTATAATCCCAGTAAAATGATATGTAGCGCGGTAAAATAATTTGTCGCGCGGTAAAATAATTTGTCGCGCGATAATTAGTAAAATAATCAGTCGAGGAGATTATTGATAAACAAAGCTTATAATCCCAGTAAAATAATCTGTCGCGCGGTAATTAGTAAAATAATCAGTCGAGCAGATTATTGATAAACAAAGCTTATAATCCCAGTAAAATAATCTGTCACGCGGTAATTAGTAAAATAATTTGTGGTTCGGTAATTAGTAAAATAATCTGTCGATCAGAAATAAACAAATTTATAATCCCAGTAAAATAATCTGTCGCGCGGTAAAATAATTTGTCGCGCGGTAATTAGTAAAATAATCAGTCGAGGAGATTATTGATAAACAAAGCTTATTAATCCCAGTAAAATAATCTGTCGCGTGGTAATTAGTAAAATAATTTGTCGCGCGGTAATTAGTAAAATAATCTGTCGAGCAGATTATTGATAAACAAAGCTTATAATCCCAGTAAAATAATCTGTCGCGCGGTAATTAGTAAAATAATCAGTCGAGCTGATTATTGATAAACAAAGCTTATAATCCCAGTAAAATAATCTGTCACACGGTAATTAGTAAAATAATTTGTCGTGCGGTAATTAGTAAAATAATCTGTCGAGCAGATTATTGATCAGAAATAAACAAATTTATAATCCCAGTAAAATAATCTGTCGCGCGGTAATTAGTAAAATAATTTGTCGTGTGCTAATTAATAAAATAATTTGTCGCGCGGTAATTAGTAAAATAATCTGTCGAGCAGATTATTGATAAACAAAGCTTATAATTCCAGTAAAATAATCTGTCGCGCGGTAATTAGTAAAATAATCTGGTGAGTTCTCATAAGTCTATTTAATTAATCTTTACTCGACGAGATTAGCCCCTGAATAAATCTTGATCAGAAATAAACAAAGCTTATAATCCCAGTAAAATGATCTGTAGCGCGGTAAAATAATTTGTCGCGCGGTAAAATAATTTGTCGCGCGGTAATTAGTAAAATAATCAGTCGAGGAGATTATTGATAAACAAAGCTTATAATCCCAGTAAAATAATCTGTCACGCGGTAATTAGTAAAATAATTTGTCGCGCGGTAATTAGTAAAATAATCTGTCGAGCAGATTATTGATAAACAAAGCTTATAATCCCAGTAAAATAATCTGTCGCGCGGTAATTAGTAAAATAATTTGTCGCTCGGTAATTAGTAAAATAATCTGTCGAGCAGATTATTGATCAGAAATAAACAAACTTATAATCCCAGTAAAATAATCTGTCGCGCGGTAATTAGTAAAATAATCTGGTGAGTTCTCATAAGTCTATTTTATTAATCTTTACTCGACGAGATGAGCCCCTGAATAAATCTTGATCAGAAATAAACAAAGCTTATAATCCCAGTAAAATGATCGGTTGCGCGGTAATTAGTAAAATAATCTGTTGCGCTGTAATTAGTAAAATATTCTGTCGGGCCTTCATTCACAATATCGAATGGTTAAAAAGACCATCAGGAGATAATTTCATATACGGCAGGTATTGCCAAAGTACTTGATATCGACTCTTTGAGATCGATGGGACTATTCAAAAGATCGATGAATATCTTGGGGTCAAAAGGGGGTCGATAAACATATTAAGAGTAAAAAGCTGAACTTTACAAATCGAAAAGTGACGTCAATAAATAAAAATGCTAACTTTACTTATGCTAAATGACAAACGTGTACTCCACTCTGATCATTTCTTTACATTCCATGCCGCATATACATTTACCATTATGTATTTCAGCGTATTTTTCTGTTGAATATTAGAAATTTGATTGATTAATTGATTTAAAGGGATTTAAAGGTTAGGGAATTGCATACATTTACATCTATATTTTTCGTTTAGTTTCTTAAGAGTTTTTTGTACACAGTTATACATCGAATGTTCCCATTTAATACAAATAATTTGCCAACTGTTTTATAAGACCCTTAGATCGAACCCTAACAAATACTATCACTCCAGTCAGAGTGAACCTGGATATCATAACAATGAACGGTTAGGTTACTCCATATGAAACGCTACAACACCAAATGTAGATGAAGGTAACAGTACAAGACGATGTGCACACAAGTACAAACGACTCAGCTGTTTCATGATACGAAAGTTAATTGCCACAAACACTTTTCGCCAAACGAAAGAAATGGAGACTAAGGAATTACTTGTATCCATAAGATAGAAACTTTCACCCGTTGCAGACGAGACAACAACCATAGACTTCTTCTTCACCCTGACCAAGCCTCAAACCAAAAGGGCCGTTTATCGTCCAACTGTCCAACCTCGACTGGAACTCGAATTGTAACTGACCGAATCCCATTTACCACTGACTAACAGCCCGATTAACTGTGCGTCTCAGAACCCTGCTTATATATCTTACTCAAATAATTCTTTTAACTATTCTGATCATAACACGTATCATTAAAACTCTGCAGTTCAACGTCATTCTAAAATCAGCTGACACCCTTCCAAATGTTTATTTTAATATCTCGCCCACGGCCGATTTCAAAACAAAGCTTTATTATCACAGAGTCTGATACGTGAACGCACTCAAGGTTTATCCTCTTGACCTTTCCAACGCAAACTTGCACTTATGAAGTCAAACTCAAAATTTTTAACTAACATAATAATTGATCACTGAAATAAAATATTTAACTAAAATTATTAATTAGAATTGCAAGCTATATTACACCCACCCACCATTAGATGCAGTTTAGTGCCATATTTAGGACATCTTTTTTGTCGGGGGGTACTCTTCTGCAGGAGGTGCAGTTAGCGTATTCTAAGCCTCACTGACAGGGCTAACTCCAGATCAGAGTGGACCTGGGAGTAATGTTAATGATGAGGCACTCTGCACTCTTCAGAGCTCCAGAACTGGAGCCTCACCACCAAATGTAGTCCAGTGCTATAAACAGGACACCCCCTTTTTGGTTGGGAGGGTCTTGTCTCTCTACAGGAGATATAGTTAACACATTCTAAGCCCTCACGGACAGGACGAAATTCCAGAAATCGGTTTTATTCTTATAACTTCTTTCGTAGAACGTCTGCCCAGTGCATCAAACTTCCACGTAAATGTTTTCTTCTAAGATAAAACCTTAACCCTTTTAAATCCTGGGTTCATTACAATCTTAATTCATATTTCTGTTTTATTGTCCCTTTATAGTACTCTTATTTTTTTCTTCTTTTTGTTAACTTTTCATTTGTCATTTCGTAACTTTTTGCCTGTAGAAAACCTCTACAGGTTGGTTGGTTGGATTTAATGGCATATCAACCTCTATAGGTTATTTGATTTCAGAGCCTTTTTACACATATATTATATATATGATTTGTAAACGCATATTTTTAGGTTGGTGATAGTTGGGTTTTATGGCAAATCAACCTCTTAAGGGTCATTGAGTGTCAAATTCTGATATATATATATATATACGAGGATCATTAAATAAGTTTCCAGACTTTTTTTATTGATAGTACACAAATGAAACTCTTGTCCCCTTCGAAGTAATCTCCTCCGGCTGCAATGGCACTTGTTCTACCGTTCCAACAACTTCTGGAAGGCCCCATAGAAGTCTTCTTGTGTGAGCGTGTCAATGACCTTTATCACAGCCTCTTTCATCTCCTCAATTGTCTCATAATGACAGCCTGTGAGCTTAGGGAATAACCAAAAGTCACAAGGAGCAAGGTCTGGACTATAGGGAGGATGAGGAACTGTCTTGATGCCCATCTTGGTCAAATAGTCTGTGACTTTCTCTTCCTGAACTCCTTAAAACCTCAACATAGTAACCCTAACCCTTTGGCCAATCAACTCTGGTGTATTGACTTCCTTACTCCTCCCACACCTCTCATCATTCCTCACAGGCTCTCTGCCTTCTTTGAATCTCTTATGCCACTCAAAAACTGATGCTCGATTCATGCAAGATGCTCCAAAAAAATCTGAAGCATTCCATATGTTTCTCTGGCATTTATTCCAAGTTTAAAACAGAATTTTATTGCATATCGTTCTTGTAAAGTGTCCTCACGTCCAAATTGCATTTTTGAAATTCACCAGCTGTGACAATCAGGCTTTAGCAGGGTGTATTCCAATTGCTGCTGTAGCTGTTCATTTGAAGCTGAAATCATAAAAATTGGTCATTCATCTCATAAGATGTATAGTAATGACATTTTCAAGAGTCTACGACAATTTTAAATTCTTGTCCAAAAAAGGTCTGGAAACGTATTGAAGGCACCACGTATAAATGAATATTAATTGTAAATAAATAGTCCGGAATTAGTATTTTAAAATAGGTCAATGCTTTTTGTTTGTATAAACTTGATGGTCGAAGGTGTTGGTAACATAGTCTATATCTTTTATAGGCGGCCAATTGTTTTTAAGAAGTTGAATATGTTTTTGAGAGCAATTTTTAAAAATAGTTCCTTCATGCTGTTCGCCTTATAAAACTTTTTCCTGGTGCGGTTGAGTTTTGTGCATTCTATCAAAATGTGCTTGATTGAGTATTGGTTTCCATATGGACATTTTGAGGGAGGTTCTTCTTTAAGAATGAAGGAGTGAGTCAGGCAGTTCTTATTGTTTATCAAGTGTTCATATCAATCCAAGTCCTTTATTTGCGCAAGATTTTCAGAAACGTAGTCCCACCATCTTGCAGTTACATTTCATACCAGGATACTCCCTTTTGATGGTGGAGGGGCTTAACCTTATGAGGAGAATACGTTCGGCGTAATTTAAGCCCTGCCGTCGAAAAAGTAAAGATTTAGGTTGGTAAAGAAAAATGATAAACTTTTAAGTGTTTGGTTCCATTTATCATAAGGCTAATGTTACCGGTTGGCAATAACGTCAACGTTGATGACAATTTTGTTGCAACCGGTAAATATAATAAAAGCAACCAACAAGATAATCACTTATTCGAAGAAAAAACAAAAAAATCAAAAATACAGGTTATTAGAAAATAAGATTGAAAATTAATAATAAAATAAAGGTGTAAACATTGGATGTATCCTGGAAGACTTGTCAAAAGCGATGGATGATAGGGACGGGTGGTGAGAAAGAGTCAGGGTACTCTGTGCTCTCAGCGTGACTTTGTGATGATGGGTATTGATTTTCAATTATATTTTTCTACCACCCCGTCGGCTGGGTCAGGAGTACACTGCAGAAAGTTTGGTTTGCTTTGGTTTTATGGCACAGTATTATAGGATATTAATGCCAAATCTATATTTATACATAGAAACAGTTCTATTTCAGACAATTCAGTTTAGTATAGATATAGTTTTTATTTACACACTTAAATGTCAGAACAGTTCCATTTGAAACTATGAACTTCAGTACACAGTTTAAAAACAGATCCATTTCAAACAATTCAGCTAAGCATAAGTACACTGTTTAGTTTTATTTGACCCATAGGTTGGACCCTAGCAAGTGCTACCACTCCAGGTCAGAAGTGGACCTGGGAGCGATGGCAATGAAGGGATATTCCGCATTGCCCAAAGCTTCAGCATTACTGGAACCTCACCATCAGATTGTTTAGTGTCCTATCTCGGACACTCGTTGGAGTGGTCTCTCCTTTCTGCAAAGAGGAAGTCAGAGTATTCTCTAGCGTCTGCCGACTGGGCAAGCTACAGAAGGGTGAGACTCTACCCTCTCCAAAAAAAGAAGTGTCCTCGGATAAAACTAAACTGCATCAGATAGTGAGGCTCCCCTTCTGGAGTTGTGGAAAGTGTGGAGTGCCATTCATTGTTATTACTCCCAATTCCACTCTAACCCATACTGGTAAAATCTGTTAGAGTCCCATCTCTGGGTCAAATAGATCTGTTTAAAAATTATTCATATCTGAATTAGTTTATACCATTTAACCGTGTGCAAATTGTTTTAAGAATAGTTACTTGTAGCTATAATTGTTTACTAACGATTATTATTGTTATTATTAGTTACTTAAAACTTGTTACGTTTTTACTAACAAAGAAAATATGTAAACAAAACTGAAATGAGACGGACTCTTTTAACATTGTGTACACCAGTCAAATGTACGTCCACTATATGCAATGTTCGGATTTCAAGTCTATCTTTATGTTTTTCACGTGTCTGCGTTCTTTCCATCTTAACTATCCCACAATGCATTATCAACGAGAAGCAACTCTCTTTTTATCCCTTGAAGCTATAACTTTGATATTTTTTGTTTGGTCTGTTCCTAAAAAAATATATTGTTATTAGCCTTAGATAGGAGTACTTGACGCCATAAAGCTGTGTGTAAATCATTTGTATTAGATTGGGATACTTAAAGCCATATAGCTGTGTAAAAGCAAACACATTATCCAACTGAAATAGTCACTTGAAATCATATAAGTGAGTTGGCAATAGTAAACACTGTTTACGGTTGTACCTTTTTCAAGGAAATCAATAGTGATAGGTCCTTTCTTGTCCCAGAACATTGTCAGCATGACCTTCTTTAATAACAGCCGCGCATGGAACTTTTATTTACCGGAGAGTCAGCGTGTTTCTACTTTAAGAACTATTTTTCCGATTCAGGCTCATAGCGGAAAACCCATTTTTTGCACATTTGTAAAGTTTTTCCCTAAAATATACTTCCCATACACATCACATATTTTTTTTTGATTTTAAATGCTTTGCACTTCCTAGCCAACAAGAATTTGATGACCATCCTGAAGCATTCTGTTTGATTTGCTGCCATTTTGAATAGCCTCAAAACAAATATTATTGAGGGCTTGACATCATTTTTACTGTTAACCATTTCTCAACAATGCAGAGTTTAGACTTATGGAAAAAAATCTGAAAAAAAATCACCAAATCACCTGTTTTATTGAATGATCCTCGCACACACACACACACACACACGCACACGCACAAACACACACACATATATATACCTACCTACACACACACTTACACTAACATATACACACATATATATACACCATACATATATATATACCTCCCCCCATATATATAAATATATATATATACATATACCTACCTTCACACACACAAACACACATATTTACGTGGCGCATTTAATAAGTTTCCAGACTTTTTTTGTACAGGCATCTAAAATAAAAGTGCCCATACGAAAAAAGTCTGGAAACTTATTTAATGATCCTCTTATATATACGTATCCACACACACACACACACACACACACACATATATATATATATATATATATACCTATCTAAATACGAACACACACACACACACATATATATATATATAGTCGGCTCCAAATTAGCATTGCTCAGTTGGCTGGGGCTGTAGAATACAGAGACTGCTTCTCTACAGAGGGGTAAGACCCCCACCAATGAGTGTCCAGGATATGACACTAAACATAATAAGGGTCTTATCTATAGGTTAAATAGAACTAAACTGTGGTTTCTTGAGTTTACAGTTTTTGGCATTTAAACTGCGTATTTATGCTAAACTGAATTTTTAAAATAGAAATGTTTTGATCTCTAAAGTGTATACTTGTGCTAAACTGAATTATCTGAAATAAAACTGTCACGACATTAACTCTGTGTATT
>OY757917.1:13712949-13847949 GCA_963585895.1 Sepioteuthis lessoniana | reverse complement strand
ACCCTTTTTAACAAATGATTTTGATATAGTTTTAGGTACATCTAGTTCAACAATTCCCAGGCTAAATGCTATTACGTTAATTGCAGTTATTTATAGCTTCAATCATTTGCAGTTTACGTTATGCAGTGGTTGGTTGATTGGGTTTTATGGTATATCAACCTTTGTGGGTTATTTAACGCCAAATCCATTTTTATCTATTTTTGTCAAAACAGTTCTACATATATAACAATTCAGTTTCGTGTAAGTACAGTTTTACTATAAAAGAAAAACAGTTCCATTTCAAGCAATTCAGTTTAACATAAGCACGCAGTTTGAATGTAAGTTCGGTTTAATTGGCCAAAACATTTCTATTTCAAGCTATTCGATTTCATCAAACAATTCTAATTCAAACAATTCACGTTATGCAGTGGGTGGCTTTAAGTTTTATGTTGACGGATGACATGAGTTTTTCTGGCTCTATTGTCGGATAGATGATAAGTTAATCTACATGAAAGTGTCGGAGTTGTATGACCAATATATATATATATATATATATATGTATATATATATATTATAAGAACCGGCTCATTGGCCTTGTGAGTAGAGTGTTCTCCAATGGTCCAGGACACCTGGGTTCAATCCCAGGTGGTGTTATACCAAAGACTTTTAAAATGGTACTTGATACCCCCCTGCTTAAAACTCAGCAATATAAGGTACGTATCAAGAGTAAAGTGGAGCAATCCAGGGAAAGGAGTAGCACCCTCCCCTAGACCTCGGCGTAGTAGCTATTGAAAAATGAGCTTTCTGATCGCCCTCGACTACGGTCGCCAACATTACTACTTATTCTAAGAGTGTTGGTTGTCACTAAATCACTTTGTGGGTAAGTGTCGAACCAAGTGCAATGTAATATGGGAGTGCTCAATATCTAGGATAGAGCTATTATATAATAATAATAATGAATATATATATATATATATATATATATAATCCATGGAAAATAGTCTGCAACCCTAGGTTTCGTGAAGTTTTTTTACAAAACAGCAATCATCAGGCATTTAAGAAGATGGAATGAATTATAAATCGAAAATACGAAAAAAATACAGACAAAAAACCGTTAGAATTTCGTTTATGTGTGTTTGTAAGTATGTGAGTGTATGTGGGTGTGTGTGTATGTGGGTGTGTGCGTATGTGTGTATGTGTTATAGTTACGTATGGATGCGTGTTTTTATGAGGTTAAGTCAGTCTACGAACGTAACGCGTTGGGATTGGCGGAAAGGAATTCAAGTGTCTATTAATAATTCGTTACATTATTTATTTCGATGACTATAGCTATGGAACAAAATATCATCACTGCATGTTGAGGAGAATGAATAAGAATTTGATTTGTAAGCGTATTTGAATGGTTGTACTATGGTAGGTATATAAATATATATGTATGCATGTAATATTTGAGTGTGTGTGTCTCTGTGTGTGTAACAGAGACAGACTGACAAAGAGACAGAGAGAAGATAGACTGGAGATGTTTGTTTGTTGTTTGGGTTTTGTAGTATATCAACCATTGTAAGTTATTTAATGCCAGGACAAACCAGACACGCGGGACACTGCTGGAGAAGCAAGGACGAGCTCATAAGCGACGAACTCCTGTGGACCCCCACTTATGGATGTGCAAAAGCAGGACGACCAGCACGAACCTACATACAGCAACTATGTGAGGACACAGGATGTAACCCTGAAGACCTGCAGGAGGCGATGAATGATAGGGAGAAGTGGCGAGAGAGGGTCAGGGATATCCGTGCTAGCGGCGCGACATGATGATGATGATGATTTCAAACAATTCAGTTTAGAATAAGAACCCAGTTTAGTTCTATTTGATCCATAGATAAGACACTATCTGGTGCTACCACATTGGATTAGAGTGGACCTGGGAGCGATGACAATGAAAGTTGGTTGTTTGGTTGTTTAGGTTTTATGGTATATCAACCTTTGTAGGTTGATGTACCATTTTTATCCAATCCAATTTTATACAATTAATCAGTTTTATTTCAAGCAATTCAGTTTAGTGAAAGTACAGTTTCAATGTCAAAACAGTTCTATTTCAAACAATTCAGTTTAGCATTAAATATAAGTACAAAATTTAATTGTCAAAAACATTTCTATTTCAAGCAATTTAGTCAAGACAAACAGTTCTAATTCAAACAGTTCAGTTTAGTATAAGTATAGTTTTTGTTAACACAGTTAAATGTCAAAACAGTTCTATTTCAAACAATTCAGTTTAGCATATGTATGCGGTTTACATATTGAAACAGTTCTATTCCAAGCAATTCAAATTAGCATGAGTATGCAGTTTTGTTTTATTTGACTCATAGATAGGACCCTATCAGGTGCTACCACTCCGGACCAGAGTGAACCTGGGAGCGATAGCAATGAAGGAGTATGCAACATTCCCCAAAGCTCCAGCATTACTGGACCCTCAAAATCAGATTGTTTAGTGTCATATCGAGGACACTGATTGGGAGAGGGTCTTACCCCTCTGCAGAGGTGAAGTCGGTGTATTTTACAGCTCCATCAGACTGGGCAATACACAGAGTTAAATGTAAAAATAGTTTTATTTTAGATAATTCAGTTTAGCATAGGTACGCCGTTTAAATGTCAAAACAGTTTTATTTCAAGCAATTCAATTTAGCATAAATACGCAGTTTAGTTCTATTTGACCCATAGATTGAACCTTATCAGAATGAGCCTAGGAGCAATGGCAATGAAGGGGTATTTAGCATTTCCCAAAGCTGTGGCATTGTTGTATAGCCACATACATATACAAAATACAAATATAAGCTGAAACATAATCAAACATAATGACGAACTTCAATGAACGAACGAACACACTTCTTTATAAAAATATATCTCTCATACTTTATTCTCGAAAGGGTGATGTTTCTTGTGTGTGAGAGATGAGCTGGAGACGGGGACAGACTGCTATATTGACCCGGCAGTACTTCTTTTTTCATCTTGGCTGGGTTGCTCAACCGTGGGTCACTGAGGATCCAAAGCCCTCTGGCTCTCAATTCGGCATCTTATCTCCAACTGACTGTTTTTCAAAAAATACCCAAATTCTCAGCCCATCGCTTACGGGCATGACGTTATTCACACGCACCAGTCTCATTTCCTATCTGGGGTTTATTATGACAATTGTGATTGTCATATCCTCTGCGCACGAGCGTAGACTGCACCCAATGTCTGTGCACTTGAACTAAGAGCCGAATAGTTCAAAGCCCAACCAAACTTAATGATAGAATATAATTAACGAAAAATGATTAATATAAAAAAAATCATTCCGTAATTATATAACAGCATTACTGGAACATCACCATCAAATTGTTTAGTGTCATATCCAGGACACTCGTTGGGTCTTATCTCTCTGCAGAGATTTAGTCGGTGTATTCTACAGTCCCAGCCGACTTGGCCAAGAGAATGGTGAGTGGGCTCGTTTATGGATTGGCTATGTTAGACATGGGTGCATTTGGTTCAAGGTAGTAGTTTCATTTACGCGTTAGTTTTCGTTTTCTGCAAATATCTCATATATATATATATATATATATATATATATATATCGAGTTACAAGTTGTCATCAGTCTGGTTTGCACAATTAACTCCAGCTGGATATTCACTGGCACAAAACCTGGAATTAAAAAGAATCCCCCCTCCATCAAAACAATGTTCACTATAAAAGCTAGAAATAAATCTTCTGATGAAGACGATAAAGTCTGAAACACGTGTTAGGCACAAATATCTGAAATAAATCTTAAAATACCAAATTCAAAATAATTTTCGGATCTATTCAATATATATATATATATATATATATATAGGTGGCTTATGGTTCTTACTGACTTAATGAGTTAATGGAGGACCAAATGTTGCAGTATTGTTAAATAGTGCTTAATATCAATGTTAGAGAATTTACATACAGAAACATTTGTATATTATATAACATGGTAGTGTCTGTGACCCTGGGTTTCATGCATTTTGTAATCGTCGGGTAGGTCACAGACACTATCATGTTATATATATATATATATATATATACGCATGTTTGAATGATAAAGGCGCGTTTTGCCTATATGATTTTATTAAGCTCCTTTCAAGTTTCCTTATAAGTATCTTGGTTTTATGTTGTAATTGGTAGATGAAATTACCAAAATTTCGGTTTTATTCCACTTTTCGTTGAAGTAATTTTGTAATCTTATTAAAACTTGAAAGGATCTTAATAAAATCATATAGACAAGATGTGTCTTTATTGTTTAATCAAACATGCTTAAATGAAAGACTGCTTCCCAACTACACATAGTATATATATATATATATATATATATATAGGAGGATCATTAAATAAGTTTCCAGACTTTTTCGTATGGCCACTTTTATTGATAGTACACACATGAACCTCTAGTCCTCTTCGAAGTAAGCTCCTCCGGCTGCAATGCACTTGTACCATTCCAACAACTTCTTGAAGGCCCCATGGAAGTCCTCTTGTGTGAGCGTGTCAATGACCTTCGTCACAGCCTCTTTCATCTCTTCAATTGTCAGCCTCTGAGCTTAGGGAATAACCAAAAGTCACAGGGAGCAAGGTTTGGACTATAGGGAGCAAGGTCTGGCCTATAGGGAGGCTGAGGAACTGTCTTGGTGCCCATCTTGGTCAAATAGTCTGTGACAATGTTGGAGTTGTGGACTGGTGCATTGTCCTGGTGGTGATGCCACTGACTCGATTTGAAGAGTGCTGGCCTCTTCTCTAGGAATCTCTTCCTGAACTCCTTTTTCTGATTTTCTAAACCCTAGTAAATACGACCACAGTCCAACCAGACAGGTTTGAAATATTCCATCCTGTCATAGGGAATAAAACATTACTGGAAATCTAGTGGGGTCAGTATCATCAAGACTACAGCGCAAGTAAACAACGAAGGCGGTCATATACAAATATCGATTTTTCAGGAGACCACTCAATTTCTGACCTCTACATTTTTATTTTTTGGTGAGAGAGTTTCAATCAAGTAGAGTTCAGTGATAAAAATACCAAATAATATACGTTTTGAATTTTTCCTATCGCAGTCGAATGAATAATATCTTGATTGTTTGTCTGATTGCTGACTGCAATCTAAGGTTAATCGGATGCTACTGTCCCTGACAATCTACGACCGCTTACTTCCCTGGAATCGAACTGCTACTGTATTAACTCCTGACTGTTGCCTCAAATATATGGGAATCCGACTTCCGGAAAAGAAAACTATGCCTCTCAGAAATAAAATACCTTTTGAAAATGACAACCTATCCGTTGATTTCTGACCGTACGAGCACCTAAGAATTCATTTGTTAGGGACATTTAAGAATGAACCCTTTCATCTCCTACAAAAAATCCTTCTCTTTTTATTTCATGACCTATTAAAATCTACTTCCCCCAACTTGTTTAGCTATCTTTTTGATACTAACATATACACTCACCAGACCATTGCCATAATAGAGGGTTTGCCAATAGCACAGGAGACCGAGGTTCAATCCTAGGTCGAATCCTACCAAAGAATCCCAAAATGGTATTCGATGCCTCCTTACTTAATGCAAAGTATTATAAGGTACAAATCAAGGGTAAGTGGATCAACCCAGAGAAAGGAGTAGCGCCCTCCCTTACACCTCGGTCTTGTAGCTATTGAAAAAGGAGCCATCGACTATATCCACACTCACATTCATGTACATACATAGATGTACACTACGCATAAGTAGTCATATAGACCTGCTGGTACCTACAGATATATTCATCATTGCACTTAGATATGGGATAAAAGAGCTTACAGTATCATATTCGCGAAAAAGTCAATGCTGATAGCAAAGCTACTGCAGCCGAGAATAATTTTGAAACTGTCGAACTAAATAATGACCAATTAAAAATAAGTACCCTGTCGGCGAGGTTTAGAATACGCCTACTATATCCCCTGCAGAGGAGTAAGATTCCCTGCCACCACCTCCAAAAGAATTGTTCTGGGTATGGTACTAAACTGCATTTGTTGGTGACGCTCCAGTTCTGGAGGCTCCTGACGAGCGTAGAGTGTCTCTTCTTTGCAATTACTCCCTGTTCAACTCTGACCTAGAGCTTTAGTACCAGTTAGAATTCCATCAATGGATCAAATAGATCTATTTGCAAATTCTTTGGATTTGATAGGAATACTTGAAACCATATAACTATTTGCAAGTTATTTGTATTTGATAGGAATACTTGAAATCATATAAACGTGTGCAAAATCTCTTAAAAAATTACTACACAAAAGATATTAATCTAAACGTGCAGTGTATGCGCTTTCCTAACCTTTTGGGATGAAATAGCCCCAGAGTGGTTGACATGTCATTAAAATCATTCAATGAATTTGTTATTTATTCAAAAATTTAAAAAAATTCTACGAACTCCGAGAATTTGTCAAACTTGTCTACAAATAAAATGGTTTGTGACTTTCTATCTACAAATAATATGGTTTGTGACTTTCTATCTACAAATGAAATGGTTTGTGACTTTCTGTCTACAAATAATAAGGTTTGTGACTTTCTATCTACAAATGAAATGGTTTGTGACTTTCTGTCTACAAATAATATGGTTTGTGACTTTCTATCTACAAATGAAATGGTTTGTGACTTTCTGTCTACAAATGATATGGTTTGTGACTTTCTATCTACAAATGAAATGGTTTGTGACTTTCTGTCTACAAATAATAAGGTTTGTGACTTTCTATCTACAAATGAAATGGTTTATGACTTTCTGTCAACAAATAAATTTTTTGTGACTTTCTGTCTACAAATGAAATGGTTTGTGACTTTCTGTCTACGAATAAAATTGTTTATGACTTTCTGTCATTTCTGTGATGCTTGCGCACAAGTTACCTGTTTATTGTTTCGATTTTTATTTTGAAGTTGACGACGTCAGCAAAATCTGCGTACTATTACCCTTTAAGGCAGGGCTTCTCAAAGAAATCTATATAGACTCTTGGAAGTGAATAAAATTTTGTCTGGATGAATAAAAGCATAGGGATCCACAGGGATGGATTTATTTGTTTACATCAATAAATCCCTTTATAACAAAATAAGAATCACTGGATCATGTAGATATCACACAGAAATGTTTGTTTCGTTGTTTAATGGCCTATCAACCTTTGTAAGCTTTTTAATATCAAAGCCATACTTCTAGAAAGAGTGTAGTGGTACTATTTATCCGATAGCTGGGAGTATAAGTAGATTAATACTTTTTCCAAGGATATTTGTCCGAAAGTGAACGTAATAGCGCTACTAGAGTACGAACTCGTTTACTACGATCCCGCAAACCATCGCTTTAACCATTACACTACGGGGGGTGTCCTCGTGGTATAATGGTTAAAGCGTTGGATTGCGGAATCGTAGTACGCGAGTTCGTACTCCAGTCGCACTATTACGTTCACTTACGGGCAAATACCCTTGGGAAAGGTATGAACCCCCTTATCCTCCCAGCTATGGGTTAAATAGTACCACTACTGTTCTTTTAGGAGAATGGCTTTGTGATTAAATAACCTAAAAAGAGTTGATATGCCATTAAACAAAAAAAACAAACAAACAAACCATTACACTACGAGGACGCCCCCTAGCGTACAGAAAGCAGAATGCCTGATTTGGTTTCGTTTATTTGGCTTAATGGCATATAAACCATTGCAGTTTATTTAATGTCAAAACAATCTTTGAAGAAGGACAGCAGAGGTACTATCTAACCGATATCTCGGGAGATCAGGAGGTTCATAACTTTCCTAAGGTTATTAGTCAAAAAGTTGACTCAAAAGCGCCACTGGAGTTTGAACTCTTTTACTACGCCATCACAGACCAGCATGTTAACCACTATGCCATGGAAGTTACTCCCTGATTTGGTGTGATGGCCACTAGTGATGTGTTGTTAACACACAACCTGCTAAGATCGTAAGTTGTTTTCTCAAATTTCCGGATAAATCGGTGTGTTACATTTTCTAAAAGAGATTCGTGTTTGTATATGTAGCATCTCTGGCATATTTCCCGGTGGATCACCTTTCCAACCCAGTCATGCATACTTCTGTATTCTCTTTGTGTTACTTTGCTGCATTCGATTATTGTGCGATTAACTGTTTCATCACCGTCGCCACATAACCTACACTTTCTATTTTCCTGTATATTGTCAATTTTTTCTTTGACTTTTATTGGTTCATATAGTATCATTTCGTACTGTTATTAAGAGAGATTCAGTTTCTCTCTTCAGGTTTCCTTTGCTTATCCCTGTCCAGGTCATCTTGTGGGCAATATCCCTAGTTTATGGCTTGAAGTATTCGTACAGTGGTTTTTGTTCACATTTTTGCTTTCCAGATGTTGTGGTTACTGTGAATAGTTTTTCTTTGTTCTTTTTTAGTAAATTGCTCGAGACCCGAAGAATTGTAGTCTACAATGCTAGGGACTCCTCTTCCGCCATCTTTTCTTAGCATAGAGTCTATCATGGCCCACTGATAAATATGGCCCCATATGTCACATTTACAGGCTGATTTCTCACAGACTGATTTCTTTTATGTAAATTTTATCAGAAAAATATAAAAATTGGGCAAAAATACATAAATATCTTTTTCTAGAAAATTTATAATAAAATAATAAAATATTTTAGACAAACAAACAAATATTAATAAAAAAAATATGCAGTAATCATATTTACCAACTCGGGCAGGATATGACACAAGGTCAATTTTTAAGTGAAGTTTAACAGGTTTGAAGTCAGAGTTTTCCTTCTCCTAGACTAGTTGCCTCACCAAGGCTGAAGACCCCAATCTGCCCTACTATTTACCCATAGCTGGAGGGAGAATAATTGGATTCATACATTTCCCAAGAGTATTAGTGCTATGTGAAATGCAATTAGTCCCGTCCAGGATTTGAACTCGTGTCGCCGTGTCCATTTCCTACGACGGTAACCATTACACCACGGGCACCTCCCAAAACAATAAAATGCAGTAATACAAAAATATAAGTAAAAGGTACTTAACATTTTCTCTTTAAAATGGATTTTCTTTGGACCTTTGCCTTTTTTAAAAACATTCCACTGTATTTTTTCGAACTTCATCTGATGAAATTTTGTTTATTGTAAAATATATTTACAACAATTTTTATTGCAAATATAAGTCCTTTTTCAATGTGTTTTTCACATATAAAACTATATTTTAGAGAATATATTCCCAAAACTTGTTCTTCAGACACTCTTGTGGATTCATGATTTTTTTTACAATAAACTGATCTGCATATTCAAGTATAGCAAAACAAGCACAAACAAACTCCGCCATTTGTCTAGATGAAACAGTAAGACCTGCCCGAGAAAGTAAGTCAAAGTATTCCTTATCTGTAGCCTTATCACTATCATTGCCTACCATAACCAGGGAACACATTTCATATTGAAAATGTTTAATTAATTTATTTGTGATATATCCAGAAATTGTATATGCTACTTCTTTGCTGTCTGGTGACAAGAAGAGCTTATTTATTTCTGATTCATGCTGGGCCAAAATGTTAAGTATTTTGTCATTCTTTTGAACAGGCTCGAGGTTTTCCTCCCAAAAGTCAATCTTCTCTCAGTATTCAATACTTCTCGAAGACGCACCAAAAATCTACCACCACTCATCTGTCGATATTGGGAAAATCTATTTTCAAGAGGGTCACTTTGAAACCTACGGGTGAAAATAAACTCATACCCTTCATCTAAAAGTTCTTGCATAAGCATAGCCTATTCTCTCAAAGTTATAACAAAATCTTTAGAAGTTTGCTTTGTCAGACAAAAATCTGAAATTTGTGCCCAAGACTCAATCCAATCAGATAATCTTTTCTGGAAATCAATTTTCCCATCATTTAAAATGACTGCATTGTTAAAAAAAAATGAGGTGTGAGCTTTTTTCTTGAATTTGCTATTGTCCACCAGCATGATGTCAATCTAAGGAAGTTTGACATGTCAGCTTGATCGGGGAAAATAGCTCTCACAAGCTGCAATAGTTGTCTCATGAAAAATGGCAACAGCTAAATGAACATTTTGTTTATTGTCACTAGGATGCAGTGCTTTAAATGTTAGCTTTGGAGCCTTGCATAATTTAGCATTTAGAGCATTATCTTTGTTTTATACTTTGTGTAAATCAGACCAAGCTATATATCCCTCCTTAGAGGAAACAGAAATATTTGAGATCTCAAATGTAAAAGCAGGAAATACAAATTTCTTTTTGTTCAGTAAACTATTACTGTTGTATGTAGGTCCTAGCTTTTGCTCGTCCATGTGAAGGGGTCCGCAGGAGTACGTCACTTATGAGTTCATCCCTATTTCTCCAGCAATGTCCCACACGTCTGGTTCGTCTAACTTGGATAGTTTTCGTGATGGGTGGTAAGTGGCTGTACAGATGCTGCTTTATGGGGTGCTGCCTCCATGACTTTTTCAATATTGCTTGCAGCATTCTAGTGTAGTTTTCATTATAAGCGTTGTATATTTTTAAACAAAAATTCAAGCATTAAATAAAAACGATTCTGGTTCTTTTTCCTCTTTGGCAAAGAACTTAATATCACCCATATATTATTATCATTTTACTTATTAGAGTTTTTCACGTCAGTGTTAGCTGATGGTCTTTCACTGGAGTCTGAATGACAGCAAGTCTCCTCAAGTTTCCAGGACTCTTCTCAGTATTCTGACCGATCTAAACAATGCTGTAGTCTGAATGGTCTCGATATTCCTCCGATTTTCAATTATTCTAATGGCCTTTTTTGTCCTTTGGGACCTTTCCAACTGCAGCTACTTCAATTGCTATCACCATGACCCTCACGTTCAGTTCTTTTCTCTGGGAAGATCCCAGTATTTTTCTAACTTTTCGTTTTCTTTTATTTTCATTCTCTGGTCTGCTGGAACCATAAAATCCACAAGACAAAAAGTTCGCTATTTCTAAATTAGCACAACGTTGGGTTTTCTGCCTGAGATTATTAGGTGATCCATTTATATCTAAAAATTCTTGAGGATTTTATGCGTCTCGTTCTCAAGGATGGGTTCTGATTTTTGCATATCCCACTCGGTAGTAAGGTCAAAACTAAATTTCTTGCACTATTACGAGTGGATCACCTTTCCTACCCAGTCGTGCCTAGTTTTGTACTCCTTCTGTGCTAGTTTGCTGCATTCACTTACTATGTAATTAATCGTTTCATCTCTTTCTCTGCATAACCTGCACTTGCTATTCAGTCGCGTTTCATCGATTTTCTCTTGGTTGTTGTTGACAACCGTAGTCGAGAGTGACCAGAAGGCTCCCTTTTCGATAGCTACTACACCAAGGTGTAGGGGAGGGCGCAACTCCTTTCCCTGGATTGCTCCACTTTACCCTTGATTCTAACGTTATAGTGCTGAGTGCTAAGCATGGTAGCATCAAGTACCATTTTTTTTAGTCTTTAGTATGACTCGACCTGAGATTGAACCCAGGTCTCCCAGGCCATTGGCGAACACTCTAACTATTATGCAAATGTCCGGTATGCTTTAATATCAGTAAAATTGACGAACGTAGTCGAGGCTGATCCGAAGGCTCCCTTTTCAATAGCTACTACACCGAGATGTAGGGAAGGCGCTACTCCTTTCCCAGGATTGCTCCACTTTACCCTTGATCAATACCTAATAATGCCGAGGCGGTATCAAGTACCATTTTTGTGTCTTTGGTATGACTCAACCGGAGATTGAAGCTTGGTCTCCCGGGCCATTAGTGAACTCTCTAACCGCTAGGCCAATGGACCGCTTTAATATAATTGGTCCTTATGGCATTGTTTTGTGCTGCTATTAAAAGAGATTCAAGTTCTCTTGAGATTTCCCTTTCGTAGCCATGTCTATGCCTTCTCGTGTGCAATCGCGCCTGTTTGTCGCATGAAATATCTGTACAGTTGTTTTTCTTACTATTTCTGTTTCCTTGTTTCTCTATTTATGTTGCTAATGCTGTTACTGGCTGCTTTGATTAGTCTTTCTTTGCTCTTTTAATGTATTAATCCAGTCTTTGTATTGATGAATCTACACAATCCTCAATGCTGACAAATCCTGTTCTTTCTTTTCTTAACACATATAATCTGTCTTTGTCATCTGGGTTTTCTCACGGATGGATGGGCGTGTGTGTGTATGTGTGTGTGTGTGTGTGTGTGTGTCACTTGATACCTTTTGGCTTTTCTTTTCCGCCTTCGTGTCCGGCGCGAATTCTACTTTGTCACGAGCGGATTCACTGAGCTTACCTTAGACTCTGGCTGCTTTTTCTGACCAACTGATGGGCCCCGGGCTTGAACCAACCCACTCGAGAAACAGAGCCTAATCATTTCCTTTTTTTTTTTTTTTTTTTTTTTTTTGTTCTCTTTTCCCGCACGTTTAGCCCCTCTCTTATTCAAGGTCACGAGGTCACTTCGTTCAAAACCACGCTGATCTACTAGTGGATGATGGTAGATGAGTGAACTGCTTCCTCCTTCATCGTCTTGTTACATACCGCATGGATGTATCTATACATATCTATCTAGCCCTACACTACTATGCTGTGGACCCCTTCACATGGACGAGCAAAGGCAGGACGTCCAGCTCGAACCTATATACAACAGCTCTGTGCAAATAAGGGATGTAGCCCTGGGGATCTACCGAAAGCAATGGACGACAGGGAGGAGTGGCGAGAGAGAGTCAGGAATATCCGTGCTGATAGCGCGACATGATGATCTCTAAGCAAATCATTACACAGAAAAAAACTTTTTTTTTTTTTTATCGTGTAGACAGTTTTTCAAATACAAAATTCTCCATTTTCATGTTAGTCTTTTGTTCTTATATCAACATGAATAAATGTTATGCCATACATATTTCGAATCATTCTTCTAGCGAATTGCAACAAGCTTTATACAATATGTAGATTGCAGATTGGAGGCCTTGTACATAATCATCAACATAAAGTTTGTTTTTTGTTATCTCTCGGTTGGTTGGTTGGTTGGTTGGTTGGATTTAGGGCATATCACTCTTTGTAGGTTATTTAATGCCAAATTCATTTATATACAAATAATCAGTTCTTTATCAAACAATTCAGTTTAGCATGAGTACACAGTTTAATCATCAAAATCATTTATATTAAAAGCAATTCAGTTTGATAAAACAGTTCTAATTCAAACAATTCAGTTTAATATAAGTATAGTTTTTGTCCACACAGAGTTAACTGTCAAAATAGTTGTCTTTCAAATAATCCAATTAAACGTAGTACAGTTTTAAAGTAAAAAATTCAGACAATTCCGTTTAGCATCAGTACGCAGTTTAAATATCAAAACAGTGCTATTTCAAGTAATTTAGTTTAGCATAAGTATGCAGTTTAGTTCTATTTAATCCATAGAGAGGACCCTATCTGGTGCTACCACTCCGGGCCAGAGTTGACCTGGAAGCGATGGCAATGAAGGGGTGCTCAGCATTTCCCAAAGCTCCAGCATCACAGTAACCTCACCATCAGATTGTTTAGTGTAATAATCAGGACATTCGTTGGGGCCGGGGGTCTTACCCCTCTGCAGAGAAGCAGTCAGTGTATTCTACGGCCCGAGCCGACTGGGCAAGTGATCTCTCGGGTGTAAGGCCTTGTGCATACATATCAACTTTCTTGTCCTTTGGTCCATTTGTCCAAGTACATCCTTTGTCCATTTAAAGAATAAACAAAAGAATATTACTAGGGAGACTGTCCACTTGACAAGTATTTCATTCCTTGTAAGTATTTTTTACACCTGTGTCAGTTGTTCGTTTTTAACCGTGGTTTGAATCACATCAAGTCTCCTCAGGTCTCCAGGACTGTTCTCAGTATTTCAGCTGATCATAACAATGTTGAGATCGATATGGGTTCGATTCTTCTGATTTCTAATTCCTACAAGTCTTTGGGGACCGCTTCAAGGTCATTTAGAGTTCTCAGACCAGGTCTAAGTATTTTTCTTTCGTTTTCGCTTTCCTTTATTTCCCTTTGTTGACAGCTGGAACAACAAAATCATAAATCAGTAATGTGTGTTTTGGTTGATTGGTTTTACGGCATGTCAACCCTTGATGAATTATTTTATCTCAGAGTCAGTATGACAGTTATGGTATCCAGCATGGTTCCAAACTCTATCCCCACAATTATTTTGAACGAGTAAATGCTTCCTTATTCCAAACAGATCTATTTGACCCAAAGATGGGATCCTTTGAGTTAGAGTTAGGAAATTTTTTTATATACATTTGGACTTATATATTTGATTTGAAAAAATATCCTAAGTAAAATATTTATCAACCCCTCAGCACAAGGAGGATGTGACACAAAGTCAATTTTTAAGCGGAGTTTTAACTGGTTTGAATTCAGACTTTTCCTTCTCTTAGACTGGTTGCTATACCAAGGTTAAAAAACACAGTCTGTCCTACTATTTACCAATAGCTGGAGGGAGAATAGTTGGATTCATACCTTTCCCAGGAGCATAAATGCTATGTGAAATGTAATCAGCCTCGTCCAGGATTTGAACTTGTGTCATTGTATTTTAAGAAAGGTGTGGATTTGGTTTGGTTTCTTTGTTTAATTATATATAAACCATCGTGGGTTATTTATTGCCTACATTATCCTTGTATAAAAACAGTAATGGTATTATTTAGCCCAGAGATGAAGGGATAAGGGGTTCCTGCCTTTTCCAAGGGCGTCAGTCCGAAAGTGAACGTAATAGCTCAACTAGAGTTAGAACTCGTTTACTACAGTGTTGTAGTCCAACACGATAGCCACTACGCCACGGGAACTCTACCTAGTAAGTAAAGTTGGTGACTGAAGTCGAGGGTGACCAGAAGGCTCCCTTTTCAGTAGCTACTACACCGAGGTGTAAAGAGGGCGCTACTCCTTTCCCTGGATTGCTCCACTTTACCCTTGTTACGTACCTTATATTGCTCGGTGTTAAGTAAGGAGGTATCAAGTACCATTTTTAAAGTCTTTGGTATGACGCGACCTGGGATTGAACCCAGGTCTCCAGGACCATCGCTGAACAATCTACCCACTAGGCCAATTGATAACGAAAAATGTTTCAAAATATCCTCACTTTCAGAAATAATTGATTTTCTTTTAAACCAAAGATAATAGGATTTTATCTTATCTAGTTGTACATTATACAATCAAAACTGATATTATTAGGTATTATTTACCGCCAAATATAACAGCATTCCACTCTGATAGTATGCTACAATATAGACTAACATGCAGTATTTCCCACGAACAAATAGACCACGATTTCTTACATGAAAAAGCTAATTTTCTTCTATTTGAACAGTATTATTTCTATTATATAATAAAAACAGATATTATTACGTATTATTTAATACCAAACTCCGCAACTTTGAAACTCTGTGATCGAAAATATGAATATGTTGTGGAATGTTCTTATAAAGAAAGTAGAAAAACGACGACTAACAAGAAATTGAAAGAATGCCATAGAGTTTAGTCATAAATAATACCTAATAATATCAGTTACGTAAAGTCTTGGTTTGGAAGAAAATGAACTTCTTTTTGATTATCATTGTCCTTATGAATGATACTGCATATAAGAATAATGATATTTTCTCATCACAAAAATGATGGCTTCGCGTTAAGCTTTAAAAAGTACAGACTCCATTGTTGAAGACGAAGGAGACGACCTTCTCCTTTGATTCACGTTCAAGCAAACAGAACTGGCCGTCGTGTTCAAAATCTATTGATTTTTATGGAACACATTCAATCTGCACTTATCTGTTTGGCTTGGGCAACACAGCCACTTAGACTTACTACATTCCGACGCATGGGAATTGGCCGCGTCACGTGACCCTCTCCCGGGACAAAAGTCCAGCGACGATTTTCATCAGCCGAGCATCTGCCGTGCGGGTTTCCGTTTATCTACACGACTGTTTACGCCTTTTTGTTTATTTGTTTATTTGACGCATTTTTTTCATCTTTCCTTCTTTTTTTCTTCTTCTTTCCTTCCTTCTTAGCTTCTTTCTTTTCTTCCTCCTTTCGTTCGTTTGTTCGTTCATTAGTTTCTTTCTTTCTTTCTTTCTTTTCTGCTTTTCTTTCTTTCCTTCTTTCTTTCTTTCCAGCTTTTCTTTCTTTCCAGCTTTTCTTTCTTTCGTTCTTTATTTCTTTCTTTCTTTTCTGCTTTTCTTTCTTTTTTTCTTTCTTTCTTTCCAGTTTTTCTTTCTTTCCAGCTTTTCTTTCATTCCTTCTTTCTTTCTTTCCTTTCTTTTTTAATGCCATCCGGGTATTTGTTGAGAAACGATAGTAAGTGTGAATTCTTGGTTTGCTCATCTCAGGCGAAATTTTCAACGATTCAAGTCAAGATAAAAAAAGAGGGTGGCGGATGGGGGTTGTTATGACGGTTACCGGCGTGGAAACTGGAATGGGTGAACCAACATCGAGCTTCAGTCGAAATCGTTTGTGTTAACTTTGTACTAACTCATTTAAGAAAGACTTGAACTCGCTTCTATACACAAATGCCGTACCAAAACTAAAAGAAAAAGTCATTCTGATGTTTACCTAAAGCTGATTTGGTTTAGTTTTATTTGGTTTTATAGCATATCAAGAATTGTGGTTTATTTAATGCCAAACCTTCTTCATACATATATATTAAATATATATGATTTGGTTTGGTTGCATTTTATGGCATATCAACCATTGTTGGTTATTTAATGCTAAATCATCTTTATACATATATATTAGATATATATGATTTGCTTTGATTGGATTTTATAGCATATCAACTATTTTAAGTTACTTAATGCCAAATCCTCTTTGTATATACGATTAGCAAACACATAGTTTGTAGTTAACATTTTTAACGAGTCAGACTACATTTGTTTGCACACGGTTGAATGGTTATACATATGACTTGTAATAGTTTGTTGGTATATTTATTTTTAATTGAGTCAGAGCTAATCTGTTTGTTCACAAGTATTACTATTGTTTGCACACAGTTAAATTGTTCCAAATATTCTGGCACGGATAGTTCTATTAAGTATTAATCGATTGTTTACATTCACTTAAATGGTTAGAAATATTGCTATCTAACATATATAGTTTTATTTGCACACAGTAAAATGGTTCCAAATATTTCTATGTAAGCCTAACTATTTAATTTAGGCATACTGTTAAAGAGTTCCAAGTATTGTTATGTATCACAAACAATTAACTTAAATAGCAGTCATTTGTTTGACCAGTCGACTGGGGCTGTAAAATACACCGACTGCACCTCTGCAGAGGGATAAGACCTCCCAAAGATTGTCCTGGATATGACACTAAACAATCTGATGGTAAAGTTCCAGTAATCCTGGAACTTTAGGGTATGGGGCGTACCCCTACATTGCCATTGCTCCCAGCTCCTCTCAGGCCCGGTGTGATAGCACCTGATAAGGTCCTATCTATGGGTTAAATAGAACTAAACTGTGTACTTATGCTAAATTGAATTGATCGAAATAGAAGTGTTTTAACATTTAAACTGCGTACAGATGTTAAACTGAATTGTTTGAAATGGAATGGTTCATTTGTATAAAAATGGATTCGGCATTAAATAACCTACGAGGGTCGATATGTCACAACAAACAAACAAACAAACTAGTCGTTTGTTAACACAAAATTAAATTGTCAAAGAGTTATGTTTCAAACAATTCGATTCAACAATCACTTGTTTACTCACTTTTTAATGAACAGTTCTATTTCTAACAATTCGATTCAACGTAAGTCATTTGTTTACACACAGCTTAAATGTCAAGCAGTTCTATATTGATAGGACCCTATCAGGTGATACCACTCCGGGTCAGAGTAGACCAGGGAGCGATGGCAATGGAGGGGTATTTCATATTCCACAAAGCTCCGGGGCAAGAGCCTCATCATCAGATGGTTTAGAGTTATAAACAGGACACTCGTTGTGGGATGGGGTCTTACCCCTCTTCATAGATGCAGTCGATGTATTCTACAGCCCCAGCGTACAGGGGTGCCTAAAGCTAGGGAAGGGCGCAAAAGAAATGGGTTCATACAATTCCTAACGAAAAGAAGTGATTTACGATAAGTAAAAAAGTGAAGCTGGCGACCGTAGTCGAAGGCAACCAGAAGGTTCCCTTTTCAATAGCTACTATACCGAGGTGTAGGGGGGGGAACGCTACTCCTTTTCCGTGGATCGCTCCACTTTACCCTTGATACGTACCTTACATTGCTGAATGTTAAGCAAGGCGGTATCAAGTACCATTTTTAAAGTCTTTGGTATAACGCGACCTGCGATTGAACCCAGGTTTCCCGTACCATTGGCGAACACTTTACTCACTAGGCCAATGAGCCTGTTTAAAAATTGATTAAAAAAATACCGCCCAATATTCATAAGAAAACTCTCAGTTCTTGTGACATCAGTCCATGATGTTATTGGTGCATCTATTTAGGAAGTGGTGAAAGTTTCTAATTAACATTTCATCGTTGTCTCCGTTAGATTAGGGTGTGATGGTTAACGGTTATCGTCGAAGGAAATAGACACGACGAGCAGGGTTCAAATCCAGACTGGTTGTTTGCATTTGATTACTTAGAGCTAATAATCTTGGGAAAGGTGTGACTCCAACTATTTCCCTTCCGCTTGATATGAGTAAATAGTAGGGTAGACTTTGATACTTTGCCTTGGTATGACAACCAATCTGGGAGAAGAAAAACTCTGAATTATAACCCGTAAAAGTCCACTTAGAAATTGTCCTTGTCATATCTTGCTCGTGCTGAAGGGTTAGTAAATACACATGGCAAAAATTTGTATGACTGAATATAACGTTCAGTGCGAACGGAAACACCACAAAATTATCATTAAATTGCAAATTGGACTGGAAATTGCTTTCTTTCCTCATGGCATTTCAAGTATGTTGCTCTAAAGAAAATTTCCCCACATTGTTTTTGCTAAGTTGCAATCACACAAACACTCACACACGTGTCACATATCATTACTCGGGCTCTTTTCGGGTGGATAGCATTGAGTAGTGTGTTTGATCCTAGGGTCCTTTCCCCAAACACCCAAGCAATACCTGCCTTGCAGAACTGAGTTCATAGCTTGGTGCTTAAGGCGCCCCAATATGGGAAATGCTGAAGGGACTAAGCGTTTTTTGAAATAGTCACGCGTAAGGCTCTATTCGTGCGTGGCTTCCCACCATAAATGACCTTGTGTCACACACTGGCTCAGTGGAAAATCAGTTAAAAACCACATACACGCTTGCGCGCTCATATATAGACACATGAATATATATACGTACATACATAGACATACATGTATGAATATACACACACACACAATGCTCGTGGTGTAATGGTTACTGTCGTAGGATATAAACACGGCGACCTGAGTTAAATCCAGGAGGGAACTGTTTATATTTCACATAGCACTATTACTCTTTAGAAAGGTATGAATCCAACTACTCTCTCTCACTTTCTTTCTCTCTCTTTCTCTTTCTTTCTCTCTCTCTCTTTCTTTCTCTCTCTTTCTTTCTTTCTCTCTCTCTCTCTCTCTCTCCCCAGCTATAGGTAAATTAGTAGGGCAGACTCGGCTCTTTAACCTTGATACAGCAACCAATCTAGGAGAAGGAAATCTCTGAATTCAAATTCAAGTTAGTAAATACATTTGTTGCATATTGACCTCCGACCCGGTCAAGCTGTCAAAATAGGAAAGGCACCTGTGTAAATAACATGTGCATCCGGTCGAGGATTGATTGGGTTGATTGAGTGCGAAATCGTGACGCTCGCAGGAAGAAGAGTGGGCTCAAATTATTATATAACTCGGTGCACAGGAAGTTCAATCAGTTGGAGATCAGATGAGTTGGAGATCAGATGAGCTGGAGATAAGATGCGGTAGAGAAAACCAGCACCCAGCAGAGGGGGCCCTCAGGCTCCGATTGAGCAGTTGCAGTTGGCGAAAAGATGCTGGAATGAGGACCATGTCCCAGGGAGGCTGAACCCCCAGGCCCCCGGTTGAGCAGCCCAGGAGATCGAAAAAGAAACGCTGTTATGGCCATAAGAGTGGGGGTCAATATGTTGCAGTTCTGTTCGGTCTCCAACTCCCTCTCACATACAACCCTTTCAATAAAGTGAGAGGTGTATTTTTCTAAAGACCTGTGTTGCTCGTCTTTATTGTGTTGTTATGATTCTGCATGCATATGTGTATGTATAGTTGTTCATGGCTATACAACACATTCACACACACACATACATACATACATAGACACACATATATAACACATACACACATACAAATACATATACATATATAGGCAAGCTAATGAAGAAATACGCGGATTTTCTGTTATGTACTTTCGACCCCGTTTTGCATCTCGTACTTTCTCTGCATCACCCTCCTGTGATACTTATAATTCTCAAGAATGTAATACTGTCTGATGACAGTCAAAGCGTCAAAGTCTTTGTTGCAATTATTATTCCTTTGATTATTAATGTATAAAGAGTTCTAATCAAATTTGACACTCTGTCGGAGGGGTTTAGAATATGATGACTGTGTACCCTGAAGAAGAGTAAGATTCCCTCAAAAAGGCATATCGTGGGTATCATTCTTAATTGAACCGGATGTTGAAGTTACAGTTCTGGTTATCTAGAGAGTGTAGAGTTCCCCTTTATTACAATTTCTCCTCGGTCCACTTTAATCTAGAGTGGTTGTATCTGTTAGAGAACTATCTATGATTCAAATAGAGCGGTTTAAAAATTATTAGTATTAGAATGGAATACTTGAAACCATAAAACCATGTACGACCAAATTATCATTATCTAATAGTAATAGTTACTCGAAACCATATAATTGTGTATAGATTAGGTCTGGTTTGGTTTCTTTGTTTATTGGTATATCCAGCTTTGTAGGTTATCTAATGCCAAAGCAATCGTTGTAGAAGAACAGTTGTGATACATTTTAACCCGTACCGAAGGGGGATAAGATAGTTCGCGCCTTCCCCCAGGGTATTAGTTCGAAAGTGAACGTAATAGCACGACTAGAGTTCGATCTTGCTTACTATAATATCACAATCCAGCTTTTTTGCTACTTCTCTTAATATAAATTATTTGTATTAGATAGGAATACTTGAAACCATACGACAGTGTGCAAATTATTTCTATTAGATATGATATAGATTAGATATTGATATCATGTAACAGTGAACAAAAAAAAAAAAACTCTTCGGAAAGAACGACATAAAAATTCAAATGTAAACATTGAATGAACACGATTCACTTACCTCTTAGTGTAAGATAAATTAGAGGGGTTGGCATGCTGATGCAGTCAATCAACCAACTAATAATTAATACTTAATTGCAATATCAATGTTTCAAGAGCCAATATATTTTATAAAGTTCACAATCATTTTAAACAGATAAGTATTTCATAAGTAAAGTTGTTTCCCTTAGTCGAGGATGACCCGAAGGCTCCATTTTTGATAGCTACTACACCGAGGTGGAGGGAAGGACTCTACTCCATTCCCTAGATCGTTCCACTTTACCCTTGATCCTTACCTTATAGTACTGAGTGCTAAGCAGAGCAGTATCAAGTATCATTTTTTGAGTCTTTAATATGACTCGATCTGGGATTGAACCCAGGTCTCCCAGACCACTGGCAATACATATATATATATATATATATATATAGTGGCCTAATGAGTAGACTGTTCACGAATGGTATATATATGTATATATACACAAAGTAAAGTAAGTAAAGTGCGACCTTAGTCGAGGGTGACTCGAAGGCTCCATTTTCGATAGCTACTACACCAAGGTGTAAGGGAGGGCGCTACTCTTTTCCCTAGATTGCTCCACTTTACCCTTGATCCCTACCTTATAATGCTGAGTGTTAAGTAAGGAGGCGTCAAGTACCATTTTTTGAGTATTTGTATGACTCGACCTGGGATTGAACCCAGGTCTCCCGGACCATTGGCGGACACTCTAACCATCATGCCAATGTCTGGTCAAATCCTACTTGGTTGGAGGCACAGATAAATATCTTCAGTTTTCGGCGGGTTTCTTGTCCGGAGGCGAAGGGAGTAATACGAGCTCCTTTTCGGGTATCAGCACACAACCTACCAGATGCCTCTCCAATCAGCCAACAGTCGACGCAGAATCCAACCAATCACAGCCGCAGACTCAGCTCTAGCCAATGCCAGGATCCAGCCAATCACAGCTGCAATCTCAAAACAGTTCTTTTCATAACTAAATTCCAAAAGACAAGCTTCAAGAATCTTTTGCAGGACGAAGTTTCGAAGGTCATACAGATTAGTGCTTTTTAGGATAATAAGTCTTGCTGCCCATCTTCGACCCTTTTCAAATAACTTTGCACAGGACAATGACGTAACTGTCAGCTAGACACCACAGACACTCGAAGATAAGGACCAGTATACGAGCAAACGACACTGCTTTAAACATTATCTTCTCTCCGAGGCCTCGTCGATTACAACCCTGGTTAACCAATGACTTAATAAACCGAGAAATCCATAATCCGGCCTTCGTGACCCGATGCGTGCGCCTCTTTGACCGTCTCCAGATTCCTGACCACGCAGCTACACCTACGACCTGCCCAGAAACACCAAGACTCGATCCTGATCTTCTTGACTCGCTGTTGCTAAGAACTTATTGACAGCTGAGTCAAGGTTTTCGATACGAGCACAGACTTGTTTCGACCACATCGACTCTTAACACCGCTGAGACGACACGGGCCCAATGCAGACACGTCAACTTTTCATGTATGTTTCGCCTAATAAAAACTACGATATTTTAACTTTAGTTCCTCGCTACTGTTATTCTATAATAATCTGTGTCCACGTCATCTCATTCCTTCATAAATGTCTGCGGCACCGACGTCTTTATCTCCTCAGCGCAACAAGTTCTTAAAACATTGATATTTTAACGAAAAATAAAGTGTTTACCAATCTCTGCGACACGAAAGGGACTATACTGTCTTGCTTTTGGATTCTCAGTCAGAGGCCGTAGAGGCGCTTACCAAGAATATCGCACCCCAGGACATAGCTACCAAGACGAAAGCTCAGTCTCTTTCTACCGCCTCCTTCCCAAATTTGAAAGCGTCAACAAGCAAGTTAAAATGACAAACGAATTCGCATACTACCTCAAGCAAAAATTATGGTATTAGCAGCGTGGGGTGTTCCGTTATTTTATTTATTTATTTATTTATTCATTTAACAATCATTTATTTACTGAATTATGGTTAGAGTGTTCGCCAATGGTCCTGGAGATTGGTGTTGAATCCCAGGTCGAGTCATACCAAAGACTCAAAAATGGTACTTGATGCCGCCTTGCTTAACACTCAGCACTGTAAGGTACGGATCAAGGATAAAGTGGAGCAATCCAGAGAATGGAGTCGCGTCATCCTCTACACTTCGGTGTTGTAGCTATTGAAAGGAGAGCTATCTGGTCGCCCACTACTCTGGTCGTCAACTTATAGACATAGTTTACTGGAAACAGACAAAATATTTAACGACACTCCACTTTGGATTGCCTTCTCAAGTGAGTTTTACAATTTTTCCCATTGTTTCAATAGACAGTTCTTTCGTTTGAGCCATATTTCCTTTCTGTTCTGTATACCCGACCCCTTGATGAGCACCAAATTTGGCTCTGCAGACGAGTAAAGCCCCTCCACGAGTTTTCCTGGTACTAAACAATCAGATAGCGAGGCTCCAGTAATACTGGGGCTTTGGGGAATATGGACTACCCCTTCTTTGCCATCGCTCTCAGGTCCACTCTGACCTGGAGTGGTAGCACCTGAAAGGGTCCTGTCAATGGATCTAATAGAACTGTTTGACATTGAAACTGTGTGCAAACAAATTACCTATGCTAGATTGAATTAATTGAAATAGAACTGTTTGATCATTTAACTGTTTGTAAACAGATGAGTGGTATTTAATTGAATTGTTAGTGATATATAGCAATAATTGGAACCATTTAACTTTGTTAACTTATGCTAAATTGAATTGTTAGAAATAGAATTGTTCTCAATACTGTTCTCCGCTCGGTACGATGAACTTGCCGCAAATTTAAGTTTTTCAACGGAGTCTTTTTACAAGTCTTTAAGACGGCAAGGAAGAAAATTGGAAGCGAACTTTGCCTTCTCAAGAGCCGCAAGATTTACGTTGGCGTAGGTGTTTTTTTACTGATCGATTTCTGTTTCGGAGCGAATTAAGATATAAATGACTGAATGGCTCTTGTACAATGGTCAGGTAGGGCTAAACTAGTTACCTGCCTTAGTTACCTGCCTTGTGACGGAAGTAGCTGTGTATTATCGATCAGTGTCAATGGTCGGTGATCGATAAGAGGCACTAAAAAAAGCCAAGATTTCAAATCCTGATTTTCAAAGACCTCTTCACTTGAACTATATACCCTACACGAACTTCACCCTATTCAATCCAATTTTCCTGGTATCATGTTAAGTTTATTAATATCAATAGTATTAAGAATAACTTTAATTTCTCACAAAGAGGTAGAGTATATATATATATATATGTGTGTGTGTGTGTGTGTGTGTGTGTGTATTTTTAATAATAATAACAATAAATAGGCGCATAAAATTATTTGGGATTTTGAGATACAAATGGATCATCTAATCCCGATCTACCAGACCTAGTGATAATCAACAAAAAGAGAACCTGTCTAATCAGAGTCTAAAACTGAAGGGAAGCAAAAAGAGGGATTAATACCGGGACCTTGCTTGAGAATTGAAAAAGTTATGGCACATGAAAGTGACCGTCATACTGATTGTAATTGGCGCGCTTGGTATTGTCATCAAAGGGCTTGTACAGTGTCTGGTGCACTTGAAAATAAAATGAAGAGTGGAGACCATCCAAACCACAACATTGTTGAGATCGGCCAGAATACTGAGAAGAGTCCTGGAAACCTGAGAAGACTTGCTGTCACTCAAATTACTGTAGAAAACCATCAGCTAACGGCAGTGAGAAGAACTCTGGAATGAGTAAAATAAAATCGAAGTAAAAAGTGCTCAAGACTTTATTGGTAGAGCAATATACAATGAATATTGAATGCAAAATTTCCCAAAGTTTTCTTACAACTCGATTCTCAAGAATAGTGTTGAAAAAATTAAAATTTAATTTGATGATTTCAGAAAAAAAATGGCAAGAAAAACAATTTAAGAAGGCATTTTGAACACAATGGGATAAATTACTTAACAGAAATTGCTCAGCTCATAGATATTGGATTAATAGTATATATATATATATATATATATATATATATATATATATATATATATATATATACTTTCTTTAAGAAAAACCAGTATTGCTCTGTAATATTAATTACATTGAGCTCTCTACTAGGAAAATTTAAATGTTCAGTTTTTGAATGATTTTCTTGTCCTGAAGGAATTTCTCCCAACTCTGGTTTAACTGGACCGAATAATACCTATATATATATGTGTGTGTGTGTGTGTGTGTTTATATGTGTGTGCATGTGTGTGTATGTGTGTATATATATATATATGCTCGGTGCAAACATTTTTTTAAGAAAAAAAATGGCTGAAGTCAGAAGA
Source organism: Sepioteuthis lessoniana (assembly GCA_963585895.1). NCBI lineage: Eukaryota > Metazoa > Mollusca > Cephalopoda > Myopsida > Loliginidae > Sepioteuthis > Sepioteuthis lessoniana. Next base: position 13,822,383 of record OY757917.1, on the reverse strand, counting down.
TAGTAAAAGCGGAGATACTCAAGAAAACAAACAAACAAACAAACAAACAAACAAATGTCAAAAGGACAGAAATAAGGGGTAAAAAACGAAGTAATTTTTTTCCCGTTAAAAATATTTTCGTTTGAATATTTTACTGTTTGTCACGTATCAGGTGGAACGTATGTCATCAAACCCTTGTCGTCAGTTAAAGTATGCCAGGTGGTTTAAAATATGCTGTGTGTAGGTTGCATGACTAGTCTTGATCACGTGATAAGACAAACTGGAAGGCATGAAACGAACAAAAAATATGATTATGTAGCAGTTAAAAACTGAACACACCTCTTATATACAGCTAATTTTAATTTTGGTCTATAACACGTTTGTAATTTTATTTTGACCCACTGGGAATTGTGCAAAAAGTTTAAATTTGACCAAACGAACAAATAGTATGTACGCAATTTAGAATCTGTCATAAAAATTGAGACGCACAAATTCTCTAGGATTTTGAGATACAATCAGATCTGGGAGACCTGGGTTCAATTCCAGGTCGTGTCATACCAAAGACTCAAAAAATGGTACTTGATACCTCCTTGCTTAACACTCAGCAATTCAAGGGAAGGGTAAAGTGGAACAATCCAGGGAAAGGAGTAACGCCCTCCCCTACACATCAGTGTAGTAAGTAGTAAAGTTGGCGACCATAGTCGAGGGTAACCCGAAGGCTCCCTTTTCGATAGCTACTACACCAATGTGTAGGGGAGGACGCTAATCCTTTCCCTAGATTGCTCTACTTTACCCTTGATCCGTACCTTATAATGCTGAGTGTTAAGCAAGGAGGCATCAAGTACCATTTTTTGAGTCTTTGGTATGACTCGACCTGGGATTGAACCCAGGTCTCCCGGGCCATTGGCGAACACTCTAACCCCTAGACAGTGTAGTAGCTATTGAAAAGGGAGCCCTCTGGTCCCCTCGACTGCAGTCGCCAACTTTACTTTTTACTTAATCTCGACCAGACGAACAGACCTAGTGATAATCAACAAAAAGAATAGAACCTGCCGCCCCGACAGACCACAGAGTAAAATTAAAAGAAAGCGAAAAGGAAGATAAATATATAGACACTGCCAAAGAACTAAAAGAAACCCTTAGAAACATGAAAATGACAGTGATACCAACTGTAAATGGTGCACTCGGTATAGTCACCAAAGGGTTGTTACAGGGACTGGAGGACTTTGACATAAGAAGACAAGTGAAGACCATCCAAACTACAGTATTGTTGAGGTCGGCTAGAATACTGAGAAGAGACCTGGAGACCTGCGGAGACTTGCTGTAAGTCAGACTCCAGTGAAAGACCATCAGCGCACGCTAGCGTGAAAGACTGGCCCGAAGTAATATAATAGTAAGGAGAGAAAATGAATCTCTTCTGATAGCAGCACAAAATAACGCCATAAGGATCAGCTATGTCAAAGCAAGAATAGACAAGACGCAACAAAATTGCTTCGGTAGATTATGCGGTAATAGACCCGAAATGATAAATCACATGATAAGCGAATGCAGGAGGTGCACGTGGTGTAATAGTTATCGTCGCAGGAAATAGACACGGCGACACGAGTTCAAATCCTGTACGAGACTGATTGCATTTCACATAGCACTATTACCCTTGGGAAAGGTATGAATCCAATTGTTCTCCCTCCAGCTATGGGTAAATAGTAGGGACAGACTGAATTTCTTCAGCTTTGGTGAGGCTAGGAGAAGGAAAACTCTGAATTCAAACCTGTTAAACTCCGCTTAAAAAATTGACCTTGTGTCATATCCTGCCCGAGCAGAGGGGTTGGTAAATATGGTAATAAGCGAAAGCAGTAAATTAGTGCAAAAAGAGTATTAGACGAGACACGACTGAGTTGGCACGGTGATTCACTGGGAATAGTGCAAGAAGTTTAAATTTAACCAGACGAAAAAATAGTATATGTACAACCCAGAATCTTTCCTAGAAAATGAGATGTACAAACTTCTTTGGAATTTTGAGATACAAATAGATCATTTTATCTCGGCCAGACAAACAGACCTAGTGATAGTCAACAACATAATAAATGAATAAATAAATAAAAGAAGGAGACCCTGCCGAATTGTGGACTTTGCCGTCCCGGCTGATCAAAGGGTAAAACTGAAGGACAGCAAAACAGGAGATAAATATCTGTACCTTGCTAGAGAACTGAAAAAAACTATTGAACATAAAAGTGACGGAGGTGCCAATTGTAAGTGACGCGCTCGGTACCATCCATAAAAGATTGGTACAGGGACTGGAGAGCTTGGAAATAAGAGGATGAGTGGGGACCATCCAAACTACAGCATATCTAAGATCGGCCAGAATACTGAGAAGAGTCTTGGAGACTTGAGGAGACTTGCAGTCACTCAAACTCCAGTGGAAGACCATCAGCGAACCCTAGTGTGATAACTAAAAAATAATAATAATAATAATGATAATATTCTAATGTAAAATATAGAATATTGTCTATAAACAATTCTACCCCGGGGATTTTTTTTCTTCTAAATCAAAAATACCAGGATATTATTATTATTGCTTCTGGTAACTGGATCATTGGCCTAGTGGGTAGAGTGTTCGCCAATGGTCCGGGAGACCTGGGTTCAATACCAGGTTGCGTCATACCAAAGACTTTAAAAATGGTACTTGATACCTCCTTGCTTAACACTCGGCAATATAAGGCGTGTATCAAGGGTAAAGTGGAGCAATCCAGGGAAAGGAGTAGCGCTCTTCCCTACACCTCAGTGTAGTAGCTATTGAAAAGGAAGCCTTCCGGTCGCCCTCGACCACGGTCGCCAACTTACTTACTTATTATTATTGCTAGTTGGAAATAATACAATCAAAACATATTATCAACAATTATTTTTCACCAAATTCTACAATATTAAAACTAACCGAAATTAAAATTGCATCGCCACTGTAAAAAACGAAAAAGAAAGCGTCAGTAAGGTGTGTAGTTATTTTTAGACTGATACATCTTCATATTTTGGGGAATAGATTAATAGCTAATAATATCCGTTTTGATTGTCCCATTAGATATAATGAAATGTTGGTAGCTCTGGTTTGATTGAAAATCCCAGGTCGGTGAAGTTGAGCAATATCATCCAAGTAACATGTTGTCGAGTATTGTCCTGAAGAAAAACTGGACCTCGTTGTTTAGCCAATTCTGATCGCATTTTGTTTCACTGAACCTGAATTTCAACCCATCTTGATCTACAAGACTCGTTTTGCCACCCACCTCGGAGAAACTTCTAAAACCAGTACTATACTCTCCGATTACAAGTGGATTCTTCGCCTGATCATTTGTTTAACAGAATTTATGACCAAGCTTGAACTCAAACAAAAAAATGGAAATTCATCATTTATTTTTTTCATATTTAAAATCAAATTCAGAAAGAAGTGTTTGAAAATGTACAAAGAAAACACTTTAATCATTAAGAATGGGAATTTCTTATGCGACTTCACTTTAAAATATGACAGTGAGTACAATAAAATAATATGTTAAAACAAAATTTTAACAGTTTATACAAAAATTGGAAAGTATTTTCCTAACAACCGAATAGATAAGCAGTATTAATACATCGCTTTGGTACAAAATCAGCCGGAAATATAAGCGATATAAGCGGTCGCTTACGACCCCGTGTCCATCAGAAAAACCTCGGAAGACGTGATAATCTTATGCAAAATATGACAGTGAGGACGATAAAATAATATGTTAGAACAAAATTTTAACAGTTTATACTTAAATCGGAAAGTATTTTCCTAACAACCGAATAGATAAGCAGTATTAATACATCGCTTTGGTACAAAATCAGCCGGAAATATAAGCGATATAAGCGGTCGCTTACGACCCCGTGTCCATCAGAAAAACCTCGGAAGACCGTGATAATCTAATGCAAAATATGAGAGTGAGGACGATAAAATAATATGTTAGAACAAAATTTTAACAGTTTATACTAAAATCAGAAAGTATTTTCCTAACAACCGAATAGATAAGCAGTATTAATACATCGCCTTGGTACAAAATCAGCCGGAAATATAAGCGATATAAGCGGTCGCTTACGACCCCGTCTCCATCAGAAAAACCTCGGAAGACCGTGATAATCTTATGCAAAATATGACAGTGAGGACGATAAATAATATGTTAGAACAAAATTTTAACAGTTTATACTTAAATCGGAAAGTATTTTCCTAACAACCGAATAGATAAGCAGTATTAATACATCGCTTTGGTACAAAATCAGCCGGAAATATAAGCGATATAAGCGGTCGCTTACGACCCCGTGTCCATCAGAAAAACCTCGGAAGACGTGATAATCTTATGCAAAATATGACAGTTAGGACGATAAAATAATATGTTAGAACAAAATTTTAACAGTTTATACTTAAATCGGAAAGTATTTTCCTGACAACCGAATAGATAAGCAGTATTAATACATCGCTTTGGTACAAAATCAGCCGGAAATATAAGCGATATAAGCGGTCGCTTACGACCCCGTGTCCATCAGAAAAACCTCGGAAGACCGTGATAATCTTATGCAAAATATGACAGTGAGGACGATAAAATAATATGTTAGAACAAAATTTTAACAGTTTATACTTAAATCGGAAAGTATTTTCCTAACAACCGAATAGATAAGCAGTATTAATACATCGCTTTGGTACAAAATCAGCCGGAAATATAAACGATATAAGCGGTCGCTTACGACCCCGTCTCCATCAGAAAAACCTCGGAAGACCGTGATAATCTAATGCAAAATATGACAGTGAGGACGATAAAATAATATGTTAGAACAAAATTTTAACAGTTTATACTTAAATCGGAAAGTATTTTCCTAACAACCGAATAGATAAGCAGTATTAATACATCGCTTTGGTACAAAATCAGCCGGAAATATAAGCGATATAAGCGGTCGCTTACGACCCCGTGTCCATCAGAAAAACCTCGGAAGACCGTGATAATCTTATGCAAAATATGACAGTGAGGACGATAAAATAATATGTTAGAACAAAATTTTAACAGTTTATACTTAAATCGGAAAGTATTTTCCTAACAACCGAATAGATAAGCAGTATTAATACATCGCTTTGGTACAAAATCAGCCGGAAATATAAACGATATAAGCGGTCGCTTACGACCCCGTGTCCATCAGAAAAACCTCGGAAGACCGTGATAATCTAATGCAAAATATGACAGTGAGGACGATAAAATAATATGTTAGAACAAAATTTTAACAGTTTATACTTAAATCGGAAAGTATTTTCCTAACAACCGAATAGATAAGCAGTATTAATACATCGCTTTGGTACAAAATCAGCCGGAAATATAAGCGATATAAGCGGTCGCTTACGACCCTGTGTCCATCAGAAAAACCTCGGAAGACCGTGATAATCTTATGCAAAATATGACAGTGAGGACGATAAAATAATATGTTAGAACAAAATTTTAACAGTTTATACTTAAATCGGAAAGTATTTTCCTGACAACCGAATAGAGCATCATCATCATCATATCGTGTTGGCAGCACGGATATCCCTGACCCTCTCTTGCCACTCCTCCCTATCGTTCATCGCCCTAGGTAGGTCTTCAGGACAACAACCTGTATCTTCACATAGCTGCTGAATGTACGTTCGAGCTGGTCGTCCTGCTTTTGCGCGGCCATGTGTGGGGATCCATAAGAGTACATCTCTTATGAGTTCATCTCTGCTTCTCCAGCAGTGTCCTGCATGTCTGGTTCGTCTAAGTTGAATAGTTTTCGTGATAGGGGGCAGGTGGCCGTACAGTTGGTGTCTTGTGGGGTGTTGCCGCCAGGACTTGTTCAGGATTACACGCAGCATTCTTGTGTAAGTGCCATCTAGTTTCTTCTCCAGCCGTTTTGTTAGCGTCTATGTAGTGTATCCATATAGCAGTATCGATGTGACCGCTGCCTGGAAGAAACTGCGTTTCATTTTATCGGTTAGGTCTGATTTCCATATAATCGATAGCCTATTGATAGCTGTCCATGCTTTCGTTAACCTCGTTTCGATGTCCTTTTCGGTTGATTCGACGCTGCTTCCTAGGTACGTGAATTCCTCTACTAGTTTAAGTGGGGTTCCTTCTAGAGTGGAGATGTCCCCCGTTTGGTTATAGCACATATATTCCGTTTTGTGTGCGTTAACATAGAGGCCTATGCTTGCTGCTGCTCGTTCCAAGCTATGCAGAAGTGTTTCGGCTTGGTCAGGTGTATTTGCCAGTATCGCTATGTCATCGGCGTAGTCGGCGTCGGTAATTGTTGTTGCGGGGTATCTTCTGCTTCTTTTCTTCGTCAGTTCGAAGCCATTCTCTTTGATTTTGTCAATCGATGTTCTAAGTACGTAGTCTAGACAAATGATAAAGAGGTACGGGGCCAGCGTGTCCCCTTGTAGTACTCCTGCTACAATGTCAAAGTATTCTGTGTCTCCATCCGGTGATCGTACTTTTACTTTAGTGTTTCTATAGAGAATCGTTATTGCCGCTACGGTTTCTTTAGGTATGCCGTACGCTAGTAGTATTTGTTCCATCTTTCCTCTGTGAATGGAGTCGAAAGCCTTGGTAAAGTCGACAAATATTAATGTCGCTTGTAGGTTCTTTGCCCGTACACCTTCAAGGATTCTGCGGATGGTTAGTATTTGTGAGGTCGTGGATCTATTTCTTCGGAAGCCATTTTGGTTTTTTCTAAGTATGTTGTCGATTTTGGGTTCTATTCGGTTTCGTAGTAGGGCATTGTAGATTTTGGCAGCTATGGATGTAAGTGTTATGCCTCGGTAGTTTTTGGCTAATCCGAGGTCCCCCTTTTTAGGGAAGGGGTGTATGCATCCCTTCATCCATCTATCTATCGGTTTTTGATTGTATACTGCGTTGCAGTGTCGGAGCAGTATGTCGTCGAATTGTCTGGTCTTCCATACTTCCGGGGGAATTTCGTCCAGCCCTGCAGCTTTCCTATTTTTAATTTTTCTGAGAACCGAGTCGAGTTCTTCTTGTGTGAACGGTCCCAGTTTAATGTCTAATTGTTTGCTAATTATTCTGGTGATTGGTTCATGCGTTATTTTTGGTGGGTTTCCAAGTAAGTTTTCGAAATACGGTTAAGCCTACCAAAAAACGCCAAACGAACAGCGACCACCAAACACTATGACTGGGCCCTATTAAACAACAAAGATATAAAAGATAAATACGTATTAGAATTAAAAAACAGATTCGAAACACTACAAGAAAAGACGGAAAAAAGTACACCAAACGACGAATGTGAAAATTTCGTCAATGCACACCTCGAAGCAGCAGCAAAATACATTCCAACAAAAATTAAAACTAAATATAGATTCCCATGGGAAACTTTAGCGGTGAGAGAAAAACGTGCACTAGTGAAAACAGCCTCCAAAAACTATCGAAAAAACCCAACAAACACAAATGCCTTAAAACTAAAAACGGCACAATATCAATTAGCAGGCATATATATAAAGGAACAGACAGAATACATTCAAAATCAGATAGATAAGATTAGAGACTCGGTGGAAGATAGACTATCTAGAATAGCCTGGCAAACAATAAACGAAGTGAGCAGAAGAAAGAACACAGCCAAAGCAAAACTTAAAGCAGCAAACCGAATAGATAAGCAGTATTAATACATCGCTTTGGTACAAAATCAGCCGGAAATATAAGCGATATAAGCGGTCGCTTACGACCCCGTCTCCATCAGAAAAACCTCGGAAGACCGTGATAATCTTATGCAAAATATGACTGTGGACGATAAAATAATATGTTAGAACAAAATTTTAACAGTTTATACTTAAATCGGAAAGTATTTTCCTGACAACCAAATAGATAAGCAGTATTAATACATCGCTTTGGTACAAAATCAGCCGGAAATATAAGCGATATAAGCGGTCGCTTACGACCCCGTGTCCATCAGAAAATCCTCGGAAGACCGTGATAATCTAATGCAAAATATGACAGTGAGGACGATAAATAATATGTTAGAACAAAATTTTAACAGTTTATACTAAAATCAGAAAGTATTTTCCTGAAGACCGAATAGATAAGCAGTATTAATACATTGCTTTGGTACAAAATCAGCCGGAAATATAAGCGATATAAGCGGTCGCTTACGACCCCGTGTCCATCAGAAAAACCTCGGAAGACCGTGATAATCTTATGCAAAATATGACAGTGAGGACGATAAAATAATATGTTAGAACAAAATTTTAATAGTTTATACTAAAATCGGAAAGTATTTTCCTAACCACCGAAAAGATAAGCAGTATTAATACATCGCTTTGGTACAAAATCAGCCGGAAATATAAGCGATATAAGCGGTCGCTTACGACCCCGTGTCCATCAGAAAAGCCTCGGAAGACCGTGATAATCTTTTCCAACAACAAAGTATTTTCCTAACAACCGAATATAGTGTTCCTTTGGAAATAATAAAATACTGAATTTAGAAGAAAATACATAAATTACAAGAAAAAATGTAATACGCGTTGTTATTTATGGGTGATACTGTAGTACCTAATAATATCTGTTTTCATTGCATATTTCCACAATCCAGATATCTTTGTTTTAGGTTTGGTCTTGTTTAGGTTTCTTTTGTTTAATGGCATATTAACCTTGGTGGGTTTTTTAATGCCAAAGCCATTCTTGCAGAAGAACAGTAGTGGTATAATTCAACCCACACAGGGTGGAGGGCATGAGGGTGTTCATACCTTTCCCAATGGTATTTGTCCGAAGATGAACGTAATAGCACGACTGGAGTTCGAACTCGTTTCTTTCAATGTCGCAGTCCAGCGCCATGGAGTGTCCCCAACTCTTTTTTTTTCAAAAGAATACTAATATTTTATATTAAAAAATTTGTTAGAAGTCTTTTTTTATGGGTGATACGATAAAACTTCATAATATCCATTTTGACGGTAGAATGTTTCACTAGAAATTACAAAATCTCGGTATCTTTGGTTTAAGAAGAAAATTAACTTTTTATACAATAAATTGTCCGGAGTATTCTTATTTATAAGCGATATTGCGGAGTGATAGATTGGATTTTTTTTATTTAAGTATGAAAATAATTTTTCTATTCCTTGTTGAATTCCTATTCTGAACAAAGAAAAAAATGTTGATGCCAAATTGATTATATTTCTGTATTTTTAAAGATATTGGATATCTTAAATTTCGAGGGTGTTAAATTCATTGAATAGGGATGTTAAGGGAGGTCGTGCCAACCTAACGATTTGATATTCTTCAAGGGTTATTTAATGGGTATGTGATTGGATCGCCATTTTGAAAAATGACTTTCTTTATCCGGAACAAAAATCAGCGAGCCTTTAAGTTAATCTTTCGTTCGAGACAAAAAATCTGGGATTATCTGGATTTTTTGAAACGAAGCTATTATATTCTACCAGAATCTCACCAAATAATCTAGATTACACCAACTGTATTCCCTGCTGAGGGTAAGTCTTCTCTTCTCAACAAAAAAGGTCCTGAGTATGACACCAAATAGATTCAGGTGGCAATGCCTCACTAATGAAGCTCGATGGGCATTTAGATAATTTGGTTTGGGTTTTATGGCATATCAACCATTGCAGGTTATTTAATACCAAATTCTCTTTATACAAATGCACAAGATATATATGATTTGGTTTGGTTGGGTTTTATGATACATCAACCATTGAAAGTTTTTTAATGCCAAATCCTCTTTATACATATACACTAAATATTTATGATTTGGTTTCGTTTGGTTTTAAGGCATATCAATCATTGTAGGTTATCTAATGCCACATCTTCTTTATACGTATATATTTGATGTGATTGGGTTTTATGGAATATCAACTATTGTAGGTTATTTAATGCCAAATCATCTTTATATATATATATATATATATATATATATATATATATATATGTGTGTGTGTGTGTGTGTGTGTGTGTGTGTGTGTGTGTGTGTGTGTGTGTGTGTGTGTGTGTGTGTGTGTGTGTCTTATTTAATGTCAAACCCTCGTTATACATATATATTAAAAATATATGATTTGGTTTGGGTTTATACCATATCAACCATAGTCGGTTATTTAATACGAAATTCCTTATATATATATATATATATATATATATATATATATATATGGAGGGGGATTTGTATTATTTAATGTCAAATCCTATTTATACATAGATGGTTTTGCTCGGTTTGGTTTGGTTTGGCTGCCATTGAAAGTTATTTAATGCCATCTATATTAAATATATAGGATTTGTTTTGGTTAGGTTTTAAGGCAAATCAACCATTGAATGTTATTCAAACCAAATCCTCTTTGTAGATATATACTAAATATATATGAATAAGTTTCGTTGGGTTTTATGGCATATCAACCATTGTGGTTTATTAAATGCCAAATCATCTTCATACTTTATACTAAATATATATAATTTATATACACATTTTGTTAATAGAATTTAAAAAAGATCCTGAGCTCATTTTTTTTGCGTGCAGAAAGTTTCAAGTATTTCTGTATAAGTCACATTTTAAAATCAGTCATTTTTTGTGCACATAGTTTGTGGGAAATTTAATTTTAAATGAGTTAGAACTAATTGGTTTGCACACTAGTATTGCTATTGTTTCCACACAGTTTAATGGTTTCAATAATTGCTATCTGACACTAAAAAATTTATCCAATATCAATCATTTGTTTGCACATAGTGAAGTGGTCATAAGTATTGTCATTTAATACTATCGATTCAATTACACATCAATCATTTGTTTACATACAGTTAAAGGATCAAACAGTTCTATTCCAAGCAATTCTATTCAGCATAAGACATTTGCACACAGTTTAAATGTTAAACATTTCTGTTTGACCGATAAATGGGAACCTTTTAGGTGCTACAACTTCGGATCAGAGTAAAACTGCGAGCAATGGTAATGAAGGGATACTCTGCATTCCCCAAAGCTCCAGCATTACTGAAGCCTCGCTATCAGAGTATTTAGTATCATATCCAGGACACTTGAGGGAGGAGTTCAACCCCTCGGCAGAGATGCATTTGGTGTATTCTACAGCCCCAAACGACGAGGAATTTAGTCACTGCTTCATTGCCATGACTCCCAGGTCCACTCTGACTCGTTGTCGTAATATCTGTTAGGGTCTCCTCTATGAGTCAAATAGATATGTTTGAACTATGAAAGTGTTTACCTGTTTAAAGTGATTGTGCAGATATAATTTTGTATATAATTGTAGACCATGATTCTTAAACTAATTTTGGCGTAAAAAGACTCAACAAGTGTTAACATACTGTAAAAACCAGCCAACAAACCAGCCAACCAGACAACCAACTGATGTAAATGTTGACTTGGAACTCTAGCGTGTTGCTTCTTTATAATTCCTTTAAAAAAAACTGACATCGATATAAAATAACCCCAAAACAGTTGACATAACGAAAAGCCAGCCAATCAGTATTTTCGAAGCGAGGCTTTGGATGTTTCAACCTGATTTTATTCCTTCAACAAAGAATAAAAGATTAAATTTCATATTCATTGTTGATAATGGCGACCATCTTATTAATAAATGAATTCATTTTTTGTTATATTTGAACTTGAAAAAAAATACATTACTCATAATCATAGCAAAAACAAAAGCAGTGTTCAAAAAAGTATCGAGACTGAAGCTGTATTTACCAAGACAAAAATGAACAATGACAGAAACGTTCATTTTCTTCAAAATACGAACTGTGTTGATTAGAGTAATACCGAGACTGAATTTATATTTACCAAAATGGGAATGAACAATGAATGAAATGTTTATTTTCTTCAAAATACGAACTGGGTTCATTGAAGGAATGCCGAGACTGAATTTGTATTTATCAAAATGGGTATAAACAATGAATGAAATGTTAATTTTCTTACTGCAGCCAATTTTTGAAATAGACCTTTTGTCATTCAAATTATTTATTCTAGTGTGTTTTCTGCTGGTCGAAACACCCTTGAAATTTTTCTTTTTGATATGGTATGAAACTGTGCGCTGTCTTTCTTTTAGTGTCCAGCTCGACCTCAGTAAGATAAATTGTCAAGGTAAGACCCACATATGCACTATTTTCTTTGGAGACACATGTTAATCTTACCACTACAACTCTTTCCAGACGACTTACAATGCACATCAATGACTCCAGTTCCATAGCCTTACATCTTAAGAACCATTCTGTTCCAAAATCCAAGTTTCGAAAAATTTTAGTTCAAACACCACTATAATCGCACACAAAATTGATAAGCTACGACTATAAATCATTGAAACCCTACATATAAAAACAAAAAACCTAAAATCAATAGAATTAATTTTGAAATAACGACAATGTTTTGAAATGCTTTTAGTATTTTTCCCATGTTCCTTTGATAGTATTCTATTTTCGTTGATAGCGTTCCCTTTTTAAATAGCGCTACCCCTTTTTAAATACATCAGTGACCCTGTTTTTATCCAACTCTGCCTTCGCATACATTTTTGTTATGTTATAAAAACTTTCAAAACTCATTTTAAAAAACAACACACCTTACAACAGCATGCAACTCCTGATGATGGCCTATAAAGGGTCCGAAAGCGCTAGGGACAATTTTGTGAAATTCATCTACCAATCCCAACTTGAAACTAAGACACTTATCAGGAAACTTGAAAATTATACAGAGAAAATTTGTATTATATATATATATATATGTATATATATTGTATATTTAGGCAATAAATTGTTATGTAGACAAGTTCTATTAAATACAACGGACTGCTTCTTTTTTATAATCCTCAAGTGAAGACATTCAAGTCTTCTTACGATTCTTCACATTTCCGGGTCGAGATGGTGGGGAAAAAGCCACTGAGCAAATATAAGACTGATGATTTTATAAACAATCTAACAATACTTCCGAAGATGACCAGTGAAATGGTTGAAAGCGCTTGGGCTAACATAGGTTTTTGTTCTACACAATCTCGACCCGGAAATACGAAGAACAGTAAGAAGACTTAAACGTCTTCACTTGAAGATCATAAAAAAGAAGCAGTCCGTGGTATTTAACAGAATTATATATATATATATATATAGAGAGAGAGAGAGGGTCTCAAAATAGATGCAACCAATTAATAGGATAATGATTTATTAATGAGACAAGAAACTCTATGAGTTTATACTTGATCTGGATTCTGTATTGGTACAGCTGAAGATCCTTTAAGATTCTTTACAATGCTGCACATGAGAGACCAAGTTCTTGGGAACGTCTTGGAGGGAGTTTTTGGACTCCTTCCAACAGAATCTCTCACCGCATCCACATTGTCAGGGCATCTTGCCGTCAACTTCCTTCCAGAACTGGGATTTTCTGCTTTCTAGTTGAGGTTGTTTACTGACCCTGTGGCTTGAAATGTATGTACCCAACGATAGATTTGGCTTTTCTTGGGATAATTGTTAAAGTTAAACTTCCTGCAAAATTTTTGTTGTACAGTTTTGAATGATTTTGTCTCCAAATAAGCAATGAAAAATATTTTTAATCTCTTATCCCAGGCATTGGGATCAAGAATGAATTGTTTTTATGGTATACTATTTTCAAATCTGAAAAAAAAAGAACACAATATTATTATTGGTCGAGTTATTAGTAATCACATATGTCCCATGTATATTGAGACACCGTATATATATGTATATATATATATATATATATATATATATATATATATTATTATTATTATTATTATTATTAAAATGGCCCAGTATAGCGTGATTTGTATTAGAGTATTACATTTAATGTTCAGAGAGAATCAAGTTATTTCTCGTCCCAACTTAATGACAATTAATTATAAAACCATAATAATCAGATGGAAATCTTTAATCCCCTAAAGCTCCATATGACAATTGTGTTTTCTATGTTTAAAAATCATATGAAACTATTTGTAATGGAATTGACCTGAGAAGGTGGGATTTGATTCTTTCAGTTATACATGATGGACTTACCCATCCTTCCCGACGAACGTAGGTCTAAGAATTCGGTTAAAGAAGTCAACCATTAGTCTACCTACATAGGTAATTTGTTTATAGTGTTGAAGTCTTGTGTCGAACCATCAATATATATATATATATATATATATATATGCATAGATTGTGTACCGTTATGTAAAACATACATACGTATATATTGTACGTAACGGTACTTAATATATATATACATATATATATATAAAGTTGGCGACCATAGTCCAGGGTGATTCGAAGGCTCCCTTTTTATTAGCTACTACACCGAGGTGTAGAGGAGGGCACCACTCCTTTCGCTTGATTGCTTCACTCTGCCCTTGATACGTACCTTATGCTGAGTGTTAAGCAAGGAGGTATCAAGTGCCATTTTTTAAGTCTTTGGTATGACTCGATCCGAGATTGAACCCCGGCTTCCAAGGCGAACGCTCTACCCGCTTAGCCAATATATCATTATACTTAATATCAAGTAAAACTCAATAGATATAATCCTTTATAAAGTTATTACAACAATCTGCACAGATTGTTTCCTCAGATGGCGAACAATTTTTAGTTGAGTGTTAACCTTATTCCGACTTGTTCCTTATAAGTCTATTCTTGGATTGAATTTTTATGATATATATATATATGTCACGAACTCATTAGTGATTTACTCCTGTGGACCCCTTCACATGGACGAGCAAAGGCAGGACGACCAGCTTGAACCTACATACAGCAGCTCTGTGCCGATACGAGATGTAGCCCTGAGGACCTGCCGGAAGCAATGGACAATAGTGAAGGGTGGTGATGTTATATAATTGCGTAAGGATTTTTTTTATATTACCATTTTTCGTTTTATATATCTCATTTTTCGGTTTAGTTAGGCTTAGAACCTTTCGGCTCAGTGCCTGGGTAGGTGCAGACATTAACGCAGGTGTTCACGTGCGCGCGCGGGGAGGATGTAACAATCACAGATGTCACAATAAAAACCCCAGATAGAAAATGTGACTGGGGATGTGAATGACGTCATGCCCAGAAGCGATGGGCTGGGATTCTTAGTGATGTTGAAAAAAAAGCAGTTAGTTTTGATTTGAACTTAGACGAAGAGAGTTGATTTTTCGGACCTGGGTGAGGCCAGTGCAGTTTGTGGACTGCGGGGTGCGTGCACGCGCGTTGGTTGAGTCAGTGAGTTGAGAGCTGACGATGGACGAACAGTCAGCATAGAAAAATTGTGTGTGTCTCTCTCTCTCTCTCTTCGTGTCGAAAACCTAAACTTAAAGAAGGTAATAAAAGTTTCGTACCTGAACTAAGAGAGTCGTCAGTGTTTCGCATGTTTTTCGGGATTCCTCTGCGTATGAACTTTTTATGAACATTATGAACGTTTTATACATCCGTATATTTGTATAGTCGTAGATTATGGCTATATTACAGCGAGAGAGGTTCAGGAATATCCGTGCTGATGGCATGACATGATGATGATGATGATGATGTATATATATATATATATATATATATAGGTTAAATTTTCATTTTTTTAGAAAATCAACATTTAACTTGAAAGTACGAAAACTGGTGTTTGATGTAATAAGAACTGACACCCAAAATTTGTTTCCGAGCGTTTACCAATTTTTGAGCGTTCAGTTTTTAAAATTGTCTGCAAAAATTTACAAGAATATCTAATTTCCACAAGTTTCGATTTACAAACTGACTTTAAAATTTTTACTATTTCAATAATGAATCCAGATAAAATTGATATTTTTTGTATTTGATACAAAGAATGGGAAATATATTCAAAGCAGAATTCAAAGTATGAATATCCCCAAGCGAAATATGCCATTTTTTTTACAATGTTCAATAAAAGATAACAGTAAAAATTTTAAAAGATGACCAAAATAAAACAAAACTAAAAACAAAAAAAAACCTAATCTCTGAAAAAGTTTTTACACTATTTGTTCGGTTATAATTAATTCTAAAACGTAGATGGATAAAAGTGTATTACATCATGATACTGCTGGGCATAACTTATCAGACAAAACGTTTTGAATTTGTATTGTTCATTGAGGTGAAGGAAGAAACCATTAAAAAACTTACTAAACTATATTACATCATAGCATAACTAAACTGTTCACTATAGTTTTCCCTCGAAATAAATGAAGGTTTTATTTGATAGCACTATGATTTGATAATAATATGCAGGTATCTTGCTTCTTGTCTATATCCAACTTGTAAAAGTTCAGTTGTTAATTTTACTACTCTTTGCCTGCCTTGTGAGTGTGCAGTTAAAGTTGGAAACTCTAATATCGTTCAATTCATAAAAGACTCGCAGTTCAGTATTTGAAAAACCGTGGTGTAATGGTTATCGTCGTAGGAAGTGGACACGGCGACACGAGTTCAAATCCTGGACGAGGCTGATTACATTTCACATAGCACTAATACCCTTGGGAAATGTATGAATCCAATTATTCTCCCCCCAGCTATGGGTAAATAGTAGGACAGACTGGGTTCTTCAGCCTTGGCGAGGCAACTAGTCTAGAAGGAAAACTCTGAATTCAAACCTGTTAAACTCTGCTTTAAAAAATTGACCTTGTGTCATATCTTGCCCGAGTGGAGGGGTTGGTAAATATGATTATTTGAAAAACCTTCTGAAAGCGTAGGCTCACTCAGTTTACTTTGTGAGGGGTTAATCAAATTCGACTAGTGTATAGCGTCAAAGTTTATGGATGTAATTTTCTAAAATCTCTTCTTTGGTGGCTCGCTCATTCAGAAACAAAAGAAAATATTTTTATTTGAACGTTTAACCATACTGGTAATATTTTTGTGATGTAATTTGAATGAAACTTTTCAAATTATTCTTATAAATTGGCATAATCAAGTATGAATAAACGTTAACTGACCAAATAGAAAACATTTTAATGGCTTCTTCCTTCACGTCAAATTTTTAATGATTTCGAGCTTCAGCTTAATTTTTAATGGTTTCTTCCTTTATCTCAATTTTTCTAATGGCTTCTTTCACCTTAATTTTTTAATGGCTTCTTCCTTCACCTTAATTTTTTAATGGCTTCATACTTCCCCTATATTTTTCAATGGCTACTTCCTTTACCTCATTTTTTATGGCTTCTTCATTTAAATCAATTTTTTAATGGTTTTTTCCTTCACCCCACTTTTTTAATGCCTTCTTCCTTCCCCTCTAATTCATCGGACCTTGTAAATTTCTCATGTAACATTGAGAAAAGAATATTTTCTAGAAGTAAAACAAAAGTATTAGGCCATGAATTCTTTGGTTTGGGTTGGGTTTAAATGGCATATCAACTGTCTTAGTTTATTTAATGCCAATTTTTTTCATACGTGTATATATTGAATATTTATGATTTGTAAACACATTTTCATGATACAATTTTTAAGCCAGTCTGTGCCCCTTTGTTTATATACATTTAAATGGCTTCAAGTATTTCTATGTAACAGTAACAGTGTAACATCAGTGATTTGTTTGTAGACATTTGAATGGCTATGCATATAATCTTTGTAAGTGAATAGTTAAATGATTTTTTGTACACTAGTATTGCTATTATTTCTACACTTTTAAATTGTTTCAATTATTTTTATCTAACAATTCAATCACGCATCAGTTATTTCTTTACACACAGTTAAATGATAAAAGTTCAATTTCGAATAATTCGATTGAAGATTAGTCGTTTGTTAGCACATAGTTTAAATGTCAAACAGTTTTATTTGACCCATCGATAGGACCCTATCAAGTGAAATCACTCCACGTGAAAGTGGACCAGGGAGCAATGTTCATGAAGAGATAGTCTGCATTCCCCAGAGCTCTAGGGCTGGAGTCTCATTATCACATTGTTTACTATCATATCCTGTACCCCCGGGAGGAGGGGTCTTACCTCTCGGCAAAGATGCAGTCAGGTGTATTCTACAACCCAAGCTAGGATAATATTTTTTTTATTCAACATACTGTATTTTATTTGAAGATATACAATATTTGGAAAGGGAATTTAAAATCCCTTTTGATTTCAAACTAACTGTATATATATATTTACCAACCCCTCCGCTCGGGCAGGATATGACACAAGGTCAGCTTTAAATTGGAGTTTAACAGGTTTGAATTCAGAGTCTTCCTTCTTCTAGACTAGTTGCCTCACCAAGGCTGAAGAACCTAGTCCGTTCAACTATTTGCCCATAGCAGGAGGGAGAATACTTGGATTCATACCTTTCCCAAGGTTATTTGTGCTATGTGAAATGCAATCCGTCTCGTCCAGGATTTGAACTCGTGTCGCCGTGTCCATTTCCTATGACGATAACCATAACACCACGGGCAAACTAACTGTATATATTTCAACAATGTATAGTAAAATATCAGAGTTCTAATGGATTGGCACTTCTGGTAGTAAGATCATTAACCTGATGGCTAAATTTATACCTCTTGCTTGATTCAGAGGCTCGATTTTCCACGCAGAAAATCTAGGGTTCTCTTTGTTAGGTATTTGACCTTTGACAAGCCATGTAAGAAATGTGTATTTTGAATCAGGATGCAGCTGTATTTTAAGGTAAACAAAAGACATGGGAAATGCCACGTGAATTGAGTGAGTGGCATACCGGAAGGAAGAGTAACCACGAACTAATAAATTTTATAATTAAAAACGGAAAGTGGCCGATCGTAACAACTAGCGTTTATAACGATGAAAACTTAAATATTACCCATCAAAAGAAAGTTTCGTAGACAAGATTCATAAACAAAATATATCTATTTTGCAAGTGTTGATTAAAATGAAGAATTTTCTCAGTTTTTCGGTATTTTATTGAGAATTAAAATTAGTCTAATTTTTTCCATTGAAAAAGAACAAAACCAGAATTCTACACCAAAAAAAAAAAAAAAAAAAAAAAAGAAAAAAGAAAAAAAGAAATCGACCTTTCATCGCTGCCAATGACTTAAATATATTCAATCTTCATTTTGCTTTTAAACAAGTGAACATTGTCATAAGATTCAGAATTCAGGTTTATTTTTGTTTGATATATTGCGAATGAGACAAATTTAGCAATTGTAATATATATATATATATATATATATATATATATATATATAACAAATGAGTAAATGTCACTATATATATATATAGTGACATTTACTCATTTGTTACACATATACGTATATATATATATATATATACATATATATATATCATCATCATCATCATTATAATATCACGCTATCAGCATGGATATCCCTGACCCTTTCTGGCCATCATTGATTCCGGCAGATCTTCCAGGCTACATCCTATATCGGCACAGAGCAGTTGTATGTAAGTTCTAGTCGGTCGTCCTGCTTTTGCTCGTCCATGTGAAGGGGTCTACAGTATTACATCGCTTATGAGTTCGTCCCTAATTCTCTAGTAGTGTCCCGCATGTCTGGTTCGTCTAACTAGGATAGTTTTCGTGATGGGTGGTAAGTGGCCGTACAGCTGTTGCTTTGTGGGGTGCTGCTTCCAGGACTTATTCAATATTGCTCGCAGCATTCTTGTGTAGTTGCCTTCAAGCTTTTCTCCAGCCGTTTAGTTAGCGTCCATACAGCAGTATCGATACAACCGCTGCTTGGAAAAAACAAAGGCAGGGACAGCTATCGATAGGCTATCGGTCATATGGAAGTCAGACCTGACCGATAAGATGAAACGCAGTTTTTTCCAAGCAGCGGTATTTGTCGGCCGTCCCACCAACCGGACGAGTGTAGTACAAGGCCTTTTTTAAGGTGGGTTCGGGCGCAGGGCCTTAGCCCAGACGCACCCGGCATTCCCCAAAATGCCTAGGGCCCACCAGCATTCCCCTAAAAAGTGGCGCCTCAGGCGCCAGACGATAAACCTGAACCCTCCGAGGAGGGTTAAAGCCAGGGGCTTGAGGTATGTCCAGAAACGAGAACACCCGACCAGATCCGTGCCTCTGACACCACAGACGGCCGAAGTGTGTCCCATCAACTGGATAGTCTATTGATAACTGTCCATGCCTTTGCTAGTCGCGTATTGCTGTCTGTCTCGGTTGATGAGACACCGCTTCCTAGGAAGGTAAACTTGTCTACTAGTTTCATAGAGCTACCGTTTAGTGTGGAGATGTCGCCTCTTTGATTAAAGCTCATATATTCCATCTTGTGTGCATTGACGTGGAGGCCAATGCCCGCAGCTGCTCGATCCAGACTATATAGCAGAGTTTCGGCTTGGGTGTATATATATATATATATATATATATATATATATATATATATATATATTTTAAGTGACATTTACTCATTTGTTTTTCATAAGGGAACAGAATTTTTTGACAGCGTTAAACCTTTCACTAATCACCAGAAGAAGAGTCTAATATTAAACTTTTAAAGTCATTTTCTAAAACAAAGAAAATCTTAAATCATTTAAAAAAAGCTTTTAAATTCATTTTCTAAAAAAAAAATTTAAAATCATTTCTAAAAAAACAAAAACGTTAAAATTCATTTCCTTAAAAAAAAAAAGGCTTTTCAACTCATTTTGTAAAACAAAAAAAAACTTTTAAAATCATTTTCATAAAAAAATTTTTTAAAGTCATTTTACAAAAAAAAAAAAAAAAGAAAGAAAGATCTTTTAGTCATTTTCTGAAAAAAAACTCTCTAAGTCATTTACTAATAATAAAAAAGAAAAAGAAATAAGAAAAGAAAAAAGAAGGTAATTATTTAAAAATAATATTTTGTGTTCTTATTGATCATGTCAAACCTCAGTTTTCAAGTTCCAAAATTGATTGGGGGTGTCCTTGTGGTGTAAAAGCAATGGACTGCGGAATCGTAGTAAGCGAGTTCGTACTCCAGTCGCGCTATTACATTCACTTTCGGGCAAATACCCTTGGGAAAAGTATGAACCCTCTTATCCTCCCAGCTATGGGTTAAATAGTACCACGACTGTTCCTCTAGGAGAATGGCTTTAGCATTAAATAACCTACAAAGGTTGATATGCCATTAAACATCGTTTCATGAAACCAAAAGAAAAAGTCATTTGGCGATTGTATATATATATATATATATATGAAACTGCTGCTACCCATCTCTTAGAGTGGCGTCTATTGTTAATGTTAGAATACGGCCATCGAAAGATTACCATGACTCTCACTGAAACCATATGTCCAAACCGCATCGCCCTTCGCCCGAGTTAAAAAAAAAAAAGGGCGCGTTCTGCTGAAATTTGAACTCTGGTCCCAGTGTTCGAAAAATCACCTACAGAGCTCAAACACAAAAACAACATAAATGTAAAATCGCAATTCAAATAATGACCTTTAATGTTAGAATTTTTAAATAGAATATGTCAACTATCGGAGCTGACAGCGTCTGTGATAGATCATGATAATGCTACTCAACCGCATGAAACCTGAAATTGACGAAGTTCTTTGGGAAGAACCAAAATAGCTTTCAAAGAAACCCACCCACATCATCACAAATTTTGTCAATCCGTCGAATATTCGAAGGTGTTCATGCAAAAAATTTCGAGGCGACACCATTATTTGTAGATTTGTTCAAGGCATTTGACACCCCATACTCACAGGGAAGATGGAGCAAATACTTCTCGCCTGCAGTCTCTCCAAAGAAACCGTCCCTATCACGAAAGTGAAAGTCCGCTCACCAAATGAAGACACAGACTTCTTTAACATTGTCGCATGTGTGCTGCAAGGGGACACATTAGCCCCATACCTGTTTATTATTTGCCTAGACTATGTGCTTCAGACGTCGGTAGATTTAATGAAAGAGAATGGCTTCACGCTGGCAAAGGAAAGAAGAAGATACCCTGCACGAACGATTCCGGGCGCGGACTATGCTGATGACATAGCGCTTCTGGCAAATACACCTGCCCAGGCCCAATCCCTGCTACATAGTCTGGAACGTGCAGCAGGGGGCATAGACCTCCATATCAATGCAGACAAAACAGAGCCCATGTGCTTTAATTAAAGCGGTGACATCTCCACACTAAATGGTAGATCTCTGAAACTTGTGGATAAGTTCACCTATCTCGGAAGCATCATCTCATCTATCGAAAATGATATCAACACGTGACTAGAGAAGGCATCGACAGCTATCGATAGACGATCGGTAATATGGAAGTTAAACCTATCAGCTAAAATAAAGCGCAGTTTTTTTTTTCCAAGTAGCGGTCGTGTCAATACTGCTGTATAGGTGCACCACATGAACGCTGACTAAGTGTGTGGAGAGAAAACTTGACGTGAGCTGTATTGAACAAGTCCTGGAGGTAGCTTCTCACAAAGTAGCAGCTGTACGGACACCTACCACCCATCTCGAAAACCATCTAAATTAGACGAACAAGATATACGTCACACTGCCGGAGAAGTAAGGACGAGCTTATAAGCTATGTACTCCCGTGGATCCCCTCATACAGACGAGCAAGGGTTGGGCAACCAGCTAGAACCTATCTACAACAGCTCTGTAGTGATACAGGATGTAGCATGGAAGACCGACTGTGAGCGATGGACGATTGGGACGAGTGGCCAGAGAGATTCAGGGAAATCCGTCCTACCGGCACACCATGATGGTGATGATGATATACACATGAAGTATGTCCGAAAAGTCACTGGTCTGGTGACACAAACGATATATTTCAATATATATATATATATACATATATATACGCTTATATATGCGTTTATATATATATATATATATATATATATATATATAGAGAGAGAGAGAGAGAGAAATGGT
The DNA here is from genome assembly GCA_963585895.1 of Sepioteuthis lessoniana. NCBI lineage: Eukaryota > Metazoa > Mollusca > Cephalopoda > Myopsida > Loliginidae > Sepioteuthis > Sepioteuthis lessoniana. The sequence goes on along the minus strand of OY757917.1, from coordinate 13,799,673 downwards.
AGATGTGGTAAATCCGATAAGATGAGAAAAAATAAGTGGATAAACCGAAGCACAGACAACGGCTGATGAAGTCTTTAATGAAATAAAGACGAAATATCAATTTTGTATCCGTTGTCTGTTTCGTATTATCCACTTTCCACTTATTTTTTTCACACGCGCATACACATATATATGTATATATATATATATATATATATATATAGAGAGAGAGAGAGAGAGAGAAAGAGTACTTTGCTATATTGGTCGGTCCGAAAGAAGGCATCCAGTGTCCGTACAGAACTTATGCGTCTCCGAGACAATAAAACTTTAATCATACCGGTGAGATCAATCCAAGCAATATTGAAATATAGGGTATCCGTAATTACAGTTATCTTGGCCTGGCTAACCACTGAATAACATAAGACACCAGAACGTTCAGATTTTTTCCGTTATTTGTCGTTTCCCATTTTCATTTTGAGCATGGCATATTTTTCTAGGCCAAATTCGATTCCTATATCCTGTCTATATATTCGTATTGTTTATATCAGATTCTCTAACACTTTTTCATTTTTTGCAAATAGATTGATGACGTTTATGTACATAAGATAATTAATCTTTTCTTGTGATTTTGTAAATTTGTAGCTCCAAGTACATTACTAAGTGTGTAGTTGAGTGGCATTATTGCTATTACAAATTGTACGGACGTGAGTACATCTCTCTGGAAGATAACTTTTTAGATTTTCACGTCTCCTAAAGTTTTTTCTCCTGCTGTCAATTCCACTCTCCAGTTTTTCCTGATATTATAAGAGTCACCAAAACCGTACAGGATAGAAAACTATGGGATGCAGCATGGTGAATGGGGAGCTAGGTGGATGAATCAAAAAGCGAGTCAACGGCGTGCGTCACCAGATGCTGGGATGAGGAACCTTACAGGTCAGCGACTAGAATCAAGTAGTTCAGTCAGGAAACTACAGCTACTTATCAATAAGGTTGGCGTCTATTGATTAGGGAAAACAACTACTGAAAAAGTGCCATGATTCTAATTCATACCCAAAGTCTTGACAGTCTCGCTCTTCATGCGGGTAAACAAAAAGCGTATTCCACTGATATTGGAGCTCTGGCCAAAATCAGCTACACAGTTCAATCCAAACTTTCTCAGATGTCAATGAACGCGCCATTTATAAATAAAGAATGATCAATATTGATAAGAGAACATATGTAGGTCAAAGTTAGGATAGCATAGAAAAAAAGTCAACGGGGCTTGGAAACTATTAGTTTCTTGCCAATATAATCATCGGACTAAGAATGAGAAACTGACAGTCACCAAGCGCCGTTGACTCTGTGTCTACGCTCTCAATCTATCTACCTATCTATGAACTGATGAATAGCATAAAACTTTGTCCTGGGTGTGAAACTAGACTACGTCTGATATTGATGCTTCAGCTCTGGAGATTTGGAGAGTGTGGAGTGCCTTTTCATTGCCATTACTTCCAGGTCCACTTTGAATTGTAGTACCTGTTACTGTCCTATCTCTGAGTCAAATAATTCTATTTTAAAATTATTTGTATTCAATTGAACCGTGTGCAAAATAAATAAATAAATGAATAAATAAAAATCTTCAAATAAATATGAACGTAAAAATGAACGCGATTTCCTAACGTTTATGCAAAAAATAACTTTAAACGGGCTGAAATTTCATTAAGATTAAAATATCAATCAACATAAAGATTCAAAACATCCTTATATGAGCAGTTGTTGAAAAGGTGGGCTATGCTTTGACATAAGGCCAAAATTATATGGCACCCAGTGAGAATCGAACTCATAAATAATGATCTTCTTGCCTAGCTCACTAACCACTCTTACCAATTCGAGTGTATCTTGCTTAGTCAGTCCCACAAGGCACCAGATATCTCACAGCACCTGCTGTTACTAAGAGGCCACCCATCTAAAAAGGAACAGGTCCCTCATTTTGTGGGGTGCTTTAACTGTGAATTGACTGTAAGACTCTAAAAAACATTGAGCTTCATTAGAATCCGGCCAAACCTTCGGTTTCAGTTCCTCTGAAGTATACGAGGGATCGTCTGACAGCACGGTGATCACGTTCACCATCTGTTATGCCACTTGACATTTTTATGGGGTTACACAGAGGACAAAATGTCTTTTCTTTAGTTCGTGATACTGAAATTTTCAAGACAACGATACCGAATTCTTCAGCAACAAAGAGAAGTTGGAGAACACAAGATGTGAAGTCGAATTTCAATTAGACGGGGAAAAATTGGAATATTTGGCGAAATTCAAGACTCCGGAATTTCATCATAGAGCTATTTAAGACATAATTTATAACATAATTCGAGTATTGTGGTATTTTACATATAATTTGTAATATAGTCCTAGTATTGTGGTATTTTACATCTAATTTGTAATATAGTTCTAGTATTGTGGTATTTTATATATAATTCATAATATAATCCGTATATTATGTTATCTATGATGTAATTCATAATATAATTCGTGCATTGGGCTATTTTAGATATAATTTGTTATAAAATCCGTATATTGTGCTATTTTAGACATAATTTGTAATACAATTCGTAATATAATTATGAATATAATTCCCAATATAAAATGTAAAAATAATTCGCATATTAAGCTATTTAATATATAAGTTTTGATATAATTAGCATATTGAGTGAATTAAGGTAGTATATACATAATATACATTCAGATTTAGCATAATTTTACGATTTATTTTTCTGAAAACCAAAAGAAGACTTTATTCACCTCCCTTCTTTACACACCACAGGGCAAAAAATGTGACAAATACTTCTTATATTTTCTGTAAGTACCCTTTCATTTTGTTGACTGGAAGCAAAATGTATAGCAATAATATACAACAGAAATACAAAGTGAGTAGTTAAAAATATAACTGAAAGATGAAAACCGATTGGTTAAAATGAACAATATTCATATGACGTGTTTTGCCTTTACGGCTTCATCAGACACCATAAAATCGTTTTTGAATTGAATAAGGAATTCGTTCGCGTAAATAGTCATGGAAGCAGATCCTGAATGCCGATTGCTTAGGAGCTTTTGAATTTGAAAATTTGTTTACGTTTACTAAAATTACAAAAAGATATGATGAAAGATTTTTATGGAAAAATAGTATAGTTTGTTATTAATTAACAATATTATAAAGTATAAGTGAAAATTATGATTGCATAAGAAAATATTGCAGTGGCTCAGTTTTCTTTAACTAAATATTTTGAATTTATATTCATTATTTTGCTCAGCTGTGTATATACGAGGTGCATACAATATGTTTCCAGACTTTTTTCATATGGGCACTTTTATTGATAGTACACACATGAAACTCTAGTCCCCTTCGAAGTAATATCGTCCGGCTGCAATGCACTTGTTGTACCGTTCCAACAACTTATGGAAGGCCCCATGGAGGTCCTCTTGTGTGAGCGGGTCAATGACCTTCGTCACAGCCTCTTTCATCTCCTCAATTGCCTCATAACGACAGCCTCTGAACTTAGGGAATAAGCAAAAGTCACAGGAAGCAAGGTCTGGACGATAGGGAGGGTGAGAAACTGTCTCAATGCCCATCTTGGCCAAATAGTCAGTGACAAGGTTAAGCAACCTTGGGACAAACTTCGTGCAAATCTTTTGCATCTTCAGTTCCTCGCGAATAACTGAGTGTACAGTTCCCACACTGACATCAAACAGTGAACTTATTGTCTCTATAGACACACAACGGTCCTTTTCCTTGAAATTCTTTATTTGGTCAAGCAACTCTGGTGTTCTTACTTCCTTTCTCCTCCCACACCTCTCATCATCCCTCACAGACTCCCTGCCTTCCTCGAATCTCTTATGCCACTCAAAAACTGATGCTCGATTCATGCAAGATGGTCAAAAAGCAGTCTGAAGCATCCCATACGTTTCTGTGGCATTTTTTCCAAGTTTAAAACAGAATTTTATTGCATATCGTTCTTCTAAAGTGTCCAGATTGCATTTTTGAAATTCACCAGCTGTGACAATCAGACTTTAGTATGGTGTATTCCAATTGCTGCTGTATCTGTTCATTTGAACCTGAAATCATAAAAATTGGTTAGTCATCTCATAAGATGTATAGCAATAACATACTAAATTTTCAAGAGTCTATGACAATTCTAAATGCCCATATGAAAAAAGTCTGGAAACTTATCGTATGCCCCTCATATCTTCTTATAAATCTTAGATTTTAAAAATGTCCTATATATGACACTAAACTACATCTAATATTGAGGTTCAAGCAGTGGAGTTGTCAGGATTATGGCGTACCGTCTCATTGCCATAACTCCCAGATCCACTATACCACTAGGTTGAATAGATCTGTTTAAAATTATTCGTATTCAGTTGGACCGTGTGCAAAAAATAAGATTCCTAAGAAAAATTACAATCCCTTACCTCCAGACAGACCACCTGGCATTCGCGCCTGATGGTTGGAAATCTTTTGAATACTTGGTCCCGGGGGTGGGTGTATCCTGAGGCTTTACCTACTTTGGAAGGCTGAGTTGATTGCTCAGCGTCTGAGGCCCTCTATTGGGGGAATGCCGTCGAAGCTATGTATTTTTTTTTTGCGCCTACTGCGATTCAAGCGTATAAAATTGATTTGTCGCTGCCTCCCACCAGACAGGACTTGATACAAGGTCAAAAGCCCGAAGGCCAATTAAAGTGGGGATAAAGGGGAGGGGAAGTTCGGGAACGAGCCGAGACTCGAACCCTGCTAGTCATTGACCCACTTAGTGCAATGTGGGTCTAATGAGTCAAGCAGTATCACGGACCTAAATCTAGATCCGGGCACGTATGCCAGAATCTAGCTTGAACTAGACCATGAGGTCTAGTGCTATACAACAGGTGCAGAGGAGTAAAAAAGAAGCGCATAAAATGGTCTTGTGTCGCAGTCTTGCTTTCTGAGAAGTCAAATAAATGCCAACAACTGCACAAAAATATAGATATGAACATGAAAAGTTCGCGATTTCCTAACGTCAAGGCATAAAATAACCCTAGATGTGTTAACATGCCGTAAAAATCAAATAATAGATTTTAAAAATTTAGAAAAAAATTATTACAACTTCATAGTTCTTGGTCGCATCTTGTTTTTTACTTTCATTCTGAGATTTAAATGGACTACTCGATGCTTATTGTGTGTTTTATTCACCGATTAAGAATTAAGAAAATATACAGAATCATATGACTATTCATATTATCCTATATTTGCCTTTGACTCTATAAAACAAACAAAAAAAGTACTTGCTGAAAATATAATAAAACGTTTTTGTCTCGTTTTATATTCACCCCGCGGTGTTTATTGTTGGAACATAAAGTTATACTCCGATTTAAGATATATGTCATAACAAACCGATGCCAATTAAAACAGACAGACAAACACTGATTTATACAGCATTACAATAAAACCTACACAACAAATTTTTTTCAAAGTCTGACCGTACATTTTACTGTATATGATGTATAAAATTTTGGAGGAAAGTTAAGAAAAAAATCTATAAAATTGTAATATAAACTAATATTCACAATCTTATCAAATCCGCAACATACATGCGAGAAATAGATTTCTACTATCTTTGAGGTCAGGATTTTCCATTGGTAAACACATTAATGATTTATAGTTATAAGGGGATGGTTCCTTGGTGGGTCCTTCTGGATCAGGATAGTTTTCTCTGGGGTTATCCATTCGGGTATGCTTGCTTTTTGAAGGTATTTACTCAATTGTAGGAACAGTCTGTGGTGAAGGGACGTGAATTTTTTTGATTTTTGAAACCAGAATTCATGTATGCCATTATGGCCTGGCGTTTTGCGATTTGGGATTTTCTTGGGTGTTTCTCTAAGTGAGTTCTGGTGCATGTTCGAGGCCTTCGAATTCTTCCAATTCTTTTTTGACGTTATTTATTCATACAGTATTTATGTTATGTTCTTTCATTCTCCACATTTTCTTCAACATTGTTCTGTTTCTTTTGCCTCGGGTTGCTGATTTGTTTTTGTTTACTCTCCAGTCTGTAGGTTGAATTTTCTTTGGTTATTTTGGAATGTCTTGTTTTATTTGTATTGCTTGACCTTGTCCCGATATCTTTTGCGTTTTCCTTCTTTCGCCAATATCTTTTGATCTATTTCTTCCGGATCTGTTGTCAGACTTGTCTGCGGTTGTCTTTTTGGACATTTCTTCTTTTCGTTGGGTTCCTATGTGTTTTTCCTTCCTGAGCAGTTTCGCTTATTTGTCTTCCTATTCTTATTTTCCATCCAGGTTTTGTATTTCTTTTCGGATTTCTTTGGGGGATACCTATTTTATCACAGTCTACTTTTTTGCTTCTGCATAGATTAACTCATTCAATTCGGTGTTGTTGTCCATTGGGATATGGTGCAATACTTTTCGGTCTCTAACATGACTTTTTTCCAGTCTTAATTCCTTACGGATGCTAATGTCATCATCATCATCATCATCATCATGTCGTGCCGCTAGCACGGATATCCCTGACCCTCTCTCGCCACTTCCCCCTATCATTCATCGCTTTTGACAGGTCTTCAGGGCTACATCCCGTATCCTCACATAGCTACTGTATGTATGTTCGCGCGGGTCGTCCTGCTTTTGCTTGGCCATATGTGGGGGTCCATCGGAGTACATCACTGATGAGCTCGTCCTTGCTTCTCCAGCAGTGTCCTGCGTGTCTGGCTCGTCTAACTTGTATAGTTTTCGTGATGGGAGTCAAGTGGCCGTACAGCTGGTGTCTTCTGGGGTGTTGCCGCTAAGACTTGTTCAGTATTGCTCTCAACATTCTTGTGTAATTGCCGTCTAGCTTCTTCTTCAGCCGTTTAGTTAGCGTCCAAGCAGTGCATCCATATAGCAGTATCGATACGACCGCTGCTTGGAAGAAACTGCGCTTCGTAGTCTTCTGTTTATTCGGGACATTTTTTTTATTATTAATTCTACATTTGTCCTGTCTTCTGTTGTTAACATTGATATTGTGGTGCTGGGTTCTGTGATGGTTTGGTTTTCAATATTTTGTGTTTCAATTCGTTCAGAGGGCTCTTTTTGAGTATATTCTTCACGATTTACCGATTCACATATTTCTAGTATCTCAAGGTCAGACAACCAGCCTTTCTTTAAAATCAACTTCACATCGTCGGTAAGTCTTGGACTTGTATTAAATTGGGTGAATTCTATCCATATCGACATCATCCGTTTCCTATATCTTCTTTGTGTAGAATTGTTTTTAAAATAACAGTGGCTTATATTTTTGTTATCTTCCGGTGTTCATTTTTTCTATAGTGCCTCTAAGATTGTTTTTTTTATTTATTTTTGTATTCTTGAAATAAGAACAACCAACATGCGAAGAATGCCGCCGGGTCCTTCATGTTGACTATCAAGGGAGCAGTTGCCGATCATGCCACCAAAACCTGTCATCAGAGTCCTACGTTTAATTTAGATTTGTAATTTTTCATGAGTAGTATACAGTGTCTATACCGGACCCAGAGTTTGATTAATATCTTTGCTCCTGTCACAGATGTGACCTGGTACTCTTCCAAGGACGAGAACACTTCAGCGGGCCACAAAAACACCAACACCTTTAAAGTTACTAAGTTTGAACTTTGTAAAATTCCAACGTTCTTTTTAAAACTAATTAACAGGCTAATTGTCCCTGTGGGTAGAGTGTTCACCAATGGTCCAGGAGACAAGGGTTCAATCCAAGGTCGCGTCATACCAAAGACTTTTAAAATGGTACTTGATACCTCCTTGCTTAACACTCAGCAATATAAGGTACGTATTAAGGGTAAAGTGGAGCAATCCAGGGAAAGGAGTAGCGTCCTCCCCTACACCACGGTGAAGTAGCTATTGAAAAGGAAGCCTTCTGGTCGCCCTCGCCTACGGTTGCCAACTTTACTTTTTTTTACTAGGGTTTAAATTTTACTTCCTTATTGAAACTACTACATTTTACTTGAATTGGCTTATGACTGATACAAATGTTTGTATACACACCAGCCATTTTCGGGGGAGGTGGGGGATTCCACAATGTCCAACAAAAGACAATTGATTTATTTATTCCTATTTATTCTATCTCCTATGGTTAACAACATTTAGCGAAAAATTTCCAGTCACGTGACTTGACAAGGCTGCTGCTACTGCTGTTACCAAATATTATCTAATCTTCTGTTTTATTTTCGGTTTTCTTATAATCCTTCATTGGGTCTTTACCCAAGACCTCGCGTGAGGGCAGGTAGTGATTATATGTATTCAATGTATTTTATGTTTTTTACTGCTTCATTTGGGTGATAGTTTTCAGTCACATTCATAATACTCTCTTAAGAATATGAGCAGTTCCGCAAAATCTTTGTGTATTTCATATCGGTTGCAACTACTGGGTATCTTGTTAATGTATTTATTTGCCCCTTTCTTGATCATACCCAGTGCTCCTACAATTACTGGCACGATGGTAGTTTTAAGGTGCCACATTTGTTTCTATTTCTATTTTTAGGTTTTTATATTTACTTATTTTATTGTATTCTTTGACTGAAATGTTATTATCTCTTGGCACTGATATTTCAATTGGAACATATTTTTTTATTATCCTTAATTAGTATATCTCATGTATTGCTCTTTATTTTTATCAATTTGGATGTCAAAGTCCTGTGACACGACTTGCGGTTGACTACTTAATTAATATGTAGAAATTAGAATTTATAAAATATATTCTAATTAATATATATATATATATATATATATATATATATATATATATCAAAAACAAAACAAAAAAGATCCTTAAAATGAGTATCTTTTTGTTCAAGGCTTATACTGACCTAAAAAGCTGGTTGATCGTTCCTAAAGGTCAGTTAAGTGCGAGACAATTGTTTTTTGATTTTGAAGGTTAGCAAATTTAATTTTTCAGCTGTCAACTAACTTCATCAATCACAATGATGAAACGGGTCATTTCGTAAAATATATTTTCTAGTCCTTAACTTGAAGGTCAATGTCAATTTAATTTTGCTCCACCCAAAATAAAAGTGAGCTGGACAGGGCTCATTCAATCAGGTGAGGCAGAGGGTTTTTTTTTAGTTCAACCCTATTGCGCTAAACCTGTTCCCATTGGGCAAAGCGTCTAAAAAGAGTTTTCCCAATACCTGTAAGATATAATCCTGAACTTGGATTGGCTGATCAATGGGAATATGACTCCTAATTGTCTCTTATTGGACAACCAATCAGAAACCATTTTAGTCCAGAGATTGATCAATAAAAAATGGGATAATTAAACGAATCCTCAGAGATTAAGAAAAAGGGACCAAGAAGAAACTCAAGGATGCCAAAGAAGCATCTTTTCCATTCTAGACCCGAAGTACTCCGAATAACCTTCAGATATTACAAAATTTCAAAGTCCCAGACTTTAGAGACGTTAGTGTTACTCTAATCGCACCTCATCGTCACTCTTCCTCTCTCGATATTCTTTCTTCTTCTGTTTGCCCGGAAAGCAAACCTCATTTGTTTGTTATTTATTGTCTCACAAACGTGTGTCAATAAAAACGATTTTTTATTGTTGTTAAACAACTGGTTTTCTCTATTCTTTAAGTTGCTAGACAAGCTAGCCACTCATATTACCTGACTGTCAGAAGAAGATCCGGCTGAATTGTGTCACCCCACCCTCCGTGGATCTTTCAAACACAACGTGGGCACGGAAGGATATGACAAAGCAAACAGCCGGAAGCTAATGTGGTAGTCACGAACACAATAGCCACAACAAGTACTGTGACTAGTAGTCACACCACATTGGGTTCCGTGACTAGCATAGGACCACAGTCCCAGAGAATAGTAGCTTCCTTTGCTTCTGTTATAAGTTCTGGTCGGTGTTTACACCATTTTTTATAATCCAACACTCTGTAGTGTTTTCATATTTTCCAATGAATTCAATGTTCTTTTCCATCGTGAATTTCTTTATATTCTATAGGTGTTTGGATTGAGAAAGCGGATAATTAAGTAGTCAATTGATTTAGTTTTTTGTTAGCACAAACTATATATTAGATTTGATCAGTTTTGTTTTTTTTATAATTTTGGTCTCATAGCTTCAAGTTGGTAGATCTTGAGCCGCTTCAATCCAACACTTTTTTGTCAACGATTAATCTTTATCATATCTATATCAGCATTTCTAATTATTTGTGCGTATTGTCCATGCAAGGTTTTTTATCTAAACGTTTTTTTTTTAATTGATTCATTCTTTGTGTTTTTGCGTCTTTATATTTTTGCTGTCTCTTTTGCCTCATCGTTTAAATCTATTTCTTTCGGTGTGACGTCGTGTTGTTTTGCAAAATTTATTCCTTTCTTTCCTAATTGAATATTTTTTTCTTTTATTTCGCGTGTATGTTTACTAACTGTAGCATTCAGTCTGTCTTATTGTCTAAGTATTTCTTTAATCCTATACTGGTTGTTTTGTAGATCAATTTTAATTGGATCAATCCTCTTCCATCACATTTTCTCTCTTGATGTAGAGACGTTCTATACCTGCTGTTGGGTGATGCATTCTGTTTCAGGTTATTAGTTTCCTAACATTAGTATCCATCTTTTATTTTATTTCAGCTAACGTCCAGTTTATTATATCAAAACTATTTGTCATTACTCATATTGCCAGAATGTTAATTGTTATAACTTAAATTTTTACATTGAGCTCTTCATTTGGCTGTTATAAAAATCCTTTCTGATTTTTTCTTTATAGTATGATTAATACCAAAATATTCACAGGTTTTATGGTCTTCTAACTCTGTCATTTCTATATTTATATCTAGAATGATGTTTTTTTACTTTACAAGTGAACCTTTCTTGAATGTGACTTTCACATATTTGTCCAGATCAAATTGCATCCCTATGTCGTCACTAAATCTTTTTACTGCTCTTTGTTGACCTTCTAAATTGTCATCGTTTTTGTACATAACTTTAAATCGTCCGTAGAGAATAGGTGGTTTATTTTTTAAGCAGTAGTTTTCTACTTACTATAGGCTGTTTTTTTTTTAGGTTTTATAAAGATCGGTACTCGAAATATAACAAAGTGATGAAAGTGTGTCTCCTTAAAAGATTCCATTGTTAATGTTCAGATTATTAGTTTAGAGTCTTTTTCATTGATTAATCTGAGATTAATATGCCACCTTTGTATTTTAGGAATTTTGTTACAACTGGGAATATCTTTGAAATGTTTAAAACTTTTGAAATCCGTTCAAGGTGAAAGCTATCAAAAGGGTTTGTTTTTGTTTTTTTTTGTTGTCAATCCGAGCCACACTTAGATTTTTCGGTTTGGATCGACAATTCTCCAATATCATTTTGTTTATGAGAAGTTGATCTTTGTAGCTATATGATTCTTTTTTTTTTTTTTTCGGCTCTTTTGTTCTAAAGGGAACATATCCTTACATTCTATGAATTTGACTATTCTCTATTTTAGAATCGATGTTATCATTTTATATGCTGTAGGAAGGCAAGTCATAGGTCAGTAGTTTTTACGCTTCTTGGTTCCTTTCTTTTTAGAGGTAGATCATTGGCATAATAGTTAGATGGTTCGCCAATGGCCCGAGAGACATAGGTTCAATCCCAGGTCGAGCCATACCAAATACTCAAAAAAGGTACTTGATGCCTCCATGGTTAACACTCGACATTATAAGGCACGGAAGGGTAAGTGGAGCACGGAAGGGTAAGTTGAGCAATCCAAGGAAAGAAGCAACGTCCGCCCTTCTCCTCGGTGTAGTAGCTATTGAAAAGGGAGCCTTCGGGTTGCCCTCGACTTCTCTCGGCTAACTTACGTTACTCCTGTGAGCCAATTAGGCATTTTTTTCAGGTTCTTTAATGTATATCTTAAATAAATATCGTCCTTAGTTGATGTGTAGCGAATAGAATATGGAGCCAAACGTTTTTATTTTATTTTATCTATTCCAGGTGACATCCGTTTATGTGTATGCTTAACTGTATTTCTATTCTCTTCGATTGTAACGTCATCGTACATTTGTGGTTCATTAATTTTATAAGTGTCTTTTATATTTTCAATCCACTTTGCTTTTTATCAAACGATTTTATATGGTTCCATATATTACTCCAAAATGTTTTTAATTTTTCTAACGTCTGCTATTCCTTTACAATTATAATCTCTTTTCTTATATGTAAATAGAATTATGGGGAGGGGTCGTCGAGAAATATTTTGTTGTGCAAAGAATTTTATTCGTTTTTTTTTTTTATTCCTTAGAATGCGCTGGATCATTACTTGTACTTTTGTTCTTTAATTTTTCTTTTAATATAGGGATCAATTGTTGTTATCTTATATTTTCATTTGATTTTTCCGACTTGCCTCGTTTTCACTTTGACGCCTTTATTCATTTCATTAAGTATGGATATTTCTACTCTGTATCCCTTATTTTCCTTCTGTATCCTTGTTGTGTTGGAAACCTTCCACCCCTCTTGAAAGTGAACTGTTCTTCTCGTGGAGTTGATGAATGAAGGCTTTAAGTAGAAGCCTATCAATTGACATAGGGCAGTACGCTAAGCTAGTCTTACTACTCACGCGACTTTTGTACCTTTTTATTACCAGCCTAATAAACCCTTTTTATTGTTATATGTCATTTAGTGTTTGTCTTTACAAACCCCAAATTAACATCATAACAATCCTTAATTTCCATTTGGGTTGGTAAAAGCTATTTTTTAAGTGTTATTGTCACTGGGCTTATTACTGTAGCAATAGCATATATTATTTCATTTAAAAGAGTAAGATTTGGTTTAAAGTCTTGAAAAAGATTTTCAATGGCGTAGTTTGCCAACTTTATCGGTATTAAGCTGTTTCTGCGAATTAAATTTTTTTTTTTTTAGCGGGGTTCAGTCTTTTATATATGTGTAAATTACCTTAGCGATCTCTGGTTATTATTATTATTATTATTATTATTCACTCATTAGATCTTTTCACATCAGCGTTAGCCGATGGTTTTTCACTGGAGTCTGAGTGACAGCAAGTCTCCTCAACTCTCCAGGGTTCTTCTTAGTATTCTAGCCATTCTCAACAATGCTGTCGTTTGGATGGTCTCCACTCGTCCGCCAACTTCCAAGTCCTCTAGTCCCTTTAGTAATCCTTTAGTTACTGTTCCAAACGCACCAATTACAATTGGTATAATTGTCACCTGCATGTTTCATAGTTTTTTCAATTCCCGAGCAAGGTCGAGGTACTTATCCTTCTTTTCACATTCTTTCAGTTTTATTCTGTGGTCAGCCGGGACATCAAAGTCGACTATTATTATTATCATTATTAATATTAAGTTCCAGTGAGTTTTTTCACATCAGCATTGGCTGGTCATCTTTCACTGGAGTCTGAGTGACAGCAAGTGTCCTCAAGTCAGCTCAGGTCTCCAGGACTCTTCTCAGTACTCTGGCTGACTTCAACAATGCTGCAGTTTGGATACTCTCGATTCGTCCTCTAAATTCAAAATTTTTCCAGCCTCGTAACCAAGCCTTTGGGGATCGATCTGACCGTACCAATTACAATTAGTATCACTGTTACGTTCACCTTCTATTGCTGTTCTAGTTCTCAGGCAAGGTCGAAGTACTTGTCTGTCTTTTCGTTTTCTTTGATTTTCACGCTGTGGTCGGCTGGGACGGCAAATTCCGCAGCTCGGTAGGTTCTCTTTTATTTCGTTAACTATTACTAGATCTGGTCTTCTGGTTGGGGGTAGGTGGTGATTATTATTATTATTATTATTATTATTATTATTATTGTCGATGCTGTTGTTATTTTTTTCCTTGCGAGTTTTACATACAAGTTTTAACAGGTAGTTTTTCACCGAAGTCTGACGGACAGCAAGTCTTCTCTTGTAAGTATCCTAATCGATTTTAACAGTGCTGTGGTCTAAATGGTTCCAAAAGCCCCAACTACAATTGATATCACGATAACCTTCCTGTTATACAGTTTTTGTAATTCTCTGGCAAGATGAAGAATTTTTAGAATTTTAACAGATACTTAAATTTTAACCGATATTTAAATTCATCGGAACCGCAACTTAGACCAATCTTTAAAATTTTAACCAATTGTTTACAATTCTAACCGACGTTTAAATCAATGTTTAAAATTTAAACTCAATAATCTCAATTGCGTCTTAAATTATGCACAATATGGAAGGCTGATCTCCTCTTAGACCGAATCACAATGCCAGAAAAAGCAAAAAAAAAAAAACATTCTGGATAATTTTCTATTTTATATCATCCGTAAAACAGACAGACAAACACTGTTCCAGACAGCATTGCACCACAGGCTACGTAGAAAATCTATTTCTATATCTAATTGTATCTTTTAGTGTTTAGACGTATGAAAAATGGTGAAGAAAAAATAGGAAAGTCTTCTCGTTTCAGTGATGCGAATTATCTATCAGGCTCGATATTGCCTGCTACTGGGGCGTATTGATTTTTGGTGTCTGGCTTCGAAGCGACGAAAAGGTAAAGTTTGGCTGGGGAAAAAGGTAAGTTGTAGGAACGGTATGTATGGAATAGGCCACGGAGATTTGTACTCTTGAGACGACCTCGAACATAAACAGAGTGTGTGTATTGTCCTTTTCCTTATTTTTATTCCAGGACTTTTGTTTGTTTGTTTGTTTGTTTGTTTTTAATATAAGACTCTCAAACTAGACCCACGCCCTAGAATGATAATTGACAAGCCAAGCTCACAAGCCATTGATTGTCAGTTCAATTCTCACTGGAGACTCCACTTCTATTATCGGGTATTAAGATTAGTAAATAACTAAGACACCAACCGTAGGGTGATAGACAAATTCACAAAGACTATCTACGATCTGGTGATGTGACGCAAGAGACGATAGTAAACCTATCGCATAGATCAATTTATTTGTGATGTGATGTCGATCCTCACTGGGGGCTACTTTATGATGACTTTATCTATTCTAAGTGCTGGGGTCAACAAGTTCTACTCACAAACTATTTTGCTAATAAGGTGACATTGATCCTCATTGGATGCCATATTATAGTGTCTTAGACCAAACAAAGTGTTGTAAATAACTAGAAAGACTATTCTAATGCAATGGTAAACAAGCCCGACTTACAGACTAATTAGCTATTATGATGACATCAATCATCATTGGGCGACTCAGGCTAAACTGAATGTAGTAAATAAAAGAGTCTACCATAATATAATAGTGAACAAACCTAACTCGCAAACTAATTTGCTGGCATTGGGACGTCAATCCTCATTGGGTGTAGCATTATAGTGACTGGCAAAACTAAGTTTAGCAAATACCAAGAGAATTCAATTCTAAAGCGATGGCGATTAAGCCTGATTCACAGGCTAATTTTCAAATATGGTGGTGTAATGGTTAAAGCGATGGACTACGGAATCGTCGCAGGCAAGTTCGAACTCCAGTCGCACTATTACGTTCACTTTCAGACTAATACTATCGGGAAAGGTATGAGTCCTCTTATCCTCCCAGCAATGGTTTGAATAGTATCACTACTCTTCTTCAAGAAGGATGGCTTTGGCATTAAATAACCTACACAGGTTGATATGCCATTATACAAAAGAAACCAATTCAATCAAATATGGTGATGTCGATTCTCACTGGATGCTTCATTATGGTGAACCTGGCTAAACCAAGTGAAGTAAACATTGAGAGAGTTTACCGTAGTACAGTAGTCAAGAAGCTCGGCTTATATCCCAATTTTATAGTGTTGTAAGGTTGAGTCTCATTTGATACAGACAGACGCAATTATTAATACCCAGAGACCCTAGCGGGGTCAGTCGCCACAGGGGTTCAGGTAGAACCATAGTAAGCTAAACATATTTGATTGCTGTAAGACAATCAGACACACCGACACCTACCTGGGGATTCAATATACTGTTCTCATTAAGTCATCAAAAAAATTTTGATTATTTAAAATAGAACGCAAGTAATTATACTCTCTCTCTCTCTCTCTCTCTCTCTCTCCTTCTTTTTCAGCATATATATATATATATGCGAATGTGCGTGTATGTGTGTATGCGTGTTGTTATTGTTGTTGTAAAGAAATATGAGTATGATAAAGAAAACCAAGGTGTTGAAATTCACAAACAACTATATAAAACAATTTGATGAAAGTGTATAAACGCAAAATTACGATATAAATAAAGGACTATATAAATAAAATGACGATATAAGTAAATTGTTAATTTCATTTTTAGCCATACACTTTTAACCAAATTATCGTGTACCATTATTTAAGCGATATATATATGTGTGTGTGTGTGTGTGTATAATCATATCTATCTATCTATCTACACACACACACACACACACATATATATATATATATATAAAGACAGTGTAACACGAAAGTCACAAAAACGTGAAACTTTTAGTAGCAACACGTGGTATGGCTTCTTGTGTTATATTCCTTTTTCTGTCTGATGATTGTCGTAATAAGACTGCATGAAACCTTCGATCTCAGACAAGCATCCATGCTATTAAATGTATATAAAAGCTAATATATATTTATATTACAACACTCATTGAGAGTTTTTCACATGGTTTTTCACTGGAGGTTGAGTGACAGACAGCAAGTCTCTTCAAGTCTCCAGGACTCTTCTCAGTATTCTGGCCATTTTTAATAATGTTGTAGTTTGGATGGTCTCCACTCGTCCTCCAAGTCCTCTAGTCCCTTTAATAATCCTTTGGTGACCGTACCAAAAGCACCAATCACGATTGGTATAATGTTCACCTTCATGTTCCATATTATTATTATTGTTATTATACATATTCCAACCCCCCTGACACAAGGTCAAATTTTAACCGGAGTTGAATAGATTTGGATTCAGAGTTTTCCTTCTCTAAGACCGTTTGCTATACCAAGGTTAAAGAACCCAGTCTGCCTTGCCATTTACTCATAACTAGAGGGAGATTAATTGGATTCATGCCTTTCCTAAAAGTATTAGCTCGATGTGAAATGCAAACAGCATCGTCAAGGGTTTTCAACCCTGGTCACCGTATCCATTTTCTACGACAGTAACCTTTACACCACAAGTACTCCATATGAAACGGATCGTGATAAAAGTATAAATGAATTATAACGAAAAGACAAAAGACTATTATGAAAGAAAAAACTATATTCCTTTCAATGGATATTAAAATAATCCAACTGAATCACCTGCTATAACGACTATGATACTTCTGTGTATCCAGTGGGAAGACGCTTGTTCAGGAAGTGTGCAAACAAAAACTATACTTATACTAAATTAAATTGTTTGAAATAGAACCGATTATTTGTATAAAAATGAACTTGGCATTAAATAACCTAGAAAGGTTGATATGCCATAAAACCCGAACAAACAAACAAAATCTGGTTCCGGAGTTCTAGAGAATATGAAATAGACCTTTATTGCCATGACTCCCAAGTCCACTCTGACTCAGAGTTGTTGAGTCTGTTAGGGCTCCAATATGGGTCAGATAGATCTGTTTAAAAGAATATTAGTATTTCATTAGAATACATGAAACCATATATCTGTGTGCGAATTAGTTGTATTAGAAAATTGAATACATTTTAGAAATCTTGGAAGACGACAAGGAGAAATATCAAGATAAACAATTTGCTCAAAAGAACTTTGTACGTGATTTTGATAAAATATGCTAAAGAGGAACACTGTTGCTTAAACACACACACACACACACACACACACACACACATATATATATATATATATATATATATATATATATATATATATATATATATATATATATGTATAGTCCAGCAGAATGATCTTGCGGGTTTAGGACGTTAATAAGAAAAGGGCAACATAGATCCTATTCAACATTTCATTTTATTATAAGAAAGAACAATATGTGACAAGCATCGACAAGTTTTATGACAACAATAAACAATTTACACACATACACAGACACACACACATACATACATACATACATACTCATATACACATATGTATATTTAAAGATATTTTGGTGAAGAGCGAAATCTTACCAAAGCAATAAAAAGACTCTAAGTTTTTAGGGAACAAAAATTTATTCATGATGGAACTATATATATATATATATATATATATATATATATAGTCATCCACAGACAGATCTGTTTCGTTCTATCAGAACTCATCAGTGTGGCTAGACAGTATCTTCCCGTAGCTGGGATCGAAACCCGGTTCACTCAAACGCCAAACCATATATATATATATATATATATATATATAGTCCAGCAAAATGTTCTCGCGGCTTTAGAACGTCTATAAAAAAGGGCAACACAGATCCTATTCAACATTTCATTTTACTATAAGAAAGAACAATTTTAACCATTTTATTGTTTTTAGTATCATCTGTTTGATTTAAATATTATATCTTGCAAATTCTTACCCCCCACCCCACGAGTTATATACCCTTGAAGACTCACCCTGAAGATTTACTGTGTTCAATGTCACTGCCTTTGATATTGTTGCGATCCCCAGAAAAAAATGGAAATATTTCTTTTGTATCATTTATTTTTTAATTTGTTCTCAAATAATTTTGAGCTCATATCATAGTCAGGAGAAAAATTTGGGGAAAGAACAAATTTTTGGAAAGATTTTCAGATAATTTTTAAAAGTTGATCTGCTAAAAAAGAAGCGACGTAAAATGAACTTATACCATAGAATATCAATTCATTGAACGAAAATTATTTTTCCGTTCATACATTATTTTTATATTGAGGAATTACGTAATAAATTTAAATTACCATAAAATCTAACAAGCACGAAGTGTAACATACGGAACTATCATACAGTTATTTTGACCTCATCAGCAGTGGATATCGTGAGCTCCGTGACTAGATATCGAACCACCGACCACAGGGTGCAGAATGGAAAATCTACCACTGAACTACTGGTCCTTATCACGCAAAAATAATCCCAAATTCTTTTGTTATCGTATTAATTCGAGATCGCTTGTGTGGGATATGGACCAGGGGCTCAATGTTAGAGTTTGAGGTCTGCATTCTGTGGTCGCTAGTTCGATCTCCAGCGGGTGAGATCACGGTATACACTGCTTATGAGACCTATTATGGTCGAAGCTGCTGAACTGTGGTTCCGTATGTCGCACGCTGTGGTTGCTGGATTTCTGGTCATGGTAACTGAAGTTTATAATATTTTTTCGTGTCCAAATGTCTTGAACTGACAATTATATGATCTCTGTTATCGTAAACACCTGGTAATGTGATCTACATTTGAAAGATATTTTAAGCATGAGTGGGGTGAGCTTCGAATCAGCCATAACTGTTTTAGTTGGTTGTTTGGTTGTTTGGGTTTTATGGCATATCAACCCTTGTAGATTATTCAATACCAAATCTAACCTTAAACAAATAATCAGTTCTATTTCAAGCAATTCAGTTTAGCATGAATACAAAGTTTAATTTTAAAACATTTCCATTTCAAGCTATTTAGTTTACTCAAACAGTTCTAATTCAGCTAATTCAGTTTAGTATAAGTATAGATTTTGTTTGCACACAGTTACATGTCAAAACAGTTCTATATTAAACAATTCAGTTTAGCGTCAGTACAGTTTCAATGTCAAAAACAGTTCCATTTCAAACAATTCAGTTTAGCATAAGTACGCAGTTTAAATGTTAGTACACAGTTTAATCGTGAAAAACATTTCTATTTCAAGCTATTCAGTTTATTCAAACAGTTCTAATTCAGCTAATTAAGTTTAGCATAAGTATGCAGTTTCGTTCTATTTAACCCAATGATAGGCCCTATCAGGTGGTACCATTCCGGGTTAGAGTGGACCTGGGATTAATGGTAAGGAAGAGGTGCTCCGCACTCTCCAAAGCCCCAGCATCACTCGAACATCACCATTGGATTGTTTAGTGTCATATCAGGACACTCGTTGTGGCGAGGGGGTTCTACCCCCTCTGCAGAGGTGCCGTCGGTGTATTCTACAGCCCCAGCCGACTAGGCAACGTAACTCTTTTAGTCATATATATAACTTTGAACGTTTGTTTACTTGAATATTTTGGTGTTAACCCGTATCTATTCTGCTGGATGACCTCAAAGTTTTAGAACTTCAATAAGAAAAAGGCAACACTGATCCACTTCAACGTTTAATTTAACAATAAGAAAGAACAAAATTAGCCATTCTGCTATTTTTATTGTCATCAATTCCTTTTAAAGATTATATCACCCTCACGGGATTTACTTTCATGAAACCCTCGTCCTGAAGTATTTGCGATCCCCTGAAGAAGTAATCCCAATCTTATGAGCGAACCGGCCACAGTATGTCAACTCGTTGATCGCTGGTCCGTGCACACGCACGTGTTTGCATATTGCATCAAATTTGTTTATACTTCATTTCAAAAAATTCTCGTTCTTTCCAGTATACATCTTATATTTCAGCCAACTTAAAGGTTCTTGCTAAATAAGGATTAATAATTTGCTTGTTCAGCTTCTGAAAAATAATACAAATCTATTAATTTCCAATCAGGTGTTTTGCGATTTTTATAAGTAAGGTGGGGGCGTAATGGCTAAAGTGCTGGACTACGGCCTCGAATTAAGGAAATTCGGACTCCAGTCGGGCTATTACGTTCACTTTTGGACTTTCAACCTTGGAAAAGGTATGACCCTGCCTCAATCTCCTCAGCTATATGCGAAATAGTATCACTGCTGATCTTCTTAAAGGATAGCTTTGGCATCAAATAACCCACAAAGATTGATATGCCATCAAGCAATAGAAAGCAAACCATAAGAAACAAGTCTTTGTTTTATCGATAGTTTTTACAATCTAATTAGTTATTCAAATAAAGCTATTTTCTGCCCTGGAACAAGTTAAGTCCTTGGTCTGTTTGAACAAAGTTTGGGCTCCGAAGGAAGAGAAAGAAACAATTAAAAATTTATATGATTACACTTTTTTTTAAAATCTCGCATCGCTTGCGCGGTAATTCGAGAGCAGAGAGAAGTGAAAGACGTGATCGCTTTGTATAGAAAGTAGAAGTTCCTCTAGGCCGAACACATCACAAGGTTCACAAATAGATAAACTCATCCAGTTGTCGAGTGATAATCCAAAAGACCGAAAACGATCACTCGGAAAACCTGCACGGCGATGGTAAGACGAAATTTTCAAGCGATTCTTGGCCAAGAAGAAAGGCGAGATCGAGAACGAAATGGAAATCCATCATGGCCCACGATATGGAAAATATCAGACAACCAGATGAATAACAGAATAAGGAAACATTTCCAAAATGTAACATATATAAAATTTAATTTCTGATTTTTTTTTATTGTTCTTCATAGAAAATTACTAAAACCAGTTCATCGAATTGTTATATCTCATAATCAATTTATTCATTTCAATTTATTGAACTCATCCTTTTCTCCCTGGCAACACCGGAATCTTTTGCAATATATTACAAGTATAGAAATATAGTATTATGAAAATATAAGACTTATATAGTCTCACTTTTAGTCAAGATTCGATAGATGTCCCTGATCGATTCCTGTATTCAATATAAGAATAAGAAACCTTATCAATCCAACATTTAGAAGAATTTCTATAATTATTCGATAATTCTAATAAGGATAAAGTTAAATTGCAGACAAAAGCTCTTGTGTTGATTTTAAAAAAAGATTTTTGTTAAAAAGCATTACTTACAGAGTAGGCGTCTCAGTTATGACACTTAACGATATCGGGTGGTGAGGTTTCAATTCTGAAGCCATGGAAAGTGTGAAATCACACTTTCATTGCCTTTACTCTTAGTATTATTCTGAACCAGAGGGACAGTAGCTATTAGGTTGGTTGGTTGGTTGGTTGGTTGGGTTTTTTTTTAATGGCATATCAACCTTTGGAGGTTATTCAATGCTATATCTATTTTTGCACTAAATAATCAGTTCTATTTCAAACAATTCAGTTAAGCATGAGTACACAGTTTAATTGTCAAAAACATTTCTATTTCAAGCTATTTAGTTTACTCAAACAGATCTAATTCGGCTAATTCAGTTTAGTATAAGTACATATTTTCTTTACACACAGTTAAATGTCAAAACAGTTCAATATTAAACAATTCAGTTTAGTGTAAGTAGAGTTTCATTGTCAAAAACAGTTAGCATAGTACGCAGTTTAAATGTAAGGGCAGTTTAATTGTCAAAAAAATTTCTATTTCAAGCTATTCTGTTTAGTCAAACAGTTTTAATTCAAACAATTCAGTTTAACATAAATATGCAGTTAGTTCTATTTAACCCATAGATAGGGCCCAATCAGGTGGTACCATTCCGGGCCAGAGTGGACCTGGGAGCAATGGCAAAGAAAGTGTGCTCCACATTCCCCAAAGCTCCAGCATTACTGGAACCTTACCATTGGATTATTAGCGTCATATCTAGGACACTTGTTTGGGGCGGGGGGCTTACTCCTCTGCAGAGGTGCAGTCAGTGTATACTATAACCCCAGCCCACTGGGCAATAGCTGTTAGGGGTCTCGTCTATATGTCAAATAGATTTGTTTGAGATCATGTGCAGAATGATTTTTGGTTATATTAACCCACTTTGGAAATATGGATATTACAACTACATATGAAGTGTTTACCTGTTTAAAATGATTGTTAACTTTATTGATACGCTCTGAAAACATTGATATTGCAACTAAGTACGAAGTATTTACCGGTTTAAAATGATTTTAAACTTTATTGATACATTGACTCTTAAAACATAAATATTGCATCTAAGTATGAAGTGTTAACTTTTTCAAAATCATCGTGAACTTTATTAATACATTGGCTCTTAAGACATTGATATGGAAATTAAGTATGAAGTGTTTATCTATTTAAAATGACAATGAACTTTATTAATACATTGGCTCTTAAAACATGGATATTGCAACTAAGTATGAAGTGTTTATCTGTTTAAATGATCGTAAATATACATTTTTATGTATATAACTGGAGTTAGCAAGACGTAAAATCAACTAGCCATTCAACCAACCAACAAACCAATACATTAGATGAAACGAAATCATTGGTCTTGGGATCTTCGGAGTAATTGTGGCTATTTAGTCATAATTAGAGTTTTCATTTCATTAACCTCTGGTATTGGGTTCATTTCTTGGAAAATATTTTATGACTACGGCCTTGTGCCAAAATTGATATAATTTTCATTGTTTATGAGACTGTTCTCCGTGTTTCTTTTTTTCCTTCTTGTTTAAATATGTAAATAATATGTAACTAAACAAAGATCTATCACTAACAGTAAACATACAGCAGCTGACCACGTAAAAAAAACAACAAAAAAAAAAAAAACAAGTAACATAAAAACAAGATCTTATATTATAATCTAACATATAGCTGGCCATGTAAAAATAAAAACAAAAATAAAAAAATGGATCTAACATTCACATCCAACATATAAATAAAGTAAAGTTGGCGACCGTAGTCGAGGGCGATCAGAAGGCTCCCTTTTCAATAGCTACTACACCGAGGTGTAGGGGAGGGCGCCACTCCTTTCCCTGGATTGCTCCACTTTACCCTTGATACGTACCTTATATTGCTGAGTGTTAAGCAAGGAGGTATCAAGTACCATTTTAAAAGTCTTTGGTATGACTCGACCTGAGATTGAACCCAGGCCTCCCGGACCATTGGCGAATACTCTACCCACTAGGCCAAAGCAACAAAAAAAAAAGATCTTATATTATAATCCAACATATAGCTGGCCATAGAAAAAAATGGATCAAACATAGTTTTCCTATTCATCTGATCAAAAACATTTTAGTTTGCCGTATCACATTCTCGACCTCACAGTTTGACTTAGAAATCATGTATTTTACCTTTCAATGACCCCTAGTGACCTCAAATGATTTTTGGACACCAAACTCATATATGAAGCACAGGCTCAAATCAATATCCATGTAAAACATCGAGTAAGTGTGACCTTTCGATTTGTTATGCTCCATGGACACACACACACACACGCGCGCGTGCGCTCACTTTTTGCATGGTAGTATAGCTGCTATCATTGAAAGGTAATTTGGCACAAAATATGATATATATATATATATATATAGGACACATTCACTATTTAGTAGTAATCATTTAAGACTAGCCTAGTTGAGCATAAGGTCATCAGTATAGGTTACCAAAAGAGGATCGAAAACAGTAATATTGCAATAAACATTAAACTTAACTTAGGAGGGCACAAAACCACACATATGAGGCATTTAGTGACGGTCAAACTTATTACTTAGTAATAATCATTCAAAAAAGTTAGTTTAGTAATGCACAAGGTCAGAAGTATGGAGCACCGAATATTTAGTAGTAGCCATTTACTAAACTTGCCTAAATATGGCACTTGGGAAGAAGTTTAGCGCCGAGTTGGTTAGGTTAGTTGAGTTTGGTTTTATAGCACATCAACCATTGCTGGTTATTTAATGCGAAGTCTATTTTATACATAAAAACAGTTCTGCTTCAAACAATTCAGCTTAGCATGAGTAGAGTTTTTGTTTACATACAGTTAAATATAAAAACAGTTCTATTTCAAACAATTCAGCTTAGCATGAGTAGAGTTTTTGTTTACATACAGTTAAATATAAAAACAGTTCTATTTCAAACAATTCAGCTTAGCATGAGTATAGTTTTTGTTTACATACAGTTAAATATAAAAACAGTTCTATTTCAAACAATTTAGTTTTGCATGAGTACAGTTTTGTTTGCACACAGTTAAATAGAGAAAGAGTTCTGTTTCAAACAATTCAGTTTACCATGAGCACAATTTTGGTTTACATACAGTTAAATATAAAAACAGTTCTATTTCAAGCATTTCAGATAAGCATGAGTACAGTTTAGTTTACATACAGTTAAATATAAAAACAGTTCTATTTCAAACAATTCAGCTTAGCATGAGTACAGTTTTTGTTTACATACAGTTAAATATAAAAACAGTTCTATTTCAAACAATTTAGTTTTGCATGAGTACAGTTTTGTTTGCACACAGTTAAATAGAGAAAGAGTTCTGTTTCAAACAATTCAGTTTACCATGAGCACAATTTTGGTTTACATACAGTTAAACATAAAAACAGTTCTATTTCAAGCATTTCAGATTAGCATGAGTACAGTTTAGTTTACATACAGTTAAATATAAAAACAGTTCTATTTCAAACAATTCAGCTTAGCATGAGTACAATTTTTGCTTACACACAGTTAAATATTAAAACAGTTCTATTTCAAACAATTCAGCTTAGCTTGAGTACAATTTTGTTTACACTCGGTTAAATATAAAAAACAGTTCAGTTTCAAACAGTTCAGTTTAGCATGAGTACAATTTTTGTTTACATACAGTTAAATATAAAAACAGTTCTATACCAGTTTACCATAAGTACAGTTTAAATGTCAAATAATTTTATTGAACCCATTGAAAGGGCCCTATAAGATGCTACCATTCCGAGCCAAAGTGGAACTTGGAGTAATGGCAATAAAGGGGTACTCCACATTCCCCAGAGTTCCATCAGATTGTTAAGTGCCATATCAAGAACACTCGCTTGAGGAGTCTTACTCCACTGCAGAGATGCAGTCGATGTATTTTGCAGCCCTAGCCGACTGGGCCATCAGTCATTTTTAAATGTAAAAACAATTTTATTTCCAACAATTCAATTTCGCATAAGTACAGTTTTTTTTACATACAGTTGAACGTAAAAACAGTTCTATTTCAAGTAATTCAGTTTAGCATAGGTATAGAGTTTAGTTCTATTTGAATCATAGATAGGACCCTGTCAGGTGCAACCACATCAGGCCAGAGTGGATCTTGGAGCGATGGCAATAAATGGGTACTCTGAATTCCCCAAAGGTTTAGTATTACTGGAACGTCATCATCAGATTTTTTAGTGTCATATCCAGGATACTCATTAGAGGAATCTTACTCCCTTGCAGAGATGCAGTTGGTGAATTCTACAGCCCCAGCCGACTTGACCATTTAGTACCCAGAAAATATCGAAATCACTACTTAGTATTATATATTAACAAAGCATAACTTAGTATGACACAGTGCTGGAAGTAGATGGAACCTAGTAGAGATGGAAATCATTTACTAATCTTAGTCAAGTATGACAAAAGGCCATGGAAACCATTTCTTAATGATTATCATTTACTAAATTCAGTTTCTTTTTTTTTTGCAAAAAGGCCACAAATATGAGACCCCCAGTGAGAATCTAACTTGCTACCAATTGTCTACCTGCCGATCTTGCTAAACAAAACGTCTCTTCGATAACACTTTGCTTAGTTAGGCTCAAAGTTGGACGCTCCCAGTGAGAATCGAACTCGCTAGCAATTGTCCGTTTAGCTCAAAGTAGGATGCTCCCAGTGAGAATCGAACTCGCTAGCAATTATTTGTTAGCCTAGATTGCTACCAATTACCCTACGCAAGACACCTTATCTATAACACTTAGCTTGCTTTAACTCCAAGTAGAACGCTCCCAGTGAGAATCGATCTCGCCCGCAATTGTTGGCTAGCCCAGCTAGCTAAACAGTACCCTACGCAAGACACCTTATCTATAACACTTAGCTTGGTTTAATTCAAAGTAGGATGCACACAGTGAGAATCGAAGTCACTAGCAATAGTCTGCTTGCCTAACTAGCTAAACTTTACTCTACGCAAAACACCTTATCTATAACACTTAACTTGTTTTAGCTTAACGTAGGATACACCCAGTGAGAATCGAACTCGTTCGCAATAGGCAACCTCGTCAATCGTAACGCCACAGGGAGTGCCAATAATTGTAGAGTTTTGGTATCTCTTTTGCGAAAGAGAAAAAGAGATTTTTGTGATTGCTTTATAATATACCCAATTTAGAGAAAGAAACTTTGTCAATACTGCATTCGGTATATATTTTCTGTTGCTATTCGATAAAACTGGCAAAGATGTCGTTCGACATATCTACAACAGAAGTGCTTGTTTTCATTTTGAAAAGAAAAATTGTTAAATACCATCACCAGTACGGTAGTTGAAACTGAATCATTGCTTTTCTGAACATTGGAGTGGTTGTCGCTGCTTAGCAGTGGTTAACGCGCTTATTTCATTCGAGTTTTTGAGACAATGAATATTGTTCAACTCATACTGAACAAGAAAGCGTTAAAACCGTTGATATTTATTCCAGAAATTTGTACCACGAAGCTACATCTCTCTCTCTCTCTCTCTCTCTCTCTCTCTCTCTCTCTCTCTCTCTCTCTCTCTCTCTCTCTTCCCTATTTATCAGCGGCCATTATGAGCGTCGTGCGCATGCGCTCTGCGCACCCGCTTTTTAGTCGAGGAATTGATTTTAGTTCCAGTTCGTTGTTTGGTAGAAGGTAGCTCCGGATAATAAAACGTAAAAGAAACAAAGAAATAAGTATATTAGGCTTTAAATTTTTATCTGACAGTTTCCATGGAGACCGTTCATTATTGAATGAAAGAAAAAATAAGCAAAGCTTAAATTAGTTGCTGCATCGTCTGCTTCTTCATTGTGTCTTTCATTTTATTTATTTATCTTTTTATATATTGTTTTCTTATCTTATCTTTTTTCTTTTTTATTTTATTTTATTTTTCCTTTTTAAATATGGCAGGAACTTTTTCATGAATGAAAAATCACGAGTTTTGCGCACCTAATTTTTTTTTCAATATTTGGAGTCCCTACGGTTAATAAAAGAATCACGATTGTCATCAGTAAAAGTCCCACACCTTTTTTTTTGTTTTTGTTTTTGGTTTGTTTTTTCTTCTTATCCTTCTTCTTTAGAAACTTTTTTCCTTTCTTCCGTTTTCGACATTATGAATATACTTTCTTCTTTCTTTCTATAGTTTATTGTTGTAGTTGTTGCTGCAGTTCTTCTTCTTCTTCTTCTTCTTCTTCTTCTTCTTCTTCTTCTTCTTCTTCTTCTTCTTCTGTTTTTATTTTCCTTCAAAGATTCTCTCGGTTTTCCTTTGCAGTTGTAAAATACTGTGTGACTGCAAGTCACATTCCACTCTCCGTAATCTCCTCTGGCCGACATCAACTTTCTACGTCATCAAACATTAATTGGCTGCCATAGGCAATCAAGGCACAAGAACAACATATCTTGGTCGCCTGCGATAGTGCAATGGTGAGGCAATGTAATCTAACATTCCATTCCCTAGTTAAGTGTCGTCTATCCATATTGGATCTCTCTCCCACATCCAGCCCCCCCCAATCTCACTAAAACGCTTGCTGTAGATCGATAATTAAAAATTCCCAGTCGAGGAAGTCTGTCATACGTCGATTGCATCCCCTGCAGAGGATTAAGACCCCTCCTAAAAAGGTGTTATTGATATGGTGCTAAGCTGTATCTGGTGGTGAGGCTCCTGTTCTGGTGCTCTGGAGAGAATCACTCTTTTCATACTCTTACTCTGACCCGAACTGGTGGTAATTTTTGGAGTTCAATCTGTGAGTCAAATTAATTTAATTGATTGATTGATTTTAAAAGCATGTCAATCAGTCTCGGAGTATTTTATACCTTGAGGTTAGGGAATCACGTTCATATTTACATATTTTGCGTTGTTGTTTCTTAAGAAAATTTTTTTTCCTTTTTTTCTTTTTGCACATGGTCCTATCGAAATCGTATAATCTTAAAACAAATCTATTTGACGCATAAATGTAACCCTAGCAGGTTCTACCATTCCAGGTCAGAGTGGGCCTGAGTGTAATTGCAATGAAGGTGTACTCGATACCTCCCAGATCTCGAGAACTGGAGCCTCACTATCAGATGCAGTTTAGTGTTGGACCCAGAAAACTGTTGTTTTTTTAGGGGGGAGGGGTCATTCCTCTGCAATGGATATAGTCAGCTTATTCTAAGCCCAGTCATAAGAGCTATGATTTGCTTGGGGTAAGGCTGAAATGATTTTTAACTACTTTAAAATATTGCCTCTTGAGATATAGTAGTGAAGTATGGATATTTGTCGCGGCCTCCCACCAGACAGAACCTGACACAAGGTCAATGATTATAGTGGGGATTTAGGGGAGGGGAAGGTCGGACACGAGCCGAGACTCGAACCCTGATGGTCTGTGCTGCTCATCGACCCACTAAGTGCAATGTGGGCCTAATGAGCCAAGCAGTTTCACGAACCCAAATCTGGGTCCGGGCACAGATGCCGGGTTATAGCTTAAACTAGACAGCGAGGTCTAGTGCTATACATAAGAGACAAAGGTGTCATTGTTGCAGCTCGCCCACCAGAAGGTGGCCCAGCCAAATCTAGGGTCCTTTCGGCCTCGAATCTGCCATTGATTTCGATAACCCATCCGGCATGATTGCCAGACAGCCCAGCAAAAGCCGGGGAAATATGGAATGTTAAATTGTTCAAAATGCTAGGTTCGCATAAAATTATTTACAACAAATAGTTAAATCAATAAAGAACTTGCTAGAAAATATCTTATATCTTATAAAATGATTGTATATTTATTTCCTGCTTAAGCGTTGACCTGTTTAAAATTATTGTGAAAATATTTTAATGCCAGTAAAAAGTAACCCAACAAGGGTTGATATAAACCAACCTAGTTAATAATGATCACATTTTGCGAGTTACCCATTAACAGTTGGCCCAAAACTTTGTTACTTCATGCCAAACTAAGCCAAGTTCAATTATTGATTACTTGGACGACCCTTAGGGACGCACTTACCGTAATGGTTATCGTCAAAGGAAATGAAATCAGCAACCCGGGTTCAAATCCTGAACGGAACGGTCTGTGTTTAACTTCGGACTGAAGCCCTCTAGAAAGGCATGAACCAATTTCTTTTCCCACCAGCAATGGGTAAATAATAAGTTTGACTAGCTTATTTATCCTTGATACGAATATTAGTCTAAGAGAATTAAAACTCTGAATTCAAACCAGTTGCCGTCCGTTTAAAAATTAACCTTGTATCACATTCTGTCCTTGGCAGAAGGGTTGAGTTAGATGTCAATACAGGAGTTACAAGAATTAGGTTGAAAACAACGTCAGTTGTCTTGCTTTTAAGTTTAGAATTGTCCTTATCCGACCAAGGCGAGTGAACCCAGCCTAGCCAATTTCACTTATAACTTCAAAAATGTCCTGAGAGGCGTATCTGTTAAGCCTACTGACAAACAAATCATTCATTTTAAACAGCATATATTTATTTCTTAACATAATTTCATCTTTGTCACTGCAATTAATTCAGGGGTAAATTTTAAAAGCATTGATCGAACAATAGAAAGTGAACATTTAAGATAAAAATTCAGCAAATAATTATGTATCAGGCTACAGACTTATTGATGCATTCATCGAATATGGAGTATTGTACGGGTAATGCAGTATACTGCGAATTACAAAGAAGGAAAAAGCGTTTGGTTTGGTTTTATGGCATATCAACCATTGTTGGTTATTTACTACCAAATCCTTTTTATATATATATAATAAATATACATGATTTGGTTTGGTTTGGTTTTATGGCATATCCACCATTGTAGGTTATTTAATGCCAAATCCTCTTTATACATATATATCAAATATATAGGATTTGGTTTGGTTGGGTTGGGTTTTATGGCATATCAACCATTGTAGGTTATTTAATGCCAAATCCTCTTTATACATATATAATAAATATATATGATTTGGTTTAGTTGGGTTTTATGGCATATCAACCATTGTAGGTTATTTAATGCCAAATCCTCTTTATACATATATAATAAATATATATGATTTGGTTTGGTTGGTTTAAATAGCATATCAACCATTGTCGGTTATTCAATGCCAAATCCTTTTTATACATATATAATAAATATATATGATTTGATTTAGTTTGGTTTTATGGCATATCAACCATTGTAGGTTATTTACTGCCAAATCCTTTTTATACATATATATCAAATATATATGATTTGATTTGGTTTAGGTTTATGCCATATCAACCATTGTAAGTTATTTAATGTCAAATCCTGTTTGTACATATTTATTAAATGTATATATGATTTGTAAAGATATTTTATTGAGAACATTCTTAAACGACCCTGAACTCTTATTTGCACATAGTAAAATGGTTTCAAGTATTGTTCTATAACAATCACAACTTAAAATCAGTCATTTGTTTGCACATATAGTTTGTTCAATTTCACCATAGATAGTAATCTATAAGAGGCTACCACTCCGGGTCAGAGTGGATCCGGGAGCAATGGTAATGTTGGGGTATTCCACACTCTCCGCCTCGCCATCATATTGTTTAGTATCATATCAGGACACACGTTGAGGGTTTATGCCTCTGTAGAGAAGCAGACGGTGTATTCTCCAGTCCCAGCCGAAATCAGTTTCCACTTATGAGGTGTTCAGATTTCAAAATTTGGTTTGTACCTTGAGATGAAAAAAGTACGGGAACCAGGAGCTAACTAGAAACTAATATGCTCTAAAAAAATTGATTGTTTGACTAGTTGGTTGGTTGATGATTTCATGACATGTCAATTCTCGTTGCCGAAGTCAGTATTTTCTTTTTCGAGCAGTTATTCAGTTTCAAGTAACTAACAGTAAATAATTGTTTGTTAACAAATATCATGATCATCATGTCGTGCCGTTAGCACGGATATCCCTGACTCTCTTGCATCACTCCTCCCTATCGTTCATCGCTTCTGGTAGGTCCTCAGGGCTACATCCTGTATCTTCACAGAGCTGCTGTATGTAGGTTCGAGCTGGTCGTCCTGCTTTTGCTCGGCCATATAAGGGGGTTCATAGGAAAACGTCACTTATGAGCTCGTCCCTGCTTCTCCAGCAGTGTCCTGCATGTCTGGTTCGTCTAACTTGGATAGTTTTCGTGATGGGAGGTTGGTGGCCGTACAGTTGGGGCTTTGTTGGGTGTTGCCTCCAGGACTTGTTCAAAATTGCTCGCAGCATTCTTGTGTAGTCGCCGTCAAAAGCTTAATAAATATAGATACAAGTAACTATCCTAAATACAAATAATTTGTATATTATTATTCTGTTTCAAGTAACTATTCCTATTCAATAATAATAATAATAATAATATTGTCAAAGAACAAAGAGGCTGTGGAACATGAGGGTGACGGTTATACCAAATATAAATGGCGCGCTTGGAACTGTCTCCAAAGGCTTGAAAATGGATTTGGAAGAGCTAAAAACTACGGCAGTGTTGAGATCAGCCAGAATACTGAGAAGAGTCACGGAGACGTAAGGTAAATTGCTGTCAATGAGTGACGAAGGATTGTGTAGAGTCAACCACATTTTGGGGGGTGAGTCTGATCGTAGAAAAATGGAGCACCAGGTTACCAGAGATTCGCAGAACAATTCTCTCCAGGTTTTCAGTATTTTCTTTTCTCCTCGATAGGCTGGCTTAAGAAAGCAAAAAATCCGAGTCTGCCCAACTATTTTACCCATAGTAGCTGGAAGGGAGAGAAGACATGGATACGTACCATTTCCCAAATGGGCATTAGCGTGAAGAAAAGCGCAAACAACTTTGTCCGGAAACTGAACTTTCTTCAAATAGATTATTATTATAAAACAGAAATAATTACTTGAAACCGTATAAATAATGGGATTAGATAGGAATACTTGAAACCAAAGAACTCTGTGCAAATTATTTGTATTAGACAGGAATACTTGGTATATAAGTGTGTGAAAATTATTTGCATTGAGTCAGTTAATATTAAAACTTAACCGATCTCGTTCATTTCACTTTAATACCTATGCAGAAGGCATGAACTCATCTTTCACCCCTTGCCTGTCTCTGTGAACAAAATAATTGAGTGGGCTGATATTTCTATACTTAGCATGCAACTAAAGAGAAGAAACACCCTATATTGAAAACCAGAAACTGCAGTCTCTAATTCCACAGAAACTGGTTCCAAGTTCGTTGGAGAGAAGGACAAGGAATGGTCACGTGGTGAAAGCCCCCCTATATATATATATATATATATATATATATATATATATATATATATATATAATCTGCTTCCATTTCTTCGGAATATTATTTTGTATTATTTCGAGGACGTATTTTTTATACGGGATTTGCGAATGATTCGGCAATTAACAAGCAGATTCAGGACAAAATGTTTATAATTTCTAATGTTTTATCTGAAAAATAATTTTCAAATGAAAAAAAAACAAACGAATTTTTTTTTTAAATTCATGGTATTCTTCTTCATTAATAGCATTCCATTTCAAAATAGACTGACGGCACATTCATGATCGAAACACATAGAAGAAGGAAAAACATCTTTTTAGTTTAAAACTATATATATATATATATATAAGAGGCTTATGGTTCTTACGAGCTCACTGGGTGAATTAACGTAGGATCAAATGTTTCAGTATTGATAAATAGTGCTCAATATCAATGATAGAGCATTTACATATATATATATAGAATGAAAGAGAGAGAGAGAGAGAGAGAGAGAGAGAAAGAGAGAAAGAGTCACACGTGGTGTAATAGTTTCCATCGTAAGAAATGGCTACCACGACGCGATTTGGTTGTTTGCATGTCACATAGCGCTAATACCCATGAGAAAGCTATGAATCCAACTATTAGAGCTCCAATTTTGGTTTAATAGTAGGTCAGACTAACTCTTTAGCCTTAGTATGATAACCGGTCTAGACGGGAAACTTTAAATTCAGACTTGTTATATCCTGCTTGAAAACTAACTTTGTGTTGAATCCAGTTCGGTTGGTTATATGTATAATCTAGTGTTATACCAAAGAGTAAAAAAAATGG
Organism: Sepioteuthis lessoniana; assembly: GCA_963585895.1. NCBI lineage: Eukaryota > Metazoa > Mollusca > Cephalopoda > Myopsida > Loliginidae > Sepioteuthis > Sepioteuthis lessoniana. Next base: position 13,765,985 of record OY757917.1, on the reverse strand, counting down.
TACACTCAGCATTATAAGGTACGTATCAAGGGTAAAATGGAGCAATCCAGGGAAAGGAGTAGCGACTTCCTCTGAACCTCGCTGAAGAGGCTATTGAAAAAGGGAGCCTTCGGCTCGCCACTGACTTTAGTCGACAACTTTAGTACTTATATATATATATATATATATACACACAAAAAGGAAATATAATTTTACTCAGTGAAGTCCAGTCAGCCTTGTTTATATATATATATATATATATATATATATATATATATATATATACACACACACAAACATATATATATATATATATATATATATATATAAATTATATGAAAACAAAATATTTAGATTATTTATTTATACATGAATCATGTTAATGGTTAACGTTTCGGTTTTTCGTTAAACCATCTATAGGGTGATGTTAGTTTATGATGTAATTATTCAGCTAAAAAAAATGAAAAAAAAAAAAAAAACAATTAATATTGTTCTGATTTTAAAAAGGGTTCAAATTTTCTTTTCTTTTATTAATTTTTCGTTTTTTGTTTTCAAAGATTATTTGCGATAGATTTTTTTAAGAATTCGATATAAAGCTTCGTTTCATTTTTTCGTTTCAATGATTTTTGGAGGAGACATAACATCACTTTCTAACATCTCCCTGAAGATGGTTTAGCAATAAAACCGCAACTTGACATATAATTCATATATAAATAATTACAGACTGAATATCTTTTTTTTCTCCCTTTTTTCATATCTACATACCATCGGATGTATTTCCGTTTTTCTGTAGTGTATATGAACTGACACACACACACACACATACGCATATATATATATATATATATATATATATATATATATGTATATATATATTTGATATATTCAAACATATATATATATATATATATGTATTTGATATATGCAAATATGAAATATATATATAGACACACAAACACACAAATTCCATATGCATATATATATATATATATATGCACACGCAAATTGCATATTTGTATACATACACACATACACACACACTCACATATATATATACAGTAATATACAATTTGTGTGTTTGTGTGTACACTTACAAAATTTAATTCCACACAGTAAATAAAACACTGTTTCATTTGAACACTAAAAAGTGCTCTCTCTCTCTCTATATATATATATATATAACAAGATATGTGCAAATGAGAAAAGTTTGCAAGAAAAAGTGCTCGAAGCTACTTGAGCAGACGAGGTATAAAACGTAGGAAAATATCAAATTATGAATACCAGAAGTTTGTAACTTAAACTTTCATGAGGTGTGCACAATCACCAGACGGAAAAAGGGGAAAATGGCCAATCAATCGTAATTATAGAGTGGTGTAAAGTCACGTTTTATGATAGAAGCACACGTGACAGTCACATGAGGGAAACAAAAGACGTGAAATCGTTTAATATTTACAAACGCGCACACACACACACACACACATACGCATACAGTCACATATACCTATATGTATTTACATACATATGAGAATGTGTGTATGTGTTTGTGAGTGCATGTGACAGTAGACATCTTTTATATTGTAACGTTACTGATAGTCTATAACAAGACCATCAAGAGTTGTGATATATATATATATATATATAGCACAAAGCAAGCTCGCAGAAGATAATTTGAACAATAGACGGATCTAATCCTTGGAGTTGCATATTTCGCGAAAGTACGATCCGATTAAACACAATTCACGACCCCTACCCATTTTTTCTCGAAAGGAAGGGTCCCGGGAAAACGCCAGTTGTGGTATGTCAGCTCGACATTTTCGGTAATGAATTTGCCACCACCACCACCACCACCACGATCACTGCCACCACCGCCACGACGCTGAAATCGATTAACTCACAATCTGAACGCCCCGGCCCGAAAGCTATGCACCGTGGTCAATGACTTGATTATCGGAGCGCCACGTGATCAATCTCTCTCTCTCTCTCTCTCTCTCTCTCTCTCTCTCTCTCTCTCTCTCTCTCTTGTATCTACCCAAAAAGATTTATCTACGTACAGATCAATGGATATATCGATCGATCTACCGATCTATTTGTGGATCAGAGACTGTCCTCGTCTATTTATCAGCCTCGATCTGCTGCTCCTATCGACCGAACGACCGGCAATCGATCGATCTATTTAGCGTAGCCCGTTTGCAACTATCTATCACGCTCTGCTGAATGGTGAGATGTTTTCCTCCGCTCTGTGCAGTTGGGGTTCGAATCCAGCTGTAGCCAACACTTTTCAAAAGTTGCGCAATCTGCCTTTCTTTCTTCGGAATCTGACCCAGTCGACTGGGGCTGTTGAATACACCAACTATATCTCTGCAGAGGGGTAAGAGTCCCCTAACGAATGTCCTGATATGACACTAAACAATGAGATGGTGAGACTCTAATAATGCTGGAGCTTTGTGGAATACGGATTACCTCTTCATTACCATCGCTCCCAGTGATGTGTCTAGCCTGGATTGACAACACCTGATAGGGTCCTATCTATGGGTCAAATAGAACTAAACTCCGTACTTACGCTGAACTGAATTGTTTGAAACAGAATTCTTTTGATATTTAACTGTTGTTTAAGTGAATTGTTAGAGTTACATAGCAATACTTGGAACGATTTAACTTTGTTGACTAAACCGAATAGCTTGGAATAGAACTGTTTTTGACATTTAAACTGTGTACTTACGCTCAACTGAATTATTTGAAATAGAAATGTATGAAAACAGATTTGATATTAATAACCTACAATAGTTTATATGCTATGAAAACAAACCAAACCAAACCATTCTGCGGAATCCAAAGGTTTTTCTGCTTGTTGTTTCAGTGATAACCACGCGGAATTGATATTGATTGTGACCTTCATGTTTACGTTACCATACCGCTGTTTGAGTATATGTCTGCACGAGGGCAATTCCTGAACGGGAAATCCCCAACACCTGATTTTGAAAATGAATATCGAGGATCATCGAATAATTAAGGTGAAATATTGCCTAAGGAATTGGCAATCGGAAACACTGTTTACTGTTTCAATTTTTTCAACGAAATCAAATGGGATGTGTCCTTTCATGTCCTAAAAGTCTGACAACATGACCTTCTTTACTGCCAACGGAACTTTTTCTTTACTAGAAATTCAGTGTGCTTCCACTCCATGAAATGTCTTTTCGACACAGGCACGTTGTTTATATAGGAATATCAAAAGAAAAGTTAAGTCGTTGAGGGTAACTCGAAGGCTCCCTTTCCGATAGCTACTTCATAGAGGTGTCCGGGAGGATGCTACTTCATTCCCTGGATTGCTCCACTTTACCCTTGATCCGTTCCTTATAATGCTGAGTGTTAAGCAAGGAGGCATCAAGTACCATTTTTGCGTCTTTGGTATCACTCGACCTGGGATTGAACCCAGCTCTCCTGGGCCATAAGGCGAACACTCTAACCATCATGCCAATGTCTAGGAATATAATCATTTTAAAAAAGTAAACACTCCATACTTCGTTTGAATATCACTGTTTTAAGAGCCGTGGATTTAACGTAGTTGGAAATCACTACTAGGGATAAGTCTATTTGATCCACACACATAGGAAGGGGCTTGTAATCATAAAATGTTATAGTGTAAACTTTACTTGGTTTACACTTCTCTGCTAGCAAGAATTTGATGACAGAACTCTTTTCAAACGTCTGATTTGGAGTGAGTTCGTCTGCTCTTGGAGTGAGTTCGACAGAACTCTTTTCAAACGTTTGATTTGGAGTGAGTTCGTCTGCTCTTGGAGTGTGTTCGATTCTCACTGGGTACCCAATTATTTTGCTTCTGTTTGTGAATCTAATGAATAACAACAATTTTCTTTTCTTTTTCTGTTTAACAAAATGATAATTTTCTTCTAAATCAATACATTCTGTCAATGGGGCTTACACTATACTAACTGTATGTAGAAGAATGAATATCCCCTTAAAAGGGGATATACCGGGTATGGCACAAAACTGTATTTGATAATGAGTTTTAAGTTCTGGAGATGTGGGTTGTGGGGAGTATGCTTTCATTGCAATTACTCCCAAGTCGACTCTATCACGGACTCACTGTTCTTGTTAAGGTATCCAATGTGGATCAAATAGACTTATACATAGTTGTGATTTCAAACACCGTAAAATCAACGACTCGTAAAACATTGATATTATAACGAAGCATGGAATGTTTACCCTTTTAAAATGTTCATATTTTTATATAAGAATATTTTTTTAAATTTGTGACAAAATATTTTATATCGTATAAAATGATCGGTCGTTTCTGTACAGCTTTGGTATTCACCTGTTTATATTTACCCAACCCCTCCGCTCGGGCAGGATATGACACAAGGTCAATTTTTAAGCGGAGTTTAACAGGTTTAAATTCAGAGTTTTCCTTCTCCTAGACTAGTTGCCTCACCAAGACTGAAGAACCTCGTCTGCCCTACTATTTACCCATAGCTGGAGGGAGGATAATTGGATTCATACCTTTCCCGAGGGTATTAGTGCTATGTGAAATGCGATCAGTCTCGTCCAGGATTTGAACTCGTGTCACCGTGTCCATTCCCATACGACGATAACCATTACACCACGGGTACCTCCTTTGGTATTCCCCTGTTAGTGTCGAATCAATGGTTTAAATAAAATTGATTGAAAATTGTTAGAATTGTCATTAGAATACTTAAAACCATACAAAATTATTTGTGTTAGATGGGAATAATTTATATATAGCTTATATAAATTATTTGTATTAAGAATAGTTGAGAGTATATGACACTGTGTATATTATTAGATAGAAATACTTGATTTCATAGGGGATGTCCTCGTGGTGTAATGGTTAAAGCGATGGACTGCGGAATCGTAGTAAGTGAGTTCGTACTCCAGTCACGCTATTACGTTCACTTTCGGGCAAATACCCTTGGGAAAGGTATGAACCCCCCCTTATCCTCCCAGCTATGGGTTAAATAGTACCACGACTGTTCTTCTAGAAGAATAGCTTTGGCATTAGATAACCTACAAAGGTTGATATGCCATTAAACAAAAAAACCAAACCAACCAAACCTTGATTTCATATTACTGAGTACAAATTATTTGGAATAAGAATTGTTAATTGAAGATTGTTATTTGTAACTTGAAACCATATAAGTGTGTACAATCAAATGATTATCATTAAAGAGATTAAATTACTTGATACCTATCATGAGATAAGAAGACTTGTGTATAAATCATTTATATGAAGAATTGTTTATTGAAGTTATAATTCTTTATTAACGATTATTATTAGTGACTTGAAAAATAAGAATGATTGCCTGAGGCCGCATAATTATTGATATTAGATAGGAATACTTGAAACCATACGACTGTGTGCAAATTATTTGTATTTAGAATTGTTAATTGAAGCTATAATTCTTTATTAACGATTATCATTAGTTACTTGAAAAATAGGAAAAATTGCTTGAGGCCGCATAATTATTGATATTAGATAGGAATACTTGAAACCATACAACTGTAAGCCCAGTCAGCAGGGACTGTAGAAAACACCGATTGCATCTCTGCAGAGGGGTAAGACACGCCCCTAACAAGTATTCTGGATATAACACTAAACCATCTGATGGTGATAGAGCTTTGGTGAATATGGAGTATCCCTTCTCTACCATTACTCTCAGGTCCACTCTGACCTGGTATGGGTCCCATCTATGCGTCAAATAAAAATATGTAATCATTTTCTAAACTTGAAACCTACAATGTGCAAACAAATGTCAGTTAAATTGAATTATTAGTATTACATAGGAATGCTTGAAACCATTTAACTGTGCGCAAACAAATAAATAATGAATATGAGTACCTGTGTTTAATAGAAATGTTTAAAATCATTTAACTGTGAGCAAAAAAAAATGAGCTGACTTGTTTAAAAATTGTTACCGACAAACTAACGCGTCCATTAATCTGGTGGGCAGAGGGTTCGTCAATGACTCGGGAGACTAAGGTTCAATCTCTAGTCGAGTCATACCAAAGACTCAAAAATGGTACTAAATGCCTCCTTGCATAACACTCGGCATCATAAGGTACGGATCAAGGGTAAGTGGAGTTATCCGAGGAAAGGAGTAGCGCCCTTCCTTACACCTCTGTGTAGTAACTATTAAAAAGGAATCATCGGGTTGCCCTCGACTACAGTCGCCAAGTTTACTTATATATGTATAAACAGTACTAGGCATTAATTAACCTACAAGGTTTGATATGCCGTAAAACACAATCAACCTTTACTAGTTGCTTGAAATCATGTAACTGTATTCAAACAAATTATTATTATAAAAAAGAAATAATTATTTGAAACCATAGAATTATTGGTATTAGATAGGAATACCTGAAACCATACCACGCTGTGTAAATTATTTGTATTAGACTGAAATACTTTATATATATGTGCGTGCAAATTATTTGCTTTAAGAATTCTAACTTTAAGCTATAATTGTTTATTTAGGATTATTATTATTAGTTACTTGAAATCATATAACTGTATGCTAACAAATGAGTATTATTAAATCGTATTATAATGAAAATTATGTGTCTGTCACTCTGTAACTGAAACTACGTTACCAACGATGTCACAATTCCCTAATTTATTTACGCCATAATCTCCATGATTTTGCTTTAATTCAACTCTCAAAAAATTATTTTGTATTATTAATCCTGTTGGCCTTATCTGATATTCGTCAATGCCTCCCACGAGATAGGACTTGACTCAAGGTCATTGACCCGAAGGTCGATTATAGTGTGGATTTAGGGGAGGGGAAGGTTGGGCTCAAGCCGAGGTTCGAAACCAGCTGGACTTTGCTGGTCATCGATCCACTTAGTGCAATGTTGGCCTGATGAGCCAAGCTGGACTTGGACCCAAATCTGGGTACAGGCCTGATTATGGCTTAAACTAGACAACAAGGTCCAGTGCTATACAAGGGTGACAAAGGTGTCAGTGATGCAGCTCGCCCACCCGAAGGTGGCCCAGCCGAAGTCGTGGGGGGGGCTCTTTCGGCCTCGAGTCTGCCATTGATTTCAATGCCCGTCCGGCACGAATGCCAGACGGCCCAGTCTGGGAGCAAAACCAAAACATTGGCCTTATCTACATACTAATAATACGCAATTGTATTTACATACATAACCCAAAAATGGTTTACAGTATCAACAAGAAGGCTAATTTGCATATTGATCATTAAAATTTGATTTTAATATTTGCTTGGTTTTATTGACTTTAATTGTTTGTTTTTTATTTTAATGAATATAAGCAAAAATCCTGTCGACAAACTTTAAAAGAAATCCATTAAACAAAAATAAATAAATGTTATTTTATTCTTTACTGTCTAATTTAGTTAAATAAGAAAAATTTAACAATGAAATCCGGGAGTGTCGGGAAGAGCTAGTATTCAAGCTGTTTTATTTGTTGATTATACTCCCTCTTTTTATGTAGGTTTAACTTGACAATTGATAATTTATTTAGAAATCAATTCCAGTAAAATAAAAATTGTGCAATCTTTTTAATGTAGTCTTATTTATTCACGATTGTCAAATTTGATATATTTTATTACATTAACGAAAGCAGATACTTTTGCGGCTGGAAAGAATAACTTGAAACCATATAATTATTGGTATTCGATAGGAGTACTTTAACCATACGACTGTATGCAAATTATTTATATTTGATAGAAATACTTTAACCATACGACTGTGTGCAAATTATTTATATTTGATAGAAATACTTTAACCATACGACTGTGTGCAAATTATTTATATTTGATAGAAATACTTTAACCATACGACTGTGTGCAAATTATTTATATTTGATAGAAATACTTTAACCATACGACTGTATGCACATTATTTATATTTGATAGAAATACTTGAACTTTACGTCTGTGTGCAAATTATTTACATTTGATAGAAATACTTGAACTATACGACTGTGTGCAAATTATTTATATTTGATAGAAATACTTTAACCATACGACTGTATGCAAATTATTTATATTTGATAGAAATACTTTAACCATACGACTGTGTGCAAATTATTTATATTTGATAGAAATACTTTAACCATACGACTGTGTGCAAATTATTTATATTTGATAGAAATACTTGAACTTTACGTCTGTGTGCAAATTATTTATATTTGATAGAAATACTTGATATATAAAGTGCAAAACAAACTTTAAGAAACAAGTACACAAAATATGCAAATATTAACGTATCATCATCATCATCATCCTGTCGTGTAATGAATGCGATTCTCTAATGTATAGGTATTGAATAACCCTAAATGTGTTGACGTACCGTTAAAATCAATCAATCAACCAATCATTTTAAACTATGGCTTTAAAAGATTCCATTCAATTTTGTAATCTGATTGGTTGAGAAATCTTTCGAGCTGAAAAAAAAAGAATTCTGATTGGACTGGCGTGAATCTTCGTGAAATCAACTTTTCTCCCATGAATAAGGGTTTCGAACAAGATTCAACAAAGAGAGAGAGAGAGAGAGAGAGAGAGAGCATAGATATCTTGTGGAAATCCACTCCCTCACGAAGAAAACTTTGTTGATTTAACGCATCACCAACCAAATGACCGATGTCTACATTTTTTTAAGGTCTCCACAACTTAACAAGCCGGAAACAGTAACAAAAATGTCACAACCTTTTTATTGCCACTGTTCAAGTAACTTTCAACTTTTCCAGGAGTTATTTCTCTAAGAAGCACATTTTAATAAGAACTGAAGAATTCAACTTTCTTCCGAAGAAAATTTCGCGAAAAGACAATCCGCAATATGTTCCAAGTCACACCCAGAACGAAGACACTGGGGCTGTGGAATACATTGACCGAATCTCTGCTGAAAGGTGAGACCCTCACAAATAAGTGTTCTGGATACGACATTAAACAACCTGAAGATGATGTTCTTGTAATACTGGAGCTTTGGGGGATGCAGGGTATCCTTTCATTTCCATCGCTCCCAGGTTTACTCTGTCCCAGATTGGTAGTACTTGGTAGGGTCTTATGTGTCAAATAGAAATGTTTGACATTTAAATTGAGTGTAAACAAGCTTTGGTTTGGTTTGGTTTGGTTTCTTTGTTTAATGACATATCAATGTTTATTGGTTATTTAATGCCAAAGCCATTCTCCCAGAAGAACAGTAGTGGTACTATTTAACCCATAGTTGGGAAGATAAGGGGGTTCATACCTTCCTCAAGGGTATTTGCCCTAAAGTGAACGTAATAGCGCGACTGGAGTACGAACTCGCTTACTACGATTCCGCAGTCCATCGCTTTAACTATTACACCACGAGGACACCCCGAGTGTAAACAAATGACTAATGCTAAATTGGATTGTTTGAAATAGAACTGATCATTTAACCGGTTCATCGGCCTAACGAGTAGAGTGTTCGCCAATGGTCCGGGAGACCGAAGTTCAATCTTAGGTCGAGTCATATCAAAAACTCAAAAAATGGTACTTGATACCACCTTGTTTAACACTCAGCATTATAACGTAAGGATCAATGGTAAAGAGGAGCAATTCAGTGAATGGAGTAGCGCCCTCCCCTACATCTCGGTGTGGTAGCTATTGAAAAGGGAGCTTTCGGGTCGCCCTCGACTAAGGTCACCAAAAATTATCCATGCTGATGGCGCGACATGATGATGATGATGATGAGGATGAAACAAATGACGGATGATTCCTGTTTCATTGAATTGTTAGTGATACATAGCAATACTTTGAACTATTTAACTTAGTTGACGTATGTTTACAAATAATAGATATCTAATATATATATATATATATATATATATATATATATGTATAAACAAGATTTAGCATTAAATAACCTACGATGTTTGAAATGCCATAAAACCAAAGCAAACCAGAAAGAAGTGCTGTAACGGTACATTTTTGCTGTAGCAATACACTATCACTTCTTGAAGATTTTGAGATTTTTGTGTCTTAATATCAGTGCAGGTGCGACCCATAGAAAGGTGAGATGTGTGTGACAAGTCTAAAATGAGGGTAAGGCTTTACAACTTTTAGGTTTGGTTTCGTTTGGTTGGTTTTATGGCATATCAACTTTTGTAGGTTATTTAACACCAAATCCATTTTCATGTAAATAATCTGTTCTATCTAAAACAATTCAGTTTAGAATAAGTACACAGTTTAATTGTCAAAAACATTTCTATTTCAAACTATTCAAGCAGTTATATGTAACAATTCAGTTAAGTGTAAATACAGTTTTAATGTCGAAAAACAGCTCTATTTCAAATAATTCAGTTAAGCATAAGCACGCAGTTTAAATATAAGTACGGTTTAATTGTCAAAAACATTTCTATTTCAAGCTATTCAGTTTACTCAAACAATTCAGTTTAGCATAAGAATGCTGTTAGTTCTATTTAACCCGTAGATAGGGCTCTATCAGGTGCTATCACTCTGGGCCAGAGTGGACCTGGGAGCGATGGTAATGAAGGGGTACTCCGTATTCCCTAAAGCTCCAGCATTGCTGGAACCTCACAATCAGATTGTTTAGTGTCATATCCAGGATACTCATGGGAGGGGCCATACCCCTCTGCAGAGGTGCAGTCAGTGTATTCTACATCCCCAGCCGACTGGGCAATACAACTTTTAGAACGACTCTAATATCTGTAGAAAAAGAATCCTTTTCAACTACTCAAAAGAAATTTCTGTGAGTCTCCTAAGATACGAACTGTTCAACTAAACTTTCCTGAGGGAGTGTCCCCGTAGTGTAATGGTTAAAGTGCTGAGCTGCGGAATCGTAGTACGCGAGTTCGGACTCCAGTCGCCCTATTACATTCCCTTTCGGACAAATACCCTTGGGAAAGGTATGAACCCCCCCCCCTTATCCTCTCAGCTATGGGTTAAATAGTACCAGTACTGTCCTTCTAAAATGATGGATTTGGCCTTAAATAACCCGAGAAGGTTGATATGCTATTAAATAACAAATAATCTTATCTATGGACCAAGCTGAACTCCTTCAGATTCTTTTCTTCTTCCATAAGCTGAATATTCATTTCAAGGGTTTTGCATAGGTGGAAGACAACACAAGTGCACATCCTATCTAAAGAGGGGCTTCGACTAATGGAAAACCCAGCGGAATTCGAGTATTAAGAGCCTTGGAGTCTGTTTGAGTAAAGTGAATAAGTAAATCAAAGTCTCGATATTTTTTGAACACATCACGAATTTTGAATAAAATCAATGCTTCATTCATTGTTCAATTATTTTCGTAAATAAAGTTTCTGTCTCGATACTTTTTTAACTATCTCGTATTCTGAAGAAAATGAATATTTCAATCATTGTTCATTTCTGTGTAGGTAAGTATAGATTCAGTCTCGATACTTCTTGATCACACCCCGTATTTCGAGGAAAATTAATCTTTCATTCATTGCTCATTTCTGTTTTGGTAAATACAGCTTCAGTTTTTATTCTGTATTATATGAGGAAAATGCTCCTCGTATAGCTAATTACAAATAGATCAATAAATAAAAAATAAGGGTAAGTATTCTATTATTAGCATCTATAATTTGTCTTCCTTGGAGAATCATAACGATCAGAATGAGCGTGAACGGTGACCCCCATGTTTCTGAGTTTCAAAAAGGATCGAAAATTGAATTATTCTTCAAGCATTTAAATGATTTTGAAAATGTTAACAAAAATTACGCTACAATGTACAACTTTTCAAATATAACATTTAAAACCAAAATTTATCCCAAAACTCAAAATAGCAAACTTTTTTGCCAGATTAAGAAAGCTTTTAACTACTTTCCGTCGTTTTATTTCTTTTTTTAGTATATGTTGACCATATTTTAGAAAATAGATGTTTTTTTTAACCTCATTTATGAGGAGCTGTTCTTCATTTCTACACTATTTTGATTTTCTAAGTCTGTTTTTGATTAGCTTTCTTTTATAAGAGAAACAAAGACCAAATATCATTGTTTTTAATTAGAGACGAACTTTTCAAACTTGATGCACTATTTGTAACTAAAACTAATTTCTTTCCGGTCCCAAATAAATTAATTGAAAATTGAATTACAAAACATAACTAATTTACCAATGTTTAATACAATTTACATGAGAAAAGAATAATTAAACAATAAATACAAATGCACCTTTAATTCTTGAATTGGTTTCAATGAGAAGGATGGTTGAGGTGGACACAGAAGATCACGAATATTACGTTGCAGGTCTGAGGATTTGAGCCACAAATCACGATGTTCTGTGTTCAAAGTGCTTCACTATTTGCTTGGTGAATTATACCCTGATTCAACCATAAACAGACTCGGAAGAAACTAGTAAAAATGAGCTCAACAGTTACACCAAACATAGGATATTGTGGTTCAGTTCTTTTTGTTGTTTATCTAGTAATATCCAATTCATAAGGGACCCTGTGCTTTTATTCCGAAACTTTATTTAACCCTAGAGGCCAAAATAAAGCACTCTGAAAAGTCTTGTTTTTAACCGAATATACGAGGGTTTTTTTATTTCTCGTAGAAAATATCCTGGCGGCAACACCCCACAAGGCACCAACTATACGGCCACCTGCCTCTAATCACGAAAACTATCCAAGTTAGACGAACCAGACATGCAGGACACTGCTGGAGAAGCAGGGACGAGCCCATAAGTGATGTACTCCTATGGACCCCACATATGGCCGGGCAAAAGCAGGACGACTAGCTCGAACATACATTCAGCAGCTATGTGAGGATATGAGATGTAGCCCTGAAGATCTGCCAGAGGCGATGAACGATAGAGATTAGTGGCGAGAGAGGGTCAGGGATATTCGTGCTGGCGGCATGACATGATGATGATGATGATGATTTTTTTACCAACCGTTACGGCAATGAAACTCTGAAATGAAAAATATAGATTTCTTGCGGAAGGATGCGCTCGTAACTTCATAGTTATCCTCGTAGAAAATAAACTCAACAAGCAAGGTTCAAATCCTAGACGAAGCTATTTGCGTTTCACTTCGCACTAATGCCACCGGAAAAGGCATGAATCAATCTCTTCTTCCCAACAGTAATAGGTTAATAATAGAGCAGACTGGGATCTTTAGCCTAGATAGGGAAACCAGTCTAGGAGAAGGAAAACTCTGTTTAAAAATTGACCTTGAGTCATATTCTTCCCATGGCGAAGAGGTTGGGTAATTAAACCATCAGGGAACCTGGCGCTGCCTAGAATTTTAAAAATACAAAAACCCCATTTTGTTAAATACCAGAGCAAGTTAAAAGTTTTGCAATATTTTGGTAAATGCTAGTTTGCGGTGTACCGTGACCGAAGCAGTTCAAGCGGTGAAAGCTACTTGATGTGATTGGTAGTATCATGTTAGTTGGTGTGCTGACAAGTTCTGCATTGCTTCAATCCGTGTGCGATTTGAAAGTTGCACAGATTAAGATGCAACGTTGTCTAATTCGAGAACTTAGGCTTTACGGGTTCGAACTTGGTCTTAACGACGTGGAAGCAACCAAAAATATATGTCGGGCAAGATCAGGTAAGCTTAAAATGTTGTATATTGACCCCCGACCCGGCCGGGCTGTCAAAATAGGAAATGCACCTGAGTAAATAACAGGTGCATCCGGTCGAGGATTATCAGAGTATAACCTTGACCGTGAACGGGTTGAATGAGTGCTATCTGTGACGCCCATAAGAAGAAGGAGGACGTTAAACTATTATATAACTGAGTGCACAGGAAGTTCAATCAGTTGGGGATCAGACGAGTTGGAGATAAGATGCGGTAGGGAAAACCAGCACCCAGAGAAGCTGGGCTCCCAGGCCCCCGGTTGAGCAGCCCAGGAGAACGGGAAAGGAACGCAGTGATGGCCAATAGAGTGGCGGTCAATATGTGGCAGTTCTGTTCGGTCTCCAACTCCCTCTCACACACAACCCTTTCAAATAAAGTGAGAGGTATATTTTTTAAGAAATGTTATTGTGTCGTCGTTATGATTCTGCATGCAGATGCATATGTATTATATGGCTATACAACAAAAACAGTGGGTTCTGCGGCTGCGGCTCAAACCAGAGCACTCAGAGAGTATCAGGCGAGTTCGGCATCGCATAGTCCAGTGTGGTTCATCACCTTCACGACTTTAGGAAAAACGCATGAAGCTGCCAAATTGTGTCTCACGTTACCAAAATATTGCAAAACTTTTGATTCACCCAAGTAAAAATTCTTTGCATTTTTTTCTGTACGAATGAGTTCAGCCACATCAACTTTTTACCAAAAAGCACGGGATTACACCACCGGTTAGTGGCTGGACGAATTAAACATTCCTGGCCAATTCTAAGCTAGAACGTTCCGAGCACCTCCACACGTGCGAGTAGCTAACGAACCACCTCAAAGTTGATGCCTTTACATCAGTCTTTGAGATAAAGGGAAATTTATCAAGATTAGTGAATGAATTTATAAATAAAAAAGACTCAAGTAAAACGAATTATATACATTGATACACGAATGTCCAGATTGGATGAGATCAGCTCTGATCTCAGTTTGATCATTCGTAGTAGCAAAAGTGTTTAAACATTAAACATATAATTTTGAGTGGTTTCTGCAGAAGCTGCTAAAATTTGATTGGTTGGTTTGTTGTTTGGGTTTTATAGCATATCAACCTTTGTTGGTGATTTAACGCCAAATCCATTTTTATGAAAATAGTTCTATTTCAAACAATTCAGTTTAGCATTAGTACGCAGTTTAAATGTACGTACAGTTTGATTGTGTAAGCTATTCAATTTTATCAAGAATTAGTACGCAGTTTAAATGTACGTACAGTTTGATTGTGTAAGCTATTCAATTTTATCAAGAAGTTCTTATTCAGCTAATTCAGTTTAGTATAAGTTTAGATTTTGCCCACACAGTTAAATGTCAAATCAGTTCTATATTAAATAAATCAGTTTGGTGTAAGTACAGATTCAATGTCAAAAACAGTTCCATTTGAAACAATTCAGTTTAGCATAAGTACGCAGTTTAAATATAAGTACGGTTTAATTGTCAAAAACATTTCTATTTCAAGGTATGCAGTTTAGTCAAACAGTTATAATTCAAACAATTCAGTTTAGTATAAGTATGGAGTTTAGATCTATTTAACCCATAGATAGGGCGCTATCAGGCGCTACAATTCCGGGCCTGAGTGAACCTTGGAACGATGGCAATAAAGAGGTACTCCGCATTCACCAAACTCCAGAATCCCTGGACCCTCACCATCAGATTGTTTAGTGTCATATCCAGGACACTCGTTGGGGCGGGGGGGTCTTACCCCTCTGCAGAGATGCAGTGTATTCGACAGCCCCAGCCGACTGAACAGGCTAAAATTTGAGAACATTTGAGCAAGAATTCGACAAGTTACAACATGATATCAATTTTCTCTGAAAATCCCAGAATATTAGCGATTCTCAACGTCGGCAAGAGAAAATTTTTAAATGGACCTGAAGATGACTGGATTTTCTGCTGCAAATGATGCACTCATAGAAAGTAAAGTAAAGTTGGCGACCTTAGTCGAGGGCGACCCGAAGGCTTCCTTTTCTATAGCTGCTACACCGATGTGTAGGGGAGGGTGCAACTCCTTTCTCTGGATTGCCCTATTTTACCCTTGATACGTACCTTATATTGCTGAGAGTTAAACAGGGAGGCATCAAGTACCATTTTTAAAGTCTTTAGTATGACGCGACCTGGGATTGAACGCAGGTCTCCCGTACCATTGGCGAACACTCTACCTACTAGGCCAATGCACTCATAAAGAAACGTAATTGATTCCACATTGAAAAGAAAGGAGACTTATGCCTGAAGCAGAACCAAAATTTACAAGTTCAATTTGTCATTTGTCAAGATTTATATTGTCTACTACATTTTGCTTTTGCAATTAAAATGAATTCCCTGTTTCCTGGAATTTTTATTTGTGCTTATGTGAGCCAGTAGTTATTTATAACAAAAATAAGCCACAAGGAAGTGAAGGTTGGAAAACACTATTGTATATAATTCATCATTTTTGCTCATTTTTGGTGGTGTCCTCGTGGTGTACTGGTTAAAGCGATGGACTGCGGAATCGTAGTACGCGAGTTCGTACTCCAGTCGCGTTATTACGTTCACTTTCGGGCAAATACCCTTGGGAAAGGTATGAACCCCCTTATCTCCCTCCAGCTATGGGTAAATAGTAGGGAAGACTAGGTTCTTCAGCCTTGGTTAGGCAACTAGTCTAGGAGAAGGAAAACTCTGAATTAAAACCTGTTAAACTCCGCTTAAAATTTGACCTTGTGTCACATCCTGCGGAGGGGTTGGTAAATAGGATCATTTTTGCTCCAATGATATTTTTTCTTTTGCATTACATTTTGACTTCACCTCCACGTTGCACATTTGGTCGCCCGTATATAAAAAATATCCTGTGCTATATACTCACCTAGTGCGAGAGTGAGTACATACTGTATATATATATGTGTGTGTGTGTGTGTGCGTGTGTGTGTGGGGAGAGAGAGAGAGAGAGAGTGTGTGTGTGTGTGTGTGTGTTCACCAATGGTCCAAGAGACCGGAGTTCAATCCCCGGTCGAGTCATAAAGACTCAAAAAATGTTACTTGATGCCTCCTTACTTAACACTCAGCATTACAAGTCACGGGTCAAGGATAAGTGGAGCAATCCAGGAAAAGGAGCAGAGCTCCCAACCCTCGGTGTAGTAGCCATTAAAAAGAAAATCTTCGGTTCACCCTCGACTATGGTCTGTCAACTTATATATATATATATATATATATTCACGAGGGTTGTTTAAAATTTTCTAGGCTCATCCCGAAAGAAGAATCAGAGTTGAACATTTTTGTTGACGTAACACACTACCACTTCTTATAAATCAAATCTTGGTCTTGATTTCTCTGCAAGTGAGGCCCATACTAAGGTAAATGGTATGAAACATAATCTAAAATGGACAAAACAGAGACCCAAGCAGTATCTGAAAAATAAACGTATGACATTCAAAGAAATTCATGAGAACATGGTACAAACAATTTCTGAGGACTCTCCTCCCTATGCAACAGTAAAAAAAAGTAGGCAGCGCAATTCAAGCGGGAAGAGACAGCTCAGAAGATGACTCTCACTCAGATCGTCCAAAAACCTCAGCCTCCGATGAAGAAGTCAATGCCGTATGGTTTTTGATAACAGACGTCTTAAAGTCCAACACATAGCCAAGTCTCTGGGATTTTGGGGAGGAACAAGCTGTCTGGAGGATGGGCCTCAAGAGCTGAAAAGGGTTGACATTTCCCGAACACTTCGAACTCGCTTCCACGCTAACCCTAAAAACAGATTA
Organism: Sepioteuthis lessoniana; assembly: GCA_963585895.1. Lineage (NCBI taxonomy): Eukaryota > Metazoa > Mollusca > Cephalopoda > Myopsida > Loliginidae > Sepioteuthis > Sepioteuthis lessoniana. The sequence goes on along the minus strand of OY757917.1, from coordinate 13,748,661 downwards.
GTTACTTAAGATGAAGCCTAGGTTCACCACTGTGGACAGGATTCAAAGATTTCAAAGCAAAATGGTGGAATCACTCAGGTTCTTCTCTCTTCTAATCCCGAAGAAGTTCAAGCAGGCAGTGTCTGTTAGCCAAGTGATATCTTTCCTTTTTAGTACTCTGAAGACGTAATTATGATTGACTACCTGGAAAAGAGGGAAAACTATAAATGGAGAGAATCGGAATTAAGACAAGTGTAGGAAGCTATCAAATAGAAATGTAAAAGGAAGCTAAGGGCTGGAAGGGTCCTTGATGCAGGATAGCATACCCCGCTCAGGTTGCAGTTAGTCGAGCTGCCAACTGAGACTTAGAATGGTTATTCCATTCTTCTTATTCAACAGACTTCATTCACTCCATCTGACTTCTTCTTGTTTCCTAAACTCCTGCGTGGTCGGCATTTTGGTAAGAATGATGAAGTCATATGTTCTATGGAAGAGTTTTAGAGGGACTAAAATGTCACCGTCATCACTGACGCGATTGCGATGCTTGAGCATCATTAGACTAAGTGCATTAATATCAAGAAGTACTTATTGAAAAAGAGGGAAAATCTGAGTCATTTCTCCTACTTTTTATGTCTGAGGTTTAAAACTTTTGAAGTACCCTATTGTATATATATATATATATATATATACATGGTGCATTCAATAAGTATCCAGACTTTTTTGTACAGGCATTTAAAATTGACGTAGACTCTTGAAAATTCAGTATGTTATTGCTATACATCTGATGAGATGACTGACCAATTTTTATGATTTCAGGTTCAAATCAACAGCTACAGCGGGAATTTGAATACACCCTACTAAAGCTTGATTGTCACAGCTGGTGATTTTCAAAAATGTAATCTGAATTTTAGAAAAACGATATGCAATAAAATTCTGTTTTAAACTTGGAAAAATGCTATGCGATGAAAGCTGAATCTACAGCTATGGAGCAGAGACCAAGAGACAGAGTTCCCAGAGGAAGCATGCTGGCTCTCCCAGAGCCAAAAAGGCCAGACAGAGAAAATCCACCCACAAACATTTGATGAACTTTTTTTTTTTTTTTTTTTGACAGCACTGGCATGATCTACATGCACTCGGTTCCCACTCGACAGACAGTCAACAAGGAATGTTGCATACATATATATACTGGATACATACCGACGCAATGATAACAGACGCATGACAAACGACAGACGCACGAAGAAAGGACGCAAGAATACTTCTTTAGAAAAATATTCACCTCTCACTTTATTGAAAGGGTTCGAAAGGTTAGCATGTGAGAGGATGCTGGAGACCGAACATAAACTTCATATTTTGACCCCACTGTTATGACCGTCACGTTGTGTCTTTATTGTTCTCCTGATGTTGGGGTCCACTCCATCGGGGCTTTCCGAGGACCTCCTCGGTCTGGTGTGGCCTTCCTTACCACATCTCGTCTCTAACCCTCTGGGAGTCTGCTGGCAACTGCATCGGGGGTTTCCGAGGTCCCCCTCGGTCGGGTGTGGCCTTCCCTACCACATCTCGTCTCTAACCCTCTGGGAGTCTGCTGGCAACTGCCCTGGGACCCAAACTCAACTGAGTTAAATAATAACTCAACGCTCACACGATCGCCTACTGGATCTTTGAATCGGATGTTTAATCGTCATCAAGCGGAAATAACTGTCATGCAGTTCAGACGTTACTCTCTTTCGGTGCATGACTGTAGTGGCACAATGAGACCTTCACCTTGTCCCATATCATAAGCCTTAATCCGCCCACGCGATCTCTTTCGATTACTGGCCATTGGAATGTGTCACTTCCTTCCGGTGTATCACCTTGGAATAGTATTTTTGGGCTGGGTCGAAGGTCAAAATATAACATTCATCCGTAAATTATTTTTCAAAATTCCAGATGTGGAATTTTCTTCACGTTCGTCTCCATCAACCTCACACATATTTTACAGAATAATTTACAAAGGACAATAATGGCTAAAAACATAAAAAGAATCACTTGAACCACAGCAAACAAAATCTTACTTAGAAGGCGACCTTCTCTCTATGTAACACTTGCCCGGCTAATTATTATCTAAATTTGTCTTACTATATTTGCGTGGTTGGCCATCTTGACATGCGTGCATCAAGGTATCACACGGATGCATTTTTTATCTTCTCAACACAACAGGCCCTCCATAATTCCTTGAAGAAATTTCAAAACCCTACAAAGGACCATACTCTGGTCCCATATCCTGGTCACAAACTTAGTGACCCTGGTCATTCCAGCAATACATTTCGCCTGTATTCCTCATGACCACACTCCAGTTCTTTGCTCAACAGGTTCCTACCTGGAGTAACCGGAGAATTTCATAAACTAAAATACAATATCTTCAAGGCCCAAAGTATTCCACAAAAATCCACAAAAATCATGGCCCAAAACAAAGTATCACAATACATCCGAATGTATCACAATCTGGCACGCATGCTGTAAACCACCTAAAATAGTCCACGCAAAATACTAATTAGCAATGTGTTACCCATTTTTTTTTTTTTTTAAGTTTCTGTTTCCATGCACATTGGTTTGCAAGCCCCTGAGGAAACATGTTTTACCTGATCAAACCCGCGCCGGGTTTCTTTTCAATTTAATCAGGAACCCTCGTGGCTACCAATATATAGGCACCTCGCCTTTCCCAGATTCATTTCACTTTGCCAAATCACACACGAATCCAAAACATCATCGTGACTGAAAGACATAGACATCATCCACAAAATTTTGGAGTAGGCCACGCCTTTTTTCTTTTATTCCATCCTCGGAACTCCAAACTAAAAAAAAAATAGAAGCCAAATAGGCCCTCAACAGCTTCATGGGTCGGCGAATTCTTCGATAGAATTGCTTTTTTTGCCGTCTACCCATCAACAATCTGAAACCAATTGGATGAATGTCTTTCCTATTCTCACGTCAGCCACGATTTCCTCATAAACAGAACCCCCCCAAAAAAAAATATTTCCTATTCCACGAAAACCCCAAATTCTAAAAAAAATTTTTAGAATCAATATAATTTCAAATATCATTAAACCTAGAATAAAATCCTCTGTTACTGGTTTTCGTCAAATTTCATAATATGAACAGGAAAAAAAAATTCTAATGTCGCCTTTAAACTCAAACAAACTCAAAAATTTTCACTTTAAAACAAGTCAAAACAATGTTAAAATCACAGTTCAAAAATGTTCAGTTTTCTTTTCTTCTTTTTTCAATCTATGTAGTGATGTACTGTCTATTTTACTAAAAATGTCTGTTTTTTCTTTCTTTCTTTCTTTTTCCATATGCTGTGTTCAACAATGTTCAAGTTTCTCTTTCTTTTTTTTCTTTTTGTTTTTTTTTCTTTTTCTCCATTTTCATTGTCCTGTAGCTTTTTGTTTTTGTTTTGGTTTTCATTTCTTTTTTCTTTTTTTTTTTTTATAATAAATTGCTCATTCAATGTCCCTTTTTTTCAACCTCATATCTACCTCTCTGTCTTTACCTTAACACGATAACTATAGGTCCGCTTCCCAGTTTATTCAATTTCAGTCTATAGTACCATAAATTAAGCCTGATTTATAATACAACTTTTTCAATAGCTTACGAGCATTCTACTTCTTTTTTTTTTCTTTTCACAAAATATCCCGGTTTTTGGGGGTTTTTTTTATCTAAACAACCCAAACTTTTATAAATTCTGCCAACATTTCCTAATTCAAAATATTTCCGAATCTGCGAATCTTCGCCACACTTGGTTCTGTCAAAATTCTGCGCATCTCTTAATTACATCCAAAACCCTGTTTCAAAATATCTTCCGCAATAACAATTTCAAAGCTTCACTCCAGGGGGAACTCACAAAATACCTGTCTGCCTAGTCAGACACAAAAAACATCTGTCTCTTAGTTACTATGCCTCCACGTCAAAACCGTTTTCAAGACAATACCTATGTCTTCAATAATTGATATCCACAATTTCCACAGCAAAACAACCGGCCTGATTCTACCAGCGCCGAAAATATCGATTCTCCCAACTTCATAAATATCGAAAAAGTATATGCGCATTCTTCAGACAAACACCAATGTTCGAAATTCATGAGCATCCCATTGATGCTCCCAGGATTACATTTCTCGGATTAAAATTCTCATTTCCAATCACTACTTGTCTGGACCAATGAAAAGTTACAACGATTTTTTTTTCACAAAGACCTATTTACGATAAAAAAAATCCCATTGATAAAATTTATCATAAAATTTATTGTTTACGATAAGCTGTCTATCAAAAAATGGACAATGGCTGTCCCACAGCCATCTTTTGTTTTCTTTCTCTCTTCTTTTTTTTCTTCCCTCACTTTTACACATAGCAGTAATTTCAATTTTTATCTAGGGACCACACATTTTTTTTTTAAATTATTTCCAATTTTATGCTTCTAGAAAGGCCCTTGTCATTACAACTAATCTTTCACAATTATAATCAATTTAAATCCTTTTTTTTTTAACGACCCAAAATTAAATGACAGAGAGAGAGATAGAAGTTATATGAATGAGCGCTCTACTTACAATTTTTTTTCTTTCTTTTCTCTTTTCTGTTGCTGGTTTTTCTTGTTTTTTTTGGGGGGGGGGTTTACTTCTTTCAATTCCAGCATCCTTCTTTGTCCTCTTCGTTGCTGTCGTATTGTGATGCTTAAAACTGCAGTTTACGGTAACTAGGTTCATTCTGAGTCCTTGAAGAACTCGCCTCGCACAAGCACCAAATTAATATATGTTGCATACATATATATACTGGATACATACCGACGCAATGATAACAGACGCATGACAAACGACAGACGCACGAAGAAAGGACGCAAGAATACTTCTTTAGAAAAATATTCACCTCTCACTTTATTGAAAGGGTTCGAAAGGTTAGCATGTGAGAGGATGCTGGAGACCGAACATAAACTTCATATTTTGACCCCACTGTTATGACCGTCACGTTGTGTCTTTATTGTTCTCCTGATGTTGGGGTCCACTCCATCGGGGCTTTCCGAAGACCTCCTCGGTCGGGTGTGGCCTTCCCTACCACATCTCGTCTCTAACCCTCTGGGAGTCTGCTGGCAACTGCCCTGGGACCCAAACTCAACTGAGTTAAATAATAACTCAACGCCCACACGATCACCTACTGGATCTTTGAATCGGATGTTTAATCGTCATCAAGCGGAAATAACTGTCATGCAGTTCAGACGTTACTCTCTTTCGGTGCATGACTGTAGTGGCACAATGAGACCTTCACCATGTCCCATATCATAAGCCTTAATCCGCCCACGCGATCTCTTTCGATTACTGGCCATTGGAATGTGTCACTTCCTTCCGGTGTATCACCTTGGAATAGTATTTTTGGGCTGGGTCGAAGGTCAAAATATAACAGGAATACTATGTTGAGGTTTTAAGGGAGTTCTATACTTAAATACTTGAATAACAATGACAACTTAAAATAATCTTGTAATTGTAAAATAAAAAATGAATGTCTACTAAGAAATAAATGTAACCTTAATATTATATATCAAGCTAATATCTTAAAGAAACTAGTATTAATTAAAAATTATACATAGCAATAACCATTTTAAACTGGAAATTTAGATAATACAACTACCTCTAATCATTCAAAAATTCAGCATTAAAAATCAAACTGCCCTATCTAAATACTACTGGTATTTGAAAAAGCTAGGTCTAACACCAATTATTAATTGGAAAATCATTAAAAGATCTTCCACTACAAACACTTTACATAGTCGTTGTAACTTATGCTTAGATGAAAAATATGTATACTGAAATATATAGATAGAAATTTAGTAAAATGTAGGCATAGAAATAAATCCTTAGTAAAATTTAATTTTATATCTTAAATACGATAAATATATTTAACATTACCAGATAATTAGGTGATTTACAATTTAATTCAGAATATTAAATTATTGATGTATTATCAATAAAATTGATTGAATAATTTAGATATACATTTTTTAAATAAAGAATATATTCATTTAAAAAAAAGATAGAGTATAATTATACTTCCTATTTAAATAAAATAAAATACTTTGATATAATATGTATTTTATAAAAGATTCAATATTTATGATACAGTTCTAAATGTCATGGGGAACTATTCTATGTACTACACCGTTTTAGTATATGTAAGCAAATATTTAATAACTTGATTAGATAAATGCGCATTTGAAACTATTATTTGATTCAGTAATTATATTTAAAGTTAGAAATTCTTAGATACATTAATTCGATATCTATTTATATATTAATGTTTTACTTATTACGGTTAACTTAACAATCGATTTGTTAATTCTTCCTAATTTAGATAACGGGGAATTTTTTATGTTTCAAAATTAGAAATAGATTTTTGATTTAATATCAATAACAATTCATATTTTTAAACTACATCTATTATATTTTTCAATATTTATAATATACAACAATTTCAACGCAATTAGGAATTAATTTTTATTTACACTTTATTTGATTGATTCTCAAATTACAATGAAAATTTTTTAGTATTCACCGGGCTTTTTTAAAATTCAGTAATATTCTAAATTATAAGATAATTTTTTTTTTTTTAAAAAAGAATGCATAAACATTATATTTCTTAATACATAATAATATTTCCACAGTAACAAAAAAAAAAAATTTTAGTTAAAAAATTAAAAAGAAAAAGAAGAGGAAGCAATGTAAAACTGTCTAAATTATTTTCAAATATATAACTGTATTTCGTCCATCTGAAGAAGGTCATCTTGTATGGCTGAAATAAATTTTTAATGTAACTACAAAATTGAAATTTTTTTTCGTTTGATTTTATAAAAAATGTTTTCGCTCTACGCGTGAGTTTCGAGATATTTTTAATCTGAAATTAATTATACGATGATCATTAAATAAATTTCCAGACTTTTTCAGTATGGGTACTTTTAATGATAGTACACACATGAAACTCTAGTCCCCTTCGAAGTAATATCCTCCGGCTGCAATGCACTTGTTGTACCATTACAACAATTTCTGGAAGGCCCCATGGAAGTCCTCTTGTGTGAACGTGTCAATGACCTTCGTCACAGCCTCTTTCATCTCCTCAATTCTCTCATAACGAAAGCCTGTGAGCTTAGGGAATAACCAAAAGTCACAGGGAGCAAGGTCTGGACTATAGGGAGTGTGAGGAACTGTCTTGATTCCCATCTTGGTCAAATAGTCTGTGACAAGGATGGAGTTGTGGACTGGTGTATTGTCCTGGTTGAAATGCCACTGACCCGATTTGAAGAGTGCTGGCCTCTTCCCTAGGAATCTCTTCCTACGGAATCTCTTCCTGAACTCCCTTAAAACCTCAACATAGTAACCCTAACTCTAACCCTTTGGCTAATCAACTCTGTTCTATTGACTCCCTTACTCCTCCCACGCCTCTCATCATCCCTCACAGACTCCCTGTCTTCCTTGAATCTCTTATGCCACTCAAAAACTGATGTTCGATTCATGCAACATGGTTGAAAAGCAGTCTGAAGCATTCGATGCGTTTCTGTGGCATTTTTTCCAAGCTTAAAACAGAATTTTATTGCATATCGTTCTTCTGAACTGTCATATTGTATTTTTGAAATTCCCCAGCTGTGACAATCAGGCCTTAGTAGGGTGTATTCCAATTGCTTCTGTCGCTGTTCATTTGAAGCTGAAATCATAAAAATTGGTCAGTCATCTCATAAGATGTATAGCAATAACATACTAAATTTTCAAGAGTGTACAACAATTTTAAATGCATGTACAAAAAAGTCTGGAAACCTATTGAATGCACTACGTACGTTGACATTGAGCCCTCAACTGGATATTTCTATTACCCTTGAATTATAGCTTAATAGTCTAATCTTTAGACTACTCTCCTCGGGTTATATATATATATATATATATATATATATATATATATATATATACTGAGAGTATATTTTGAAGAATTTTGAAGCTCTGAAAAGTGTAAAGTACACCTAAAGAGGAAGTTCTTGTAAGAGTTCCTTATATGGATCAAATACTTCTGTTTAAAATTATTTTTATGAAATAGGAAACTCTTGAAACCAAACAAGTATGATAGAAAAATACAAGAACAATTTTTCAAAAAAAAAAAAGAAGCAATATAACATTGAAAAAAATTGTTTTAACTACCATAAAGCCTTTAAAAAAGTATCAAATTTCGGCCTTAAATAGCCCATAAGAAGTTGATATGCCGTTAAACAAATGAGCCAAACTCTTCTTTTGCATGGATCGGAGTCCTGGACGCCATATCGATCATAAATTAGCCAGCTTGATGCCTTTCACAAGACTCGTTCGATTTGTGTATATACAAAAAGACAGAATCTTAAACTCTAATCTCTTTGTAAAGTGCATTAATTCGCAACTATGGAACAGCCAAGTACCACAAAGCGACCAATAAGTTTGACAAAAGCCATCTTCTGTATTTTAGAATATTGAGAGAGTAGCCGAAAGAACTCAATCAGTCATGCCATTTTTTCAATATTTTGGTACGTGACAGTTTGTGGTATAACGTGACGGACGTAGTTCAAGTAATGAAAGGTACTTGCTGTGATTGGTAGTATCGTGGTCGTTAGTGTGCTGACAGGCTGTGCATTGCTTCAGTTCGTGTATGATTTGAAAGCCGTACAGATGAACTTGCAATTCAGTCTGATTCGAGAACTAAGGCTTTACAGGTTCGAACTTGGTTCTAACTAATTCTCCTGTTTGCCCAATCTGAGGACTTGTATGTAAATATGTGGCTGGTTTAAAATCTCGTACAAGTCATAAATATTGTAATCGATATAAGCCGTTGGGCCCTCATATGTCGAAATTGACGGGTCAGTCTACCATCATCATCGTCATCCTCATCTTCAAAAATCTGTATTTAGAAAAACTCAGGTGATGAGAGAAATGTGTGTAGAAACAGGTTGTGGCTTATTTGGAAGAAACGTTGATTCAAATTTGAATATCGAAGAAAATGCTGGATGATGAGTTCAGTTTTGATGAAGACTTTAAATCTAAATCGAATGAAATAGCATTATCATGTTAATGTGATCGAGAATTAAATATTTATATGATTTTTTAAAAGAATTGAACGTATTTACTGGGTAAATTGAAGTGTAGTTCATTTACAAAGGATGAAAAAGAAAAATAGAATGATATATTTCAAGAGTGAGAAAGAGTGAGAGAGAGATGGGGAGAGGAGGAGGAGGAGGAGAGAGATAGAAGTAGAAAGAGAGAGAGAGAGAAAGAGTTAGAGAGAGAAGAGGAAAGAAGACCGAGAAGAAAAAAGCAAAGAAATGAGGGAGATCCGTAGAGGGAAGAGAAAAGAAGAGAGAGGGGGAGGGGAGGAGGAGGAAGAGGAGGAAAGAAGACTGAGAAGATAAAAACAAAGAAAGGAGGGAGATAAGTAGCGAGACGAGGAAAGAATAGAGATAGAGAAGATAAAAGTTGAGAGAGAGAGAGAGAGTGAGAGATAGAGAGAGAGAGGGGGGGTGAGAGAGACGTAGAGGGAAGAGAAAAGAAGATAGCGAAAGTGAGAGAAAGAGAGTAATACAGATAGACAGATAGACTAAGAAAGAAAGAAAGAAAGAAAGAAAGATTAAAGAGAGAGAGAGAGAGAAATTGGAAGAAATAAACGTGAAGATAAAAGAAAAAAGACAGAATAAAGAAAAAAGGAGACAAAGAGAGAAAAGAAAGAGAGAAAGAGAGAGAGAGAGGGGGCGGGGGGGGAGAAAAACCTAGAGGGAAGAGAAAATAAAACAAAGAAAAAAAAGTAAATCAAAGAAAGAAAGAAAGGAAAAGGAGAGAAAAACCTAGAGGGAAGAGAAAAGAAGATGGAGAGAAGAGAGCAACTATAGAGTAGTACTGACACTGTCATAGCTTGGGTAAATTCCCGTTTTTTATTTTATCCAAGAAATTAGATTACCATATGATCAAGAGTTACATCTATTTTGTTTGGTATATTGTTATTATTTTTGAAAAAAATGAGCAAGGGTGAGTCATTGTGGTACAATAGTTCATGTGATAGACTGTGGCATTACGGAAAACGAGTTCGAACTCAAGTCTTGCCATTACGTTCACTTTCGTACAAATACCCTTGGGAAAGGCATGAACCCCTTCATCTTCGCGGCTATAGGTTAAATAGTAACACTACTGTTTTTCTACAAGGATGATTTTGGTATTTATAAATCAACTAAAGTTGATATACCGTTGAGCAAGGAGATATTTTCCGTTCCTCCCACCTGATAAGATTTTTAACATCTTTTTTAAAGCGTAGATCAGGGGGACGGGGAAGTCACGCAGGTCGAGACTCATGCACTGCTGGTCAGCGCTGGTGATAGATTCACTAGCTCCGAAGGCCAATGCAATGTGAGTCTATGACAGGTGCACACCAGACACGAAGGTCGGGTAAGGGTGGGTCATTGCTTTTCATCGATTCACCAAGTGCAATGTGAATCTATGCATGTCAGTGGTTCATTTGGCCAAAAGGTCATGTGTAATGTGAATCTATGCTTGTCAATGGTTCATTTAGCCGAAAGGTCAAGTGCAATATGAATTTATGCTTGTCAATGGTTCATTTGGCCAAAAGGTCAAGTGCAATGCGAATCTATGCTTGTCAATGATTTAATTGGCTAAAAAGCTTAGTGCAATGAGAATCTATGCTTGTCACTGAAGTCAGCAACCCGGCACGAATGCAAGGTGCATCCCCCGGAAAACCGTGGTAAGATGGTTACTCGGGAAACCTACAAATCTGTAACCATTTATCCCAGAATTTTTTTACAGTTTAGATTTGTGAAATTATTAAATTTGTGAAATAATTATGTATGTATTTCGTGGAATTTCCAGGGGGTAAAGCTAAGTTTTTTTCATAATAATATTGACACATTTGGCAAAATTTCTTTTAAATAAGCTCCGTGCTTTTATCAAAGCAGATGCAGTCTAAAACTGTTAAAAAGCTTTATAATATTATACAATGTCCATTACTCCAAGTTTCACGCGTCTGCAGAACGACCATCAAATACTGATACTTTTGAAGGTGTTCACCTTTTATATTCATTCTTTTGACTAGGTGAAAAGGGATATTTGGTGGTGGAAAAATTCCTTTTCTATTTCTATTTCCTTCTTTTCCATTGTCTTAACTCCTCCTCTCTCCCGCCACATCAAAGTACCAGTTTTTTATTGTTGCAATGCTTTTTTGCAATGAATTATGTAAAGTAAATTATTTGGGGATCAGTAACAGAACATTATAGACGTTTATTTAAATGACGGCATTTTGATATGAATTCTGATTTTTGTGTTTGTTTAACGAACTTTATACAAGGGATCGGAGAAAGGTCACTGGACAAATTATGTCTCCTTTTTAAAAACTCGTTCGAATGTAGGAGTTCAATTTATTTATGAAAGACATCATCATCATCATCATCATCATTTGTAACAACAACAAAAATGAAAATAAATAAACAAAAAATACAAAAAAAGTATTTTTACCCGTCTATCCTTAGTCATATTCAACCTTATGATTTTTTAAAATTATTATGTTTTATCATATTTACCCAACCCCTCCGCTCGGGCAAGATATGACACAAGGTCAGTTTTTAAGCGGAGTTTAACAGGTTTAAATTCAGAGTTTTCCTTCTCCTAGACTAGTTGCCTAACCCTGGCTGAAGAACCTAGTTTGTCCTACTATTTACCCATAGCTGGAGGGAGAATATTTGGATTCATACCTTTCCCTAGGGTATTAGTGCTATGTGAAATGCAATCAGTCTCGTCCAAGATTTGAACTCGTGTCGCCGTGTCCCATTCCTACGACGATAACCATTACACCACGGGCACCTCCTAAACACCACGGGCACCTCCTTGATTATTATTTATTATATTTTATTGTTTTTATTGTAACTCTCAAAGTCAATAAGTTTCTGGGTGGCCTGAGCTGAAAACTGAAATTAACAAAACCAAAATGCAAGAAAAAGTAATGAATACTTTATTTTGGTTTCTTGTTTTTGTTTCACTTTCTTTCATGGTCTTTTAGGCTCTCACTCCCACTCTCCTCTTCCCTTTCTCTCTACCCCCCTCTCTCTCTTTCTCTCTCTTTGTCTTTCTATATATATATATATTTATATAAATGTGTGTGTGTATGTGTGTGTGCTTTTTAGATATACAGAAAAAAGGAATAACTTAATCTTTCTTTAGCTTTTTCTATCTCTTTCTTCTTCTTCTTCTTCTTCTTCTTCTTCTTCTTCTTCTTCTTCTTCTCTCTCTCTCTCTTTCCCTCTCTCTCTCTCTCTGTCTCTTTCTTTAAATCTCTCTCTCTCTAAATATATATATAAATGTGTGTGTATGTGTGTGTGCTTTTTTAGACATACTTTTTTAGACAAAATAAAGAAACAGGCTCATCTTGCATTAGATTCTCCCTCTTTCTCAAGCTTTTCAATCTCTTTCTTCCCCCCTCACTCTCTCTCTTTCTCACACACACACACCCACACATACACATTCTTCTTCTTCTTCTTCTTCTTCTTCTTCTTCTTCTTCTTCTTCTATGAGTTGAGTAGCATCACAAATGTTCTTCTAAAAGGATGGCATTGGCATGAAATAACGCACGAAGATTGATGTGGCATAAAAACCTAAGAAACAAACTTCTTCTGCTCTTTTTCTCTCTTACTTTGTCTCTTTATTTCTTTCCTTTTACCTTTTTCTCTTCCTTTCTATTTTTCTTTGGTTCGTTTCTTCCTTCCTTTCTTCTTTCTTCTACCTTTTTCTTTCTTTTTTCTTCATTCTTTTCTTTCTTTTCTTTTTCAAGTGCTTTCTTTTCTTCTTTTTTTCTTAATTTTTTCTCTCTTTCTTTTTTCTTTCTTTCTCTCTTTCTTTGAGTTTTTTCTTTCTTTCTTTGAGTTCTTTCTTTCTTTTTGTTTTTCTTCTTTGTTTGTTTGTTTCTTTCTTTCTTTCTTTCTTTTTTTCTTTGAATTTTTTCTTCTTTCCTTTCTTCTTTCTTTCAGTTTTTTTACTACTTCTATCAGAAGAAAAGAAGATGAATGAAGGGGATGAACAGATACCTCACATTAGTCCCATTTCGAAAGTCGTGAATAGTCAACTGAAGTGTACTTTTTCTCTGTATTAAAATATTCCTTTTTTTTTTTTTTTTAGATTATCACCCACTCCTCCTCTTCACGCATACTCACACTTTTTTCTTTCCTTCTCTATTTCATTCTTTCTTTCCCACTCAATCCAATTTACTTTCCTTTTTCCATTCATTATCAAATTCAATATCCCCTTAACTTTATCCTCCCCTTTCATTCTATCTGTAAGTCTGTCTTCCCCATCTATCATCTTTTTCTTTCTCTTTCTCTTTCACCCAATCTCTCTCTCTCTCTCTCTCTCTCTCTCTCTCTCTCTCTCTCTCTCTCTTGTGTCAGTCTGTCTCTTTTTCCCCTGCCCGATCCCTTCCTTCTTTGGCAACTTCTTTTTTCTCTTTTGTTGTTGTCTGCTGTTGCAATTCTTCTGCAAAAGCCTTCACACCTTTAACCGATTTGATCGACCGAATGCAGTTTGCGCGCCACTCACTCGAGTCAACACTTCCCGCGCAGACAGACCGATATTTGACGCGTCAAGAAACGCCTGAAAGTTCATAACATATTTATAGTATTTCCTTGTCCCTATCTTGCATGATTCTCCGGCGTATTATTCTCCGAGACCACAGGGAATATGTACGAAACCAAAATGACAGAAAAAGATGGCTGTTTTTGTCTGATCAACCAAGGATGGAGTGGTTTTATTCTAACATAAATTGTTTTTCCTTCTTCGTAATTATTTACAACAATCTATATTGAGAATTGAAAAGATTTTGATTGTCTGTTTTCCATAAATGGTCAAATAGCTTGATGGAAAGCTGCAAAAGTTGGAATACAAACTTTTTGGATACGGTGGGGAACAAGCATTTTTGTACGAGCCTCCCACTATAAATGACCTTGTGTCAAATCTGACTTGGTGGTAAGTTTAGTAAATCTATGCATTATTGGATATGTAAAAATATTTAACATAAAAAATGATCCTCAATCGAGAAAGAGAAATTGGTGTTCTTAGGGGTGAAAAAGAGATCGATCGATTGATTGATTTTAACGGCATGTCAATTTATCAAAGTTTATTTTATGTCTAGAGGTTAGGGAATCGCGTTCATTGTACGTTGATATTTACGTTTTTTGTGTTGTTGTTTCCTAAGAGTTCTTTTTTTTTTATTAATAGCAATGATGGTATACTCCACATTCACCAAATCTCTGTTCACTTTCGGATTAATAACCCATGAGAAAGGCAGGATCCTAGTTATCCCCTTGTTATGGATTAAATAGAACCTCAGCTGTTCTTCTACAAGTATGACGTTTACATTAAATAATCCACAAAGGTTGATATGTCATTTAACAAAGAAAACAAACCAAACCAAATCTCCTGTACAGGAGTCTCACCATCAGATGCAGTTTGGTGTCTTACCCAAGACCTCCTTCTTATTCGAGTGGGGAGGGGGAGTCTTATCTCTATGCAGAAGATACACTTAGTGTAATATTGAACACAATGGAAAGAAAAACAAGAAAAACTCGTTTATACAGACCGGAACATAATTTACATGCAAGTAACATTAAAAAAAAGAATTCAAAAATGTTTCATGGTAGAATTATCATCATCATTATCATCATGTCATGCCGCCAGCACGTTTATCCCAGACCCTCTCTAGCCACTTCTCCCTATCGTTCATTGCCTCTGGCTGGTCTTCAGGGCTACATCCCGTATCCTCACATAGCTGCTGTATGTATGTTCGAGCTGGTCGTCCTGCTTTTGCCCGGCCATATGTGGGGGTCCATAGGAGTACATCACTTATGATCTCGTCCCTGTTATGGCAAAAGGCAATATCTCAGCTTATATGCCTCTTTTCTCCATCCTACGATGGTGGCCTGGGGAGCTATTGATGATATCAATCTTATAAATCGGACTATAATGATTAATTCCACTCTTCTATTCCGCCTCCACGTTTAGAGTTCTATTTTCTCCCACCTCCAAAGGGGCAGGTATTTCCTAATTTGAATTTAAATTAAATCTACTCCTTTCGTTCTGCTTTCTACCTTCAGTGTTTAGTTTCCTCCCACCTTTATCCAAAAGAGGCAGGCATTTTCTCCGACTTCTTCAATATTTCCCCTTCATACTATCCCTCATTGTCGGCAGTTGATTCTGCCGCGAGATAATGACGCCAACAACCGTTTAAACGCATAATGGTCCCCCACCAAAAATGTCTCTTCCCACGGCTTCAAATTTTGAAAAAAGTTAAAATTCTATAATTTCCCAAACAGCAACTCTACTCGGCTCACCTGCCTGTCATTATTGTCAAGCTTTGACCCCTGGGTCAAGCCACCTGTTGACTTCGCCAGCTGAGAACAATCAAAATCATATTTTTCCTAAACGAATTTGGCCTTGATAATTTCTCCGGATTTAGTCAAAATAATTCGCTTATCTTTCTTCCTGCTTTTCCGTCAACCAAAAAATAACTTATTTTCAATGTTTTCTTTTCACGCCAAAAATAACAATATATTTTTAATTCATTCTTTCTCACTTTTGGTGTTGTACTCTATCATTCTTCTAAAATTCATTTCAGTTAGTCTTCCCTTTTCCGTTTAATAAATTGATTCGGGCCAGGTTCCCTCTCTTTGTCACATTATTGTAATTTTTTATGTAATACACATTATACTCACCGGAACTAGCTCTCCGATATATTTTTTAGTTCTTAAATTAAAAATTCATGTCATTGGTTAGAGTCGAGGATGTAGAGGATATTAAAAAATATAACCGCGCAGCTTCATACTTTATTAAAAGAGGAGATTCAAAGGAGCTTCGACTTACGGTAAAATTAGTGGAATAAGTGCGCCAAATTCGAAGGGAATTATTTGAAATAAAATTAGCGTTTCATTCATTGTTCATTTCTGTCTTGATAAATACAGCTTCAGTTTCAATACTTTTTAACACATCTTGTATCTTGAATAAAATTAGCGTTTCATTCATTGTTCATTTCTGTCTTGATAAATACAGCTTCAGTTTCAATACTTTTTAACACATCTTGTATCTTGAATAAAATTAGCGTTTCATTCATTGTTCATTTCTGTCTTGATAAATACAGCTTCAGTTTCAATACTTTTTAACACATCTTGTATCTTGAATAAAATAAACGTTTAA
Source organism: Sepioteuthis lessoniana (assembly GCA_963585895.1). Taxonomy (NCBI): domain Eukaryota; kingdom Metazoa; phylum Mollusca; class Cephalopoda; order Myopsida; family Loliginidae; genus Sepioteuthis; species Sepioteuthis lessoniana. The sequence continues at coordinate 13,732,420 of OY757917.1, read as the reverse complement.
TTCATTGTTCATTTCTGTCTTGCAATGTCAAGTTTTATACCCGATAATTTTTTGCTATACCTCGTATATTTACAATGTCTCTCAAAATACAGGTCACACATTATGATTTTATTGAAGGCACAAAAGAAGGTGTATTCCTTTCTACATATAGAATAATAAAATAACCCCAATCTAAAAAAAAACGGAAAAAAACAGAATTAGCGCCTTAGTTCCAGTTAATCTGGGAAAGAGAATGGTCTTCAAGGTGGGCATCGATCTTCAATCATCGATGAGATATTTTTGTTTTGACTATTACTAAAGGGTCTTTTGGGATTGATTTGCTTTTTAGAGCTAAAAGCATGAATAGTATCATAAAGGAAATAAAAATGTCCGCTTCAATCAAATGTTTATCTAAATGTTTTTCTGCATTAAAAATAACTTTGCAGGTATTGTCCCCACGGTATATCGGCTAAAGTACTGGACCGTAACATCATAGCGAGCGAGTTCAAACCCCAGTTACGCTATTACATTCACTTTCGGACTAATCCCTTGAGAAAGGCATGAACCTCCCAATCTACCAACAATGAGTTGAACAGTTCTTCTACAATGATGGATTTAGCATTAGATAACCCACGAAGGTTGATTGCGAAGAATTCAGACCAAACCAAATACTTAGCTTTGCCATGCTATATATATATATATATATATATATATATAATGAAAACACATTATTAAGATATTATTTACGACCAATCTCGTTGACACTGAAAAGCCGTAATCCAAAGTAAAATTCTAGCACCTCGGTAATCCAAAATAAAATCACTCACACACACACACACACACACACACACACACACATATATATATATATATATATATATATAAAGATTCTTGTTGGTCCAACTAGAGAAAAGTAAATACTCTAAGATAAATAGGTTCCCAAATGAAATCAAATTTGGCGTTTAAGCTTATTCTATTATTATTATTTACTCATGAGTGTTTTTCACATCAGCGTTAGCTGATGCTCTTTCACTGGAGTTTGAGCGACAGCAAGTCTCCAGGATTCTACTCAGCATTCTGGCCGTTCTCAAGAATGTAGTAGTTTGGATGGGTCTACTCGTCTGCCAACTTCCAAGTAATCCAGTCCCTTTTGTAATCCTTTAGTTACTGTTCCAAACGCACCAATTACAATTGGTATAATTGTCACCTGAATGTTCCATAGTTTTTTTTTTCAATTCCCTCACAAGGTCGAGGTATTTATCCTTCTTTTCACATTCTTTCAGTTTTATTCTGAGGCCAGCCGGGACAGCAAAGTCGACAATATTGCAAGTTCTCTTTTTTTCTTGATTATTATTAGGTCTGGTCTTCTGACCAAGTTTAGGTGATCCGTGTGTATATTAAAGTCCCATAGGAGTTTATGCGTGTTATTTTCTAGTACTAGTGCTGGGTTGTGCATATACTATTTGTTTTTATGGTGAAATATAAGTTTCTTGCACATCTCCCTGTGGATCACCTTGCCGACCCAGTCGTGTCTAGTTTTGTATTCCTTCTGCGCTAATTTGCTCCATTCGCTTATTATGTGATTGATGGTTTCATTTCTGTTACCGCATAGCGTACAATTGCTATTTTGCTGCGTCTTATCTATTCTCGCTTTGATATGATTGGTTCTTACGGCGTTGTTTTGTGCTGCTATTAGGAGGGATTCTGTTTCTCTCTTAAAGTTTCCTTTTCTTAGCCATGTCCAGGTTTTGTCGTGTGAGATGTTGTTTATTAGTCGTTTAAACGCCCTTAGAGTTGTTTTCCTTCCCATTTTTGTTTCCTAGTTATTGTCCTTCTGTTTTCCATCGTGTTATCAGAATCGTTTCTGATAGCTGTAATCAGTCCTCCTTCGTGTTTTTCTATGTAGTCTTCGAGTCGTCGTATCGCTGCGTCAACGTTGTCTTCAATCCTGGCAAGTCCTCTCCCTCCCTCTTTTCTTGATACATATAGTTTGTCAACATCGTCTCTGGGATGTAATGCCTTATGCATTGTCATTAGTTTTCTCGTTCTTTTGGTTGAAGTTCATTTCTGGTCCACTTGAGAAAAGGCCCAGAATATCTAGCGAGTGGTACAGCCCAGGTATTTATTCCTTTGATAAGGTTTCGGCTAGAGAGTTTTGTCTCGAATAGTTTTCTCCTGAGATATTCTTTTTGAATTCCGTCTTTCATTTCCACTTCCAAGATACCCAAGTATTTGTAGGTTTCATTTTCTGCGAGTGTTCTAATCTTGTTTTGATTTGGTAGTTCCATTCCGTCAGTTAGATGTCATTTGCCACTTTTCATTACAAGCATGGCACATTTTTCTATGCCAAATTCCATTCCTATGTCCTGACTGTATATTCTAACTGCGTGTATTAGAGTTTCCAGTTCTTTTTCATTTTTCGCAAATAGTTTGATATCATCCATGTACATTAAATGATTGATTTTTTCCTGCGATCCAATAAGTTTGTGTCCGGCTGTGCATTTTCTGAGTATGTGGTTAAGTGGCATCATGGCAATTATGAATAATATTGGTGATAGAGCATCTCCTTGGAAAATCCCTTACATAGACATAGGTATCTTTTTAAGCTAGTCAGTGTGTGCGTGTGTGTGCGTGTGTGTGCGTGAGTATATATATATATATATAGAGAGAGAGAGAGAGATAATGAATGTTTACTAAAACATACATAAAGCTGTTAATAATGAAACTGACATGAAAGGTGTGTAAACGTATTTATTTTAGCTTTTAACGTGCTCTACCAATCACTTTCTGAGCACTTTTCTGATTTATGAAAAAGAAAAATTTTTGAACGATTTATTTATCTCATGTATTTATTTATAGTATTTTTCAAATCAAATGCCTTTGACTCAGGGGGAGCCCATGTCTCAGTCACCTCTAGAATCTTTGATATTAACCCCTCAATATCTGGGTCAGTGGAACAGATCACAGACCCTCGACCTCAAAACACACACACAAGCACCCACAGAATTGCACCATGAGACTCATTCTTTTGGTATTTTGGGCATTATATCGTTTTAAAATTTCCCTGATACAATCCTCATATGTTTATAATAAACAAATTTGTTTACAGTCAAAATATAGCTGGTAAGTTGAAACAAAGTTATATTCTTTGAAAAACGGGGAATAAAACACATTTAAGATTTTGAAAGATTATTTCTATCATTTCATCCAGAAATCTATACGTCGGAGTTACAATATCAGAAGGATTTTTTGATTTTTTTGTGGCCGGCAGATTTTCAGGGGCCTAAAATAACTCGCTGCGTTACTTTTTTTTTCGTATAACACAGTGAGCCCAGTCACCAAAATTTATTTAAATCACAATTTTAAGGTATGAAAATAAAAAAAAAACTCATTGAAAATTTGTAAGCTAAAATAATCATTAATGATAGTTCGAATCAGGACGTTGAGACCAACCAAAGTCAAAAAGAGATATGAAAATTTTTATTGCTTCAAAAAAGAAATAGACTAGAGAAAATAGCTCTTTGGGCTAAACTCGAAAATCCTTACCAAAGGAGACGCCAATATATATATATATATATATATATATATACGAAGGGTTGTTGAAAATGTTCTAAGCCTCATCAAGGAAGTAGGGCATACCTGAACATTTTGTTATGCCAACTCATTACTATTTCTTTTAAAACTAGAAAAATCTGCATAGTTTTTTTTCTAGTTTTAGATGAAGTGGTAGTGCGTTGCCACAATAATATGACACCGGAACCAGGAAGGGATTTATCAACTGAAAACAGGAAGAGAAAATCTCAGGCACTGAACAAAGATAATATTAGGAAAACTCAAAAGATAGGTAAAAATAATTTGGCAGGCCGGAGAGGCTATCTAGGTTGTTTACGAAATTGTCAGAATTGGACTGATTTGTTTGCATTTGAAAATGTCCGGGGTGGAATGTCTTATAAGAATCTTAATTGCTGATTATTTTCTGGATAAAGAAAATACTTGGAGCCAAAAAATGGTAAAAATGACTTTGGCAAACAGACGGGGCCGTTTGATTTGTTCATAAGGTTATCAGAAAAGGCGAGATTGTTTGCATTAGAAAACTGTTAAATATGATAGAAAATACTGGTTTGATAATTTCGAAACCTCCAACACATTTTGAAAATCAGGTTTGTTAGGAAAGATTTGTGCCCTCAGAGTTGAAGTCTAGATTGAACAAAGAGAGAGAGGGGGGGGGAATAAGGGATTTCTAAGACCCGACTGATCCGAGGTTATGAGCAAGGGGTACTAATTAAAGTAGGTTGGAATTAAGAGGCTGGTTCTAGCTCTCTGAATATTAAAAGGGGGTTGGAAAATTACCAAATTTGGTAAAGCTGTTTTTAAAGAAAAATGGAATAATGGGAAATTGATTTTAAGGATGAAGTGATAACAGAATTCCATACCAAGTTATTCCCCCACACCAGTTTAACATCAGATTCAATAGAAGATGAAAATTTTGGAATCTCATCAGCCTACAACAACTTCTATTTGAATCCACGTCGCTTTACAAGACCTCCTGAGACCCAAGATCTTGAGCCAGTCTCTGAATAATAAACACTTAGCTTCTTACTAGACCATTTTGATCAGTGTTGCAGATTCCAATGTCACTCGACTAAAACGGTAATGGGAAGTATACAACAAACGAAATAAACAAAAAGAGTTGTTACATTTCTAACACGGGTTGACATTGTCGTTTTTCGTAATAGAATTATTTTGAATTGACAACAGGTCGTTGACCTGTTCATCACTTCAGCGACTTCATCAAACAATTTTATCGCTTTGTATGATCAAAACACGACGTTGGGGAGGGCTGGATTGCCATGAAAAACACTGACACAGTCAACCCAAGTGTAATCGTGCCAAACAACGCGAGAACAACGATTCCATCCCCTTAACATTAAATTGCTGGTTGATCAGGATCGACCCGGGAAACTTATATCTTAAAAATATTCAGCCACGCTCTTTTTTATGGGTAAGGTTTAGAACTTTTTGAACGTCCTTTGTGTATATATATATATATATATATATATACACACACACAAAGGATGTTCAAAAAGTTCTAAACCTTTATAGGAATATATATATATATATATATATATATATATTGTAATACTGATCGAGTGTGTTTTTTTAAATGTGGTATATGAAATTTTTCATGTTCCTGGTGTAACATTCGACTTCGTCAGATGGTGAGGCTCCCGTTTGGAGCTCTGAAAAGTGTTGAATCATTTCTTCGTTAACATTACTCCCAAATCCACTCTACTGCAGAGTGAAAGGAGTTCTTAGGGACCAATTAATAGGTCAAATAAATCTATTTACAATACTTAGAATGATTTTGGACTGAATTTATTGGCCCTTTAAATATTGATATCTAACGAATTATAAATTGTTTTCCTACTTAAAATGATTGAATTACATATATTAGCTGACGGATTATAAATATTAGATGGGAATGCTTGAAACCAAATGATTCTGTGCTATTTATTAGTGATAATTGAAAGCAAATAATTGTGTAAATTATTAGTTGTTGGCGACCGTATTTGAGGGCGACCAGAAGGCTCCCTTTTCAATAGCTACTACACCGGGTTGTAGGGGAGGGCGCAGCTCCTTTCCTCGGATTGCTCCACTTTACCCTTGATAGGTACCTTATATCGCTGAGTGTTAAGCAAGGAGGTATCAAGTACCATTTTTAAAGTCTATGGTATAACGTGACCAGGGATTGAACCCAGGTCTCCCGGACCATTGGCAAACACTCTACCCATCAGACCAATGAACCGGTGTAAATTATTAGTAATAGATAAGAATACATTCAACCAAATAATTCAGCGTAAACTATTAGTCATCGATTGGAATACTTGAAACCAAAATAATTGTGTGCAAATTATTAGTATTAAATAGGAATAAGTCGGCGACCGTAATCGAGGGCGACCAGAAGGCTTCCTTTTTAATAGATACTACACCGAAGTGTGGGGAAGGGCGCTACTCCTTTATTTGGATTGCTCCACTTTTCACTTGTTCCGTACCTTATATTGCTGAGTGTAAAACAAGGAGGTATCAAGTACCATTTTGAAAGTATGACTCGATCTGAGATTGAACACAGGTTTCCCGGAACATTGGGGAACATTCTTATACTTGAAACCAAATAATTTTGCATCAATCATTTATATTAGATAGGAATAATTAATGGGAGATATCAACATGTTAACAATGAATATAATTGATTAGGAATTGTTATCTGAAACCATATAATTGTTCGTACAAATAAAAAAAGACCAACTTCCGTATCAAATAACCCAACAAGGTTTATCATAGCATATAAACAGCTATCCAAATAAAGAGTTTTTCCTTGCGTTATTTTTCTTTTCTGCTTAAATAAATTAAAGTTTACTAGTTATATTAAACGCATATAAAATTGAACAAAAGAAAAATCCCTTAAAATATTTTATTACAGAAAAGCCTCGCTATCATGAACCTCAATACAACGATTTTAACGATCACGTGGTTCCATTGGTTATTCAGTAAATGCGATTAACACGTGACCCAATTTGCTGATTGCACTTAAGTGAAGACAGGTGGAAAATGTTGGCGGGAAAGAGTCCTAGCCAGCGAGTGCGCGGTTACGGCTGTAGGGTCACTAGAATCGATATTTTTCTGACCTCATTATAACATCTTCTTTTTTTTTTTTTTTTACTTAGATACCGCATAAGAATATTTCTGTGAGGATATCTGGTTATGAATAGAATTCAAACTGATGTCACTTTACAGGCTCGAGTAAATCGTTACCATAGCAACGACATAATAAGCAAAATGTAGAACTCACAATGAAGGTAAAAAAAGATCAAAGAGAAAAACTTCTTATTGCCCCAGGTCAAAAATGATGGAATTAATACACTTAGACGACGTTCACCTTGATTTTGGTTTTTGTTTTGTTTTGTTTATTTATTCATTTGTTTAACGATAAACAAACTTATGACAGATAAAATGCAAAACTAGAAAAAGTATACCATTAAGTTAAATTATTCAATCTAGATTATTTACGGTAGATTCTTTGAAGCCAGAATATCCAGCAATTAGAGAAAAAAAGTTTTGCGTTTTATTTGCTATTAGTCTATTTACTGCTGAATATATTTTTTTAAATCTATAATTTAGATCCATTGTGTTTGCTGGCCACGTCATTGATTTTATGAGCCTTTCCTCTATTAAAGTATATTTTTTATGAATGAAATTCAAGTTTATATCAGTTTATTAGATAAGAAATTGACGGTGTCATAGCAACGATGTAACCAACAAAATTAATTCCAATCAAGCAGAGAAAAGAAAAAAACAAAAAGAGGAAAAAAAAAGAAATTGTTTTAGCAGCAGCAGCAGCAGTTGTAAAAGAAGGAAAAAAAATGTAAAATAGGAAGAAGATTTGGTTTATTAAATGATGTATCGACTTTTGCGATTAATTTAATGATAAAGATATGTTTGTAGCTGACGAGATAAGGGAGTTCATACGAGGTGCACGTATAGGATACACATTTTTTCTAGTCTTAAAATAAGCAATAAAAACATACTTAAGAACATTCTAGAAATTTAGGATCAAAACGGTATTAGCATTTAAGTTACATTTTTATATTTTTCAACCAATCAACTAAAAACATAGAATAGAACATTCTAGAAAAATAGGATCGGAAGTCAACTAACAGAAAATATTTAGGCTCGAAAATAAAATAGTAAAATACAAATCTGATTGGTCAATAAATGTCTACGCGCCAAAATTTTAGGACAATTCTTTGATCCACCTGTAGGATATAAATAACACAGAGTTAGGGAGCCATTCACACAGACCAAAACGAAAACTTACACGAAGACTAAGACTAAACCACAAGCCACTAAGCCAGTAAAGCAGTAGCCGATACTATGTCCGGGAAATTCCTTTCCTTCCTCAACTAAAGTTCATGGCCTAGCTTCAGATGGCCGCAAATCACATTCAAAAGAAAAACCCGACAAACTTTCTTTCATCAACGCGACACACTGTCGCTACAATCATAAAACCCGCTATGAACTTAATGTAAGTAAGAACGACTTATTTACGGACTCCGTTAACATGAACATACACACATCTTTAAACAAATTTATTTTCTTCTTGCCAAACTTTATTTTCCAAAAGGCCATTTACACATCATGTATTTTGTTTGTTTTCATATTCTGTTATATGCATATTAAATTGTTTGTTGTTTAATGTTCGTTGTGTTCTATTCCATTTCTTTGACGCGATTGTAAAGTTTTGTGTTGTATTTGTGGTGGAAATAATTTAGAGAGCAATACCCGTAAAGTACGGATGCACATCTACTGAAATAACCAAAATACATACAACCCCCACACACGCGATAAGTTTTCAGACATTTTTGTCCAGACATTTAAAATTGTCGTAGACTCTTGAAAATTCACTATGTTATTGCTATACATCTTATGAGATGACTGACCAATTTTTTATGATTTCAGGTTCAAATGAACACCTACAGCAGGAATTGGAATACACCCTACTAAAGCCTGATTGTCACAGCTGGCAAATTTCAAAAATACAATCTGACACTCTAGAAGAACGATATGCAATAAAATTGTGTTTTAAACTTGGAAAAAATGCCACAGAAATGTATGGAATGCTTCAGGCAGCTTTTCGACCATCTTGCATGAATCGAGCATCGGTTTTTGGGTGGCATAAGAGATTCAAGGAAGGCAGGGAGTCTTTGAGGGGTGATGAGAGGTGTGGGAGGATTAAGGAAGTCAGTATACCTGAGTTGATTGGCCAAACGGTTATGGTTAGGGTTACTATGTTGAGGTTTTAAGGGAGTTCAGGAAGAGATTCCGTCGGAAGAGGCCAGCACTCTTCAAATCGAGTCAGTGGCATTCCCACCAAGACAATGCACCAGTCCGCAACTCCATCCTTGTCACAGACTATTTGACCAAGATGGCAATCAAGACAGTTCCTCAGCCTCCTTATAGTCCAGACCTTGCTCCCTGTGACCTTTGCTTATTTCCTAAGCTCAGAGGCTGTGGTTATGAAACAATTGAGGAGATGAAAGAGGCTGTGACGAGGGTCATTGACACGCTCCCACAAGAGGACTTACATGGGGCCTTCCAGAAGTTGTTGGAACGGTAGAACAAGTGCATTGAAGTCCAAGGATATTACTTCGAAGGGGACTAGAGTTTGATGTGTGTACTATCAATAAAAGTGGCCATACGAAAAAAGTCTGGAAACCTATTGAAGGCACCTCGTATATTTCCAAAAGGAATTAGTCCAAAAGCGAACGTAATAACGTAACTGGAGATTAAACTCGCTTACTAAGATGCTGTAGTCCAGTGCGTTGGCCACAATTACAAGGGTTCTCTCTCTTTAAAGTTTGTTAAAAGAACTGTAGTATCACCTCCCTTACTAAGGTCAGTAAATGGGCAGTCAATACTACCTTAACAGAAATCTTGGTCCTTACTTCCACCTAGACAAGGAATGCTATCCCAGAATCCTTCGCCTCTCACTCTTCTCTCTTCCCTTCTCTCTCATTTTCTCTCTCGCTCTCCCTCTCCTTCTGGCCAATCAGCGGAGATAGTAGCAGTTGCCGAAGACGACCCAAGACAGAAGAGGAGGCAGTTGCTGAAGAGATTCCAAACACTAAACACACGTGTTGACCGCCGGACATTTTCTAGACAACACGTGGCGTTGTATACGAAGAATAAAATTCCTCTTTTAAAGTTAATATTTGCACTTCTCATTTATTATCTCAAATAACATAACCCAAATACATATATTACAATGGTGACCCCCAACTAAAAGGATATAAGATGCAACTTTTGAAAATTCCAGGATAAATTCAACCAATTTTTCAACTTCACGTCGTAAACGTTTCAAGAGAGAACCTTCGACGTAAGTAAATAAAAAAATTCTTTTCCTCTTTTCTTCGTCTACAACAACAACAAATATATATATATACATACACATATAAAAATATATATGCACACACACAAAAAAAAACAATTAAAAAATAGATAAATAAATAAATAAAAATGGAAGAAGCTTCTCTACAGCAAATTAACATAAAGACACCAGAATTCATGGAAACGGCAGTGAATGGCTGGTTTTCCATTCTGGAGGCACAATTCCACCTGCGCAATATAACGGCATCAACAACAAAATTCTACACGGTAATATCATCTCTGCCTGCAGAGGTGGTAGCTAAAATACCGATAACAATTTTAGAATAAAAAAAATACGAGGAAATAAAACAGTCATTAATTGAGGCCCACGAAAGGACAAAGCCGGAATTGCAGGACAAATTAATGTCAACAACATCTATTACAGGCCGTCCTTCAACATACCTGCAAGAAATGCTATCGATAGCAAAACGGATAGGTATCGGAGAAGAAATAGTAATACACAAATTTCTTCAGGCCCTACCAGCGACAATTTTCCCTGTCATTGCTTCACAAAAGGAGTTAAGTCCAACTCAACTTGGAAAGCTAGCGGATGAGCTTATGCCTCTACTTAACAATATCAACGCGACAGCGTTCACCGCTCAGCATAGGACACAAAAAACTGAGAAAAGCAAAGACAATATTCTTATATCGACAGGTATTAAACCTTTCTTCCCGGAACAAAAAGCCAAAATATGTAGAGCACACCTCTACTTTGCCGAGCAAGCAAGAACTGGCAAACCTTGGTGTAGATGGCCGAAGAAGCAAAACACAAAAATACTATCAAGCTCGCGTCCACCTACACCAACTCCAATAGACTCGGAAAACTAACGGCGCGAACCATGTCTGTCCCCCTGAGTTCGCCGCTATTACAAATCAATACACGATTAGGGACAACTACATTAAAATTTATAGTGGATACTGGTGCAAGTATCTCAATAATACCAGCGTCTAGGTTAAACGGCGTCACGTTAAATCCAACACCGGTATCACTCACCACCGCTAATGGAGAGAAAATAAAATGCTACGGACAAGCAAACCTCGAGATTGGGATACCAAGTTTGAAAAGGTCATTTTCCTGGACATTTGTGGTCGCATATATCACCAATCCACTCCTTGGATTTGACTTTTTAAATGAATTTGGTCTCATAATCGACTGCAAAAATAAAACAATTTACGACCCGTTAACAGCTACCAAAAAGGAATTAATACTAAACACGACATCTCCAGTAAACGTGGTCATTAACAAAGTAGAACTACCATCATTTATTCAAACCAGTCTGGATAAATACCCAGAAATCATTTCTCCTCATATAAACAAAAATAACAACTACTGCGGTGTTTATCACAGAATTGATACAGGTAGCCACTTACCGGTTTTTGCAAAATCCAGACAGCTATCAGCGGAAAAACTATCGGCGACTAAAGAAGAGTTTAAAAGACTCATAAATGAAGGCGTGATAACTCCTTCAGACAACGAATGGTCAAGCCCACTACATCTTGTACCTAAGCAAAGTGGAGGATACCGCTGCTGCGGAGATTACCGTGCATTAAACAGCATCCCTAAAAGTGATAGATACCCCATTCCCAATATAAATTCATTCACAACAAAACTCGCTAATAAACAGCGATTTACAAAAATTGATCTGATTTCAGCGTACCATCAAATTAAAATGCACCCAGATGATATTCCTAAAACGGCAATTATCTGTCCGATGGGTCTTTTTCATTACGAATTTATGCCGTTTGGGTTAAAAAATTCGTCGGCAACATTTCAAAGGTACATGGACAGAATCTTTCGACAGATAGACTGTGTCTTTATATATTTAGATGACATCTTAATCTTCAGCGACGACGAGCCTTCCCACAAGAAAGATATAGACACAGTTTTTAAGATTTTACAAGAAAATAACCTGAAAATATCACTATCGAAATCTATTTTCAATGTAACATCGCTAGATTTCCTAGGTTTTAGAATTAATTCAAATGGAATCACACCAACTGCTAACAAAGTAAAAGAAATAGAATCTTTTCCGTGTCCTACAGATGCTAAAAGCAGATTTCTTGGTATGGTAGGATTTTACAGGAAATTAATATCAGGATTTGCGAAGTTAGTCTTACCTTTATCCGAAAGAATGGGATTAACACCTAAAGGATTAATTACCTTGAATAATTTGGAAAAACAATCCTTTTCGAACATTATAAAAATACTTGGTGAGCTAACAGAATTATCTCATCCTCAACCAACTTGTACACAGTATCAACTAGTCACGGACAGCAGCAAATATGCAGTAGGTGCTGCCTTACATCAGGTCATAAATGGAAATCCAATACCAATAGGATTCTTCTCAAAGAAACTGACGACAACACAGACGAGATATTCCACTTTTGACCGTGAACTTTTAGCAGCATATTTGTCAGTGTTACATTTTCGCCACCTCATAGAAGGTCGTGAAGTATTACTTCTGACGGATCACAAACCAATATGCGGTGCATTCCACAGTCTAAAACCTGCCAAATCAGATAGACAACAAAGACAGCTAGCAATTATTACAGAATTAATTTCAGATATAGCCCATGTGAAGGGTAACCAAAATGTAGTCGGAGATTGTCTGTCTCGCCCAACATTTGCTGTACAAATAGATATATACGATCTGCCAGCACTTGCAGATGCACAAAAATCAGACACCGAAATACAGTCCTTTCCAGATTTAAAAAAAAATCCCATTATCTGGAAAAGATCAATTTGTGTTATGTGATACGTCAACGTCATACCCCAGACCTTTTGTACCGTGCACACTACGAAAATCTATCTTTGACAGCTTGCATGCAATATCACACCCTGGAATAAAATCATCTATCAAAATGATTAAGGCTAGATTTTACTGGCCACATATGGATAAAACCATCAAAGAACTATGTGCATCATGCACATCTTGTCAACAAGCAAAAATATACAGACATACCAAATCGCCTGTATAAACGTTGGAAATACCATCATCAAGATTCTATACTGTACACATTGATATAATTGGACCACTACCACCAGCGAAATGCTCCAACAATCCTTACATCAATCCATGTCGGTATGTTTTAACATGTATAGATCGAACCAGTCGATGGATTGAAGCCCAACCTATATCGGATATTACAGCACAAACCGTAGCAGAAGCTTTTGTAAACACGTGGATTACGCGCTTTGGTGTTCCACTCCATGTCATATCAGACAAAGGCAAACAGTTTGAGAGCGAACTATTCCTTGAACTATCAAAAATTATTGGATTCTATAGGCTACGTACAACATCCTATCATCCACAATGCAATGGACTCATAGAAAGAGCCCACAGAACCATAAAAGCAGCTATTATGGCCCGAAAAGAATCTTGGATTTCAGCCCTATCAATAGTTCTCATGGGAATTCGAAGTATGCCCAACTGCTCCAATTTTTCCCCTTTTTATGCGGTCACAGGTGCACAAATGTTATTGCCACAACTAATGATAAATACGGAAAATACAGAAACAGTTACACAAAGTTTTACAAGAGGACTGCACAAAACTATGGCAAAATTCGATCTGACAGACTTTTCAAACAGAGAAAAATCAACAAAAACATCATACGCGCCAGATCAACTTCAAACTTGTGATAAAGTTTGGATTAGGATAGACCGCGTTCGAAAACCGCTAGAAGCACCCTATTCAGGTCCTTACATGGTACTCGAACGAACACCAAAATATTTCCTAATAGAAACTAACTCAAATACGCATACACAAGTTTCAATAGACCGTTTAAAACCTTACATTGAAAACAAACAAAAATGTACACAAAATGCAACTACCAATACAAAAAAAAAAAAGTCTGAAAGTTTACCTCCTAAAAAAGTGCAGGAACATAAAATGAAAACAAGAACTTCAGGTAGAACGGTTACATGGAAAAAGGATAACGAGTATATTTATTATTAAAAAAAAAAACAAAAAAAAAAAACAATCAAAACCAAATAAAAACTCCGTTTACTGGTAGGGGAGTATTGTAGTATCACCTCCCTTACTAAGGTCAGTGAATGGGCAGTCAATACTACCTTAACAGAAATCTTGGTCCTTACTTCCACCTAGACAAGGAATGCTATCCCAGAATCCTTCGCCTCTCACTCTTCTCTCTTCCCTTCTCTCTCATTTTCTTTCTCGCTCTCCCTCTCTCTCTGGCCAATCAGCGGAGATAGTAGCAGTTGCCGAAGACGACCCAAGACAGAAGAGGAGGCAGTTGCTGAAGAGATTCCAAACACTAAACACACGTGTTGACCGCCGGACATTTTCTAGCCAACACGTGGCGTTGTATACGAAGAATAAAATTCCTCTTTTAAAGTTAATATTTGTACTTTTCATTTATCTCAAATAACATAACCCAAGTACATATATTACAGAACTAACAGTGAGGTAAGTTTTATTTCGAAGTGAATAATTGAAAGAACATTATTTGAACGGTAATTATTAAATAAATGAAAACAATAAACTTTAAAAAGAAAGAACATTATTTGAACGGTATTTTTAAATGAATGAAAACAATAAACCTTAAAAAGAAAGAATATTATTTGAACAGTATTTTTAAATAAATGAAAACAATAAACCTTTAAAAGAAAGAACATTATTTTAACGGTATTTTTAAATAAATGAAAACAATAAACCTTAAAAAGAAAGAACATTATTTGAACGGTATTTTTAAATAAATGAAAACAATAAACCTTAAAAAGAAAGAACATTATTTGAACGGTATTTTTAAATAAATGAAAACAATAAACCTTAAAAAGAAAGAACATTATTTGAACGGTATTTTTAAATAAATGAAAACAATAAACCTTAAAAAGAAAGAACATTATTTGAACGGTATTTTTAAATAGTTGAAAACAATAAACCTTTAAAAGAAAGAACATTATTTGAACGGTATTTTTAAATAGTTGAAAACAATAAACCTTAAAAAGAAAGAACATTATTTGAACGGTATTTTTAAATAGTTGAAAACAATAAACCTTTAAAAGAAAGAACATTATTTGAACGGTATTTTTAAATAAATGAAAACAATAAACCTTGAAAAGAAAGAACATTATTTGAACGGTATTTTTAAATAAATGAAAACAATAAGCCTTAAAAAGAAAGAACATTATTTGAACGGTATTTTTAAATAAATGAAAACAATAAGCCTTTAAAAGAAAGAACATTATTTGAACGGTATTTTTAAATAAATGAAAACAATAAATCTTTAAAAGAAAGAACATTATTTGAACGGTATTTCTAAATAAATGAAAACAATAAACCTTAAAAAGAAAGAACATTATTTGAACAGTATTTTTAAATAAATGAAAACAATAAACCTTTAAAAGAAAGAACATTATTTGAACGGTATTTTTATATAAATAAAAACAATAAACCTTCATAATGTGCTATTAGAATTTGAGGTCAAGGAAATATATTTCTTCAAAAAGAAAATTTAAAAAAATACTAATGTAAAAAAAACAAAAAATAAAACAATGCTGTTATCAATTAGAGAATTAATTTTTATTTATTGCGGACTTTTTGTCCTCATCTTGGTAGGTTTTGTGCTGTTTCTTCTTTCACTACGTTTCGGCCAAATTTCACCTCTGGCCTTCTTTGGCCAAAAATTTGGCCGAAACGTCGTGAAAGAAGAAACAGCACAAAACCTACCAAGATGAGGACAAAAAGTCCGCAATAAATAAAAATTAATTCTCAGATTAAGAAGCCTCATCTCAAAATGATTCCAATTAAAGACTGTTATCAATTAGTTAATTTTTTGTTGTCTCTTACCTTCACCAAAGTTCTGTCATACTTGCAATTTATTGTCTACGAGGCTTAAAATATGCTGACTGCATTCTCTTAAGAAGGGTAAGACCCTCCTCCTCCTCCTCCTCCTTCTCCTCAAAGGTGTATCCTAAATATGACACAAAACTGTAGTTCTGAAGCTCTAAAGAGAGTTGAGCACTTCTTCATTGCTAATACTCCCACGTCTCATATGACTCGGAGAGATTGTATCTGTTAGGTACAAATAGATATGTTAGGGTCCCATCCGAGTCAAATTAATCTGTTAGGGTCCCGTATATGGGCCAAATAGTTTAGTTAGGGTCCAATCTAGGGATCAAATACATCTGTTACTGTCCCATCTAGAGGTCAAATAGATCAGTTAGGGTCCCATTTAGAGGTCAAATAGATCAGTTAGGGTCCCATCAATGAGTCAAATAGATCTTTTAGGGCCCCGTATATGGATCAAATAGTTTATTTTATGTCCAATCTAGGGATCAAATAGATCTGTTAGGGTCCCATCTATTGGTCAAATAGTTCAATTAGGGTCTCATCTAGGGATCAAATAGTTCAATTAGGGTCCCATCTATTGGTCAAATAGTTCAATTAGGGTTCCATCTAGGAATCAAATAGATCTGTGTGAAAATGATACGTATTCGATAGAATCATGAGCCCCCCAAAAAAACTCTTTAAAAATGACACAAAAATGCAAATACAAACGTACAATGAACGCAATTCCCAAACTTCTTGGCATGATATAACCTTAGATGGGTTGACATGCCGTTAGTACCAATCACTCAATCATATTTTGCCCTTTAAGTGTCGAGGTTTTATGTAGACTCTGAATGACACGGGCCAAATATCCATGAAGAATGATTGGTTGTTTGGGTTTTATGGCATGTCAACCTTTGTAGGTTATTTAATGCCAAATCCATTTTTATACGAATAATCTGTTCTATTTTAAACAATTCAGTTTAGCATGAGTATACAGTTTAATTGTCAAAAACATTTCTATATCAAGCTATTTAGTTTAGTCAAACAGTTCTAATTCAAACAATTCAGTTTAATATAAATATAGATTTTGTTTACAAACAGTTAAATGTCAAAACAGTTCTATTTTAATCAATTCAGTTTAGCATCAGTACAGTTTTAATGTCAAAAACAGTTCCATCTCAAACAATTCAGTTTAGCATAAGTACAAAATTTAGTTCTCTTTGATTTATAAATAGGGCCCAATCAGGTGCTACCGCTCCGGGCCAGAGTGGACCTGGGAGCAATGGCAATGAAGGGCTGCTCCTCATTCACCAAAGCTTCAACATTATTGAAACCTACCCATCAGGTCTTACCCCTCTGCAGAGAAGTGTTGCATACTGACCTTCGACCCAGCTGGGCTGTCAGATGAGAAATGCACCTGTGTAAAAACAGGTGCATCTGGTCGAAGATATCGGGGGGGGGGGTAACCTTGACTGTCGATGGGTTGAATTGAGTGTGAATTGTGACGCTCGCAAGAAGTAGGTGGGTGTCAGATTATTATATAATAAAGGAAGTTCAGATCAGAGGGAGAGAAGATGTTGGAATGAGAACCATGTCCCAGCAGAGGCTGGGCCCTCAGGTCCCCGATTGAGCAGCCCAGGAGAACGGGACAGAAATGCTGCTATGGCCAGAAGAGTGGGGGTCAATGTGCTGCAGTTCTGTTCAGTCTCCAACTCACCTTTCACACACGACCCTTTCAATAAAGTGAGAGGTATATTTTTCTAAAGAACTGTGTCCGCTCGTCTTTATTGTGTCGTCATTATGTTTCTACATGTATATGTGTATAGTTCGTCATGGCTATACAACAGAAGCAGTTGGTGTAGTCTACAGCCCCAGCCGACTGGGCGAATGAAGAATGAGTAGAGCTCTAAAAGGTCTTATTTGTAAAGCTGATGTTCCATTAGTATACGCACCAACCGGTCCCGTAACCTGGTTTAGTCATCATTATCATCATCATGTCGTGCCGCCAGCACGGATATCCCAGACCCTCTCTCGCCTCTTCTCCCTATCATTCATCGCCTCTGGCTGGTCTTCAGGGCTAAATCCCGTATCCTCACATAGCTGCTGTATGTATGTTCGAACTGGTCATCCTGCTTTTGCTCGGCCATATGTGGGGGTCCATAGGCGTAACTCACTTATGAGCTCGTCCCTAAGAATGCTGCGAGCAATATTGAACAAGTCCTGGAGGCAACACCCCACAAAGCACCAACTATACGGCCATCCCAAAAACTAGACGAACCAAAAGTTTAGTCATTGGAGCACTAATCTTGTAGCCTCTCTTGACCAGAAATAGCCTGGCCGAACCCATTCCACTCCAGGTCTTCTACTGGTTTGAATTCATTATTTTCCTTCTCATAGATCGGTGACCATGCCAAGGTTCAAGAGTCAGTCTGACCAACAATTTTCCCATTGCTGGAAAGAGAATAGTTGGATGCATATCTTTCCCAAGGATGTTGGCGTTACAACCAGAATATTTCCCAATCATCTAGGGCTGTACAGTATACCGATTGTATCTCTGTAGAGGGGTACGGCTCCCTCAACGAATGTCCTGTGTATAACACTAAACAATTCGATGGTGAGACTTCAGTAATGCTGGAACTTTGGGGGAATGCGGAGTACTCTTTCATTGCCATAACTCCCAGGTCCACTCAGCCCCAGAGTGATAGCACTTGATAGGGCCTTATCTACGGGTCAAATAGAACTAAACTATGTACTTATGTAAAACTGGATTGTTTGAAATAGAACTGTTTTTACATTTAACTGTTCAAGACTGCAAACTTTTGCTAAACTGATCTGTTTGAAACAGAACTGTTTTCACATTTAACTGTGTGTAAACAAAATTCTACTTATAGTAAACAGAATTGTTTGAAACTTTTATCAAAATGACTTAATACAAAATACGCCATAAAAAAAAACAACCAACCAATCAACCAATAACAAGAATAAAAAAATTGCAAAGTATTATTATTATTATTTTGAAAACCAAGTTTTATTTTATTTTTTCCTCAGCTCTTTGAGTTATTTTCTTCCAAATTCAATGATTGCTTTTTATACTTCATTGGTTCTTGTATATATTTACCCAACCCCTCCATCACAGCACAAGGTCATTTTTTAAATGTATACCTGGCTTGAATTCAGAGTTTCCTTTTTAGAAAATGATTAGAATTTAAAAATCATTAAAAAATAATTAAAGTTTCTTTTTTGAAATAATTAAACTAAGAGAGAGAATTCATAGGAAAAGGTGGTATAAACATTGTGAACTACTGATTTTTTTGATTTTTTTTACCTAACGGAGAGACAAAAATGACTGTAACGCGGTTTCGGGTTTAAAGATTCTATTCTCTTTACTCTTCCTCTCCAATTAGTTCGGTATAGCGAGGCTTTCTGTACAAACAATTCGAAAGAAACCAGTGAGACGAGACAGACAAAAATTTGGTCGACAACTCGCAAAACAAATCTATCTAGTTGGTTCCACGCGCGTAAAAGACTAGAAAAAAAATTATTTAATACGTGAGTAGACATTTGCTGGTTCCTTCTCGACAGCCAATACCAGATTGAGACGCGGGCGTCTATGTTCCATAGAACACGACGGAGATGCGACAATTGCTCTGTAATTCTTTGCTGATATACATTATGGCATCTCCCTTTGACATTAAATATTCTCCATACTGGG
>OY757917.1:13677949-13710449 GCA_963585895.1 Sepioteuthis lessoniana | reverse complement strand
GAGTTTGAACTCGCTTTCTTGGAGGTCGCTGTCCAGCACATTAACCATTACGCCATGGAGACACACACACAGGTATGAAGTGTTTGCCTGTTTAAAATGAGAGCAAATTTTTATCATAAACCCTTGTTATATTCCCATTAATTATGAAGCGTTCACTTGTTTAAACGGATTGCAAACTTTTTTCATATATTATCTCTTAAAACATATGATCATTTCATGTATCGATTTTATGTTAACCATTGAATAACTACTGGATCCATCGAACAATGCCGAAGTAGGTGCCTTTAAAACACTATTTGTGATAAAGAGAGTTTTATTAACATAAGTCTAATGGTTAATTGGTTGGGTTTAATGACATATCAATCCTTATAGGCTATTTAGTACCAAATCCTTCTTGTATATATATATATATATATATATATATATATATATATATATATATTGTCATCCACTGACAGACTGTTTCGTTCTATCAGAACTCTTCACTGTGGCTAGACACGCAGGACGCTCGAAGCCGGGATCGAAACCTGTCCAACTTTATGTCAGACTAAGTTTCAGACCTCTCGGCTACCAAGCGGACCACGTTGGCTAAGGAAATTTTTTAAAGGTATTTATTTAGCAACAGCAGCAGCAGCCGTTTGTTTACATTTTTTATACCCTATCGGCTACCAGAGTGCTCAATTCTTTCGAAGAGCTTTGCATTACGCTAGCGGCGGCCGACAATTCTTTTGTCAGAGTGCTCAACCCCCATGGGGGAGCGTATATATTGTCATCCACAGACAGACTGTTTCGTTCTATCAGAACTCTTCAGTGTGGCTAGACACGCAGGACGCTCGAAGCCGGGATCGAACCCGTCTAACTTTACGTGGTGCATGCAATAACTTTCCAGACTTTTTTGGTACAGACATTTAGAATTCTTATAGATTCTTGAAATTTCAGTATGTTATTGCTATACATCTTATGAGATGACTGACCAATTTTATGATTTCAGTTTCAAATGAACAGCTACAGCAGCAATTGGAATACACCCTACTAAAGCCTGGTTGTCACAGCTGGTGAATTTCAAAAATGAAATCTGGACGTGAGGATACATTAGAAGAACGATATGCAATAAAATTATGTTTTAAACTTGGAAAAAATGCCACAGAAACCAATGAAATGCTTCAGACTGCTTTTGGAGCATCTTGCATGAATCGAGCATCAGTTTTTGAGTGGCATAAGAGATTCAAGGAAGGCAGGGAGTCAGTGAGGGATGACGAGAGGTGTTGGAGGAGTAAGGAAGTCAATACACCAGAGTTGATTGGCCAAAGGCTTAAGGTTAGAGTTACTATGTTGAGGTTTTAAGGGAGTTCAGGACGAGATTCGGTCGGAAGAGGCCAGCACTCTTCAAATAGAGTCAATAGAACAGAGTTGATTAGCCAAAGGGTTAGAGTTAGGGTTACTATGTTGAGGTTTTAAGGGAGTTCAGGAAGAGATTCCGTAGGAAGAGATTCCTAGGGAAGAGGCCAGCACTCTTCAAATCGGGTCAGTGGCATTTCAACCAGGACAATGCACCAGTCCACAACTCCATCCTTGTCACAGACTATTTGACCAAGATGGGCATCAAGACAGTTCCTCACCCAGCCTATAGTCCAGACATTGCTCCCAGTGACTTTTGGCTATTCCCTAAGCTCAGAGGCTGCCGTTATGAGACAATTGAGGAGATGAAAGAGGCTGTTGGAACGGTAGAACAAGTGCATTGCAGCCGGAGGAGATTACTTCGAAGAAGACTAGAGTTTCATGTGTGTACTATCAATAAAAGTGCCCATACAAAAAAGTCTGGAAACCTTATTTAATGATCCGTGATATATATATCAAATACGTTATGATTTGTAAACAAACAGTTTGTAATTAACATTTTAAATAAGTAATAGTTCATTTGTTTGCACACAGTTAAATGATCAAATAGTTCTATTTGACACATAGATGAGACCCTTGCAGGTATAACCACTCCGAGTCAGCGAGGACCTGAGAGTAATGGCAATGAAGGAGTATTCCACATTCCCCAACGCTCCAGTTCTTGAGCTTTTTGAGTACAAGTGGTTTAGTGCCATATCAAAACACTCGTTGTGGAATGGGGCTCAAGCCTCCGTCGAGATGCAGTCGGTGCATTCTACAGCCCTAGTCGACTGGGCTAAAGGTTAGTCCAAGAAAGTATAGGTAACGAACACAGAAGTAAACGAAGCGAATGATATATAAAGATGTGTGTGTGTGTGTTTTAACTTTGCTGTGGCAACCAGTCTAGGAAAAGGAAAACACTGAATTGAAACCACTAGTACTCCGCTTAAAAATTGACTTTATGTCATATCCTACCCGTGGCGGAGGGGTTTGGCATACAAGTGTCAGTTATTTAGATATTCAATTCTCCAATCTGCATCAAAGTTTCGCCTGCTCCATTCTCCAACTGTATCAAGAAAGTAGTTATTCAATGATTAGTTTGTTTTTGTTTTGCTTTTTTGTTTTTTGTTTTTCATATCATTGATTCGGTTTTTTAAAATATGTTCAAAGGATTACATCCCAGTCTTCCAATAGCCTCTAGGTGGCGTGACTTAATTAGCTTATAAAAGTGCACGAAAAAGTCAAAATATCGGTCTCTCTCTCTCTCTCTCTCTCTCTCTCTCTCTCTCTCTCTTTCTCTCACTCTCTCTCAGACACTCACACGTACACACACTCACTCACTCACACACATACACCCACACACACACACACTCTCTCTCTCTCTCTCAGACACTCACACGTACACACACATACACACACACACTCACTCACACACATACACACACACACACACACACACTCTCTCTCTCTCTCTCTCTCTCTCTCTCTCTCTCTCTCTCTCTCTCTCTCTTAAAACAACTCTCTCTAGACAACCAGAAGCACGCACTTCTACTCTATTAGGGACTTACAAATTATGCCAAAAGACTCTTCAACTGCATGATAGGACTTTTCTCTGTAAGCAACTGTTCGAGTATTTCGTATCATTTCTGTATCAATTTCACAATAAATATGTTGTTAATTCGTCATGAATTATCTTACATTGTTTATTTCGCGGAAATATTAAACCATAAAACATTTCCTCTGCTACGAGTATCCGAATTGTGTTCTAAATTCCCTAATAACTGTGGCAGTTTGTTTTGGTACTCATATACGACAAATATACGAAGACAAACCTTCAAGTCATCGATTTTAAAGCCAACTCGACTCAATTCTTTAAATACATACTATAAATTTGCTTACTGTATGTACATTAAGAACGCTAGAGAATCGAATAAAAGAAATAGTGCTCAAAATAAATTTTAAAGAAAAGAATAATTTATTTTAGCTTCATAAGATTTGACAGAACTCTATGTACAGATATCGACACCCCTTTTTCCCATAAATCAGTCAATTAATCTTTCTTTTTTTCTTCTTCCTGTTCGGTGGGCAAATCGGTAGCGGTTTCATTCCGATTATCCTTAATTGGTACTTAAAGACAAAACAGAAGAGATTGACAATTTTCTGGTCTACGACTACAAGAAATATAACCTCCTTAAAACTGAAATTATTGAATTATACATGCTTGATAATGTCTTTAAAGTATTTCATACAACCGATGCATTGGTAGAATTTTATGCTATACGCTTATTTGGTAATTTAAAAGAATAAAAACAACTGAACCAAAAACTGAAGAAAAGCAATCTACGCCCCCCCACACACACACACAAAAGGGGGATGGTAGAAAAGAAATTCATGAAACACTTGATCTACTTTGTAACGAAAAGACCATATCATGAGTTG
Source organism: Sepioteuthis lessoniana (assembly GCA_963585895.1). Lineage (NCBI taxonomy): Eukaryota > Metazoa > Mollusca > Cephalopoda > Myopsida > Loliginidae > Sepioteuthis > Sepioteuthis lessoniana. The sequence continues at coordinate 13,706,633 of OY757917.1, read as the reverse complement.
ATATGCTGTAAAAACAACTTTATTCTATTAGAAGATGAAAGAAACTCTAAAAGAATAAATTTCGATTTTTAATTTTCGACTTATACACATTTAATAGTAATTTATTAAGCGTTTTGCTTAGATGTGGCACAAGGCCGAATGAATGGGGCACCGAATGAGACTCGAACATACTCTTGCTAGTCAAGCTTGTTAACCATTACACTACTAAAGGTACCCTTTATACACATCTAATAGTAATTTACTAAGCTTTTTGCTAAGATGTGGCACAAAGTCGAATAAATGGGTCACCCAATGAGACTCGAACACACTCTTGCAGGTTTTGCTAGTCAAGCTTGTTAACCATTACACTACTCGAGGTACCCTTTATACACATCTAATAGTAATTTACTAAGCTTTTTGCTAAGATGTGGCACAAGGCCGAATAAATGGGTCACCCAATGAGACTCGAACACACTCTTGCAGGTTTTGCTAGTCAAGCTTGCTAACCATTACACTACCCGAGGTGCCCTTTATACACATCTAATAGTAATTTACTAAGCTTAGATGTGGCACACGGCCGAATGAATGGGGCACCCAGTGAGACTCGAACATACTCTTGCTAGTCAAGCTTGTTAACCATTACACTACTCGAGCTGTCCTTTGTACACATCTAATAGTATTCCAGACTTTTGTATTGTATCTACGCCAACACGTTTTCCATGAAGCTTACATGATTCAAGATTTTTAGTAAACGTGAATCTTGACCCGTTCCAAACCCTTAAAGTGCATCCGGGTCTTTCACATTTCAGGTCCTTAATGTGTATCGAGCCTTATCGAGTCCGTTAAAGTGTATCTGAATCTTCTCACGTTACAGTCCCTTATAGTATATATGAGCTTTATCATGTTCCAGGCTATTAAGATGTTTCTGATACCACCGTTTCTCAAAACCTTATAGCGTAAATGGGACTTAATTATCTTCCACATCTTTAAAGTGTATATGAACCTTATCACATCCCAGACCTTTATAATATTTCAAAGTCTTATCGAATTATATGCACGTGTTCAAATCCTTTATAGTGCGTTTAAGTTTTATCGATTTTAAAATCTTTTAGTGTATCTAAGCCTTGTATATTTCTAGATTTGATCGTGTTTCTAAGCCTTATCGATTTCCTGAACTTATTGTGTTTCTGGGCCCTCTCAAATTCTAGGCTTTATTTTGTTTATAAGCCTTTAGATTTTAAACCTAAAACTTATCGAAATGTAAACCCCCTTTAGTGCAACAAAGCCTTATTATGTCCCAGACTCTTTGTATATGATAGCCTTATCAGGGTCCAGACTTTATAGAGTTTCTAAGCCTTATAGGGCCAAAACTCTTAAAGTAAAAGTGAGCCTTACTTGGTTCCAGACCCATAAAATATATCGCAGCCTTATCGTGTCACAGACTCTTAAAGTATATGTAAACCTTATAAACTTCCAGACATTTATAGAGTATTTAAGCTTTATCGTACCTTTTATTCTTAAAGTATATGGGTGCCTTTTCAGGTTTTAGATCCCCTAAGTGTATTGAAGCCTTATCGTACATCAAACTCTTAAAGTACATGTAAGTCTTCTCTGGTTCCAGGCCTTTATAGTTTATCTAACCCTTATTGTGTCCAAGATTCTTAAAGTATATGCAAGCCTTATCAGGTCCCTGGCCCTCAAAATATATCCAAGCCTTATCGTGTCCCAGACTCGAAGTATATGTGAGCCATTTCAGGTTCCCGACCTTTAAAATGTATCTAAGTCTTATCGTGTCCCAGACTCTTAAGTTTCAATTTCTAGACCCTTACAGTATTAAAATTAGCTAAATAAGCTTAAAATATAAGAATTACTTGCCTTAGAGTTTCTGACAAGTTGCTCCACCCAATCTATCGTGGAACGTTAAGTCAAAACATAATAATTAAAAAAGTAAAGAATTTTGACTTATGTCAGAAATTTGTATTCTCTGTAATATGTTCACTCTAAAGGTTAATGAAATTTCATGGATTCCGTTTATTACAACGTTATATATATATATATATATATATATATATATATATATATATATATATATATATATATATATACGAGAATCATTAAATAAGTTTCCAGACTTTTTTCGTATGGGCACTTTTATTGGTAGTACATACATGGAACTCTAGTCCCCTTCGAAGTAATATCCTCTGACTGCAATGCACTTGTTGTACCATTACAACAACTTCTGGAAGGCCCCATGGAAGTCCTCTTGTGTGAGTGTGTCAATGACCTTCGTCACAGCCTCTTTCATCTCCTCAATTGTCAAATAACGACAGCCTCCGAGCTTAGGGAATAACCAAAAGTCACAGGGAGCAAGGTCTGGACTATTGGGAGGCTGAGGAACTGTCTTGATGCCCATCTTGGTCAAATAGTCTGAAATCATAAAGATTGGTCAGTCATCACATAAGACGTATTGCAATAACATACTGAACTTTCAAGAGTCTACGACAATTCTAAATGCGTGAACCAAAAAAAGTCTAGAAACGTATTGAATGTACCATGTGTATATATATATATATATATATATAACAGGATTTCTACTGGTACTTAGTAGAAACTTAGTTCTTGTACTTAAATGGAATATTTGGCCCATACCCCAACGAGTGTCCTGGATATGCCACAAAACAATCTGATGGTAAGACTTCAGCAATGCTGGAGTTTTGGGGAATGCTGAGTACTTATGCTAAACTGAGTTGTTTAGGAGAGAACTGTTTTTACATTTAACTGTGTGTAAACAAAAAAACTGAGTACTTATACTAAACTGAATTGCTTGAAACAGAACTGTTTTTACATTTAACTGTGTGTAAACAAAAAACTGTGTACTTATGCTAAACTGAATTGGTTGAAACAGAACTGTTTTTGCATTTAACTGTGTGTAAACAAAAAACCGTGTACTTATGCTAAACTGAATTGTTTGAAACAGAACTGTTTTTACATTTAACTATGTGTAAACAAAAAACCGTGTACTTATGCTAAACTGAATTGTTTGAAATAGATCTGTTTTTACATTTAACTGTGTGAAGAAAGTAGAAAAGCAGAATAATCCAAATAGGTGGATTTATTGTGATGTAAAGTCAACGTAAAACATTTCAGTTTCAATAACATTCATCGGGACTTTGATATCAGGAGAATTGTTCTCACAGCGATGGATGCTGGTCGAGAAAACGGGAGCAAATACAAGGTATACAACGAAAAGATACAAACGTGCACATAGCGTTCTTAATTTAAAAGTATTAAGTACGTGTGGAATGATATTGGAAAATGCTGAATTTTTTAAGAGACAAGAAAAATCCTCCCGTCTTTTAAAGAAATAGGCAGAGATAGTTAAGTTTTCAAATATACAGATCGTTTTGAAGTCGTCCATGTTGGATGTCGTGTAATAATGTATTTAGTATTTATTTTTCCAAAAGGACAGGAGGAAAGTAAATATGGATCTGATTTCGACATTATGAAGAAAGTCGATTATTCTATTTTTCTACTCTCTTCATACTGTTGGATTCAGATCCAAATTTACTTTCATTTAACTGTGTGTAAACAAATGACTGATGTTTAATTGAATTGTTAATGATACATAGCAATACTTGGAACCATTTAACTTTCTTGAGCTGCAGACGCCTCTAGTGGTGTAATGATTTGCAAGCAAGACTAGCAAACCTTCATAAGTGAGTTCGAGTCTCATTAGATGCCTCGTTCATACGGCGTTGTGCTAATCAAAGCAAAAATCGTCGTCAATTACAACTTTGTTGACATGCTGAACTGAATTTTTTCAAATAGAACTTTTTGATCATTTAAGTGTAAACCAAAAATTCATACCTAAGCTTAAGCAAATTGTTTGAAATAAAACTGATATTTAAACAGTACTTATGCTAAACTGAATTGTGTAAAGTAGAACTATTTTTGCATTTAACTGTGTGTAAACAAAAAACTCTAATCAAACAAATGACTTCATGTAAACAAGAAACTGTACTATGCTAAACTGAATTGCTTGAAATAGAAGTTTCTTACGCTTAAATGTGTATTCGTATTAGGTAGAAATAAGTGAAACCATTTAACTGTGTAGAGAAGAGGAAAATCTCGTATTTTGTTTTGGCGCGCAATTTAATTCAACACTGAATTTCACCCAATCAGGATGACATCCTATTCAGCCCGGACCTTCATTTCCGGCTAGCAAAACGGGTCAGCGACCTAACACACTCTCTTCTGCTTGAGGCGGCGACCAGAACAGACGTGTCTCTGGTCGTCCCTGCTTAGCGATGCTTTTTAGCTAAACAAGCCACCCAGTGTGGACATCTCACTGTGGCTTTAACACTAGCAGCAGCAACATGGACACTCAACGAGGGAACCATCTAATTTATGGATTCTTTACGAGGAATCCCAGTTGAACATAAATTAGAAACATTCAGCATGCCTTCCACAGGCACCCCTTCTGGTCACCCCAAAAATTTACTATGTCGATCCGAGCGCCACTCCGCTCTCGACACAAAACTACACGGTGACTTTGAATACTTCCCTCACACGTCCAACAACACGCTGCCATCTCAACATCTCGCTAAGCCATTTCGTCTCAAACATCCAACAAGCCTAAACACCACGAGTCTTGCAGCACCAAGAACAAACCAAATATTCAAAGCTGCAAATAAAGAACTTTCGTATGTGTGTTGTTAAAGAATAGTTTCGTAATTTATTTGTGTGCCTAAAAACAATAGTGTTATCCTCAAAACGCTATAAATGTCAACAAAAAATGGGCTCAGACTTGTTAATAAATGTTATCAACAAAATGTGTTCATAAATCAAATAACTAAATAATAAAACCAAACAAAATCATATATATTTAATCTATATGTATAAAGAGGATTTGGCATTAAATAACCTATAATGATTGATGTGCCATAAAACCCAATTAAACAAAATCATATATATTTAATCTATATGTATAAAAAAGATTTGGCATTAAATAACCTACAATGGCTGATATGCCATAAAACCCAACTAAAACCAAATCATATATATTTAATATATATGTATAAAGAGAATTTGGCATTAAATAACCTACAATGATTGATATGCCATAAAACCCAACCAAATCCAAACCGAACATAAATAGAATAATTAAGCATATTCTAAAGCGGCGTATTTTTATAGAATTACAAGAAATAACTTAATACTATAAGTGAGTATAATAGAAAAGGTCAAAGTTCCGGGAGAATGAAATGAATGATCGTAACACACTGATACTACACTTTGAGCGTAGCTGGGAAACAAATAAATATACAAAAAATGTCAAACTATTCATTGATATAGATATATATTTTTACATAACAATATTCATAATATTAAAGGCAGTTCAAATCCATTGAATATCAATTCTTCGATGTGAAAACTAATGTCGCCAAATGTACAAGACCAGTTGTACAACTAGTAGATCTATAAGTCAAACACTCTTGTTTTTAACAAAATAAAAGCGAACTGGTTGCGTGCGAGAGAAAGAGAGAGAGAGAGAGAGAGAGGGGCAGGAAACTGCTTGGATTTACATCAGGTTGAATTATATCTCCAGAGAGCCTTGTTTCTTCGTGCCTCTTTCACAGGAGACTAATACAGAGCTGCTTCTCAAACCGGGGCCACTGCCTCCAAGCCCAACCCCGGGCAAGCACCGAAAACGGCGTGACTGCTCACTATCTACCAATGAGGTGCACGTGATGTAGTCGTTATCGCCGTAGGAAATGAACACGGCGACACGAGTTCAAATCCTGGACGAGACTGATTGCATTTCACATTGCACTAATACCCTTGGGAAAGGAATGAATCCAATTATTCTCCCTCCAGCTATGGGTAAATAGTAGGACAGACAAGGTTCTTCAGCCTTGGTTAGGCAACTAGTCTAGGAGAAGGAAAACTCTGAATTCAAACCTGTTAAACTCCGCTTAAAAATTGACCTTGTGTCATATCCTGCCCGAGCGGAGGGGTTGGTAAATAGTACCACTGACTGGCTGATCTCTCTTGACTTTATCGCCGACTCCGACTGACTGTTGGGGTTGAAAACCTCTACCATTATATATTTTTCGGACACCGACACATTATTATTTCCGGTGCCCCACCTACGCAATTTACGAGGTATTTCGGCTGTCTTTTGTTTACCTAAAGACACAGGTGCATCCTGTTTTTAAATTCCACAAACAGGCCCATCAAAGGTCAATATGTAACAAGCGTGGACAAGTTTTTTTAGTAACAATAAAGAATTCACACATATACACACACACACACACACACATATATCTCTATATATAAAGATATTTTGGGGGTACAAAATTTCATCAAAGCAATAAAAAGACCCAAAGTTTTATTCATGATGGGACTATATATATATATATATAGTCCAGCAGAATGATCTCGCGAGTTTAGAACGTCAATAAAAAAGGACAGTACAAATCCTATTCAACATTTCACTTACTCTAAGAAAGAACAATATTAGCCATTTTCTTTTGTTTTAGTATCATACGTTTGTTTTAAAGATTATATCGTCTAAATTCTTGCCCCCACAAGTTATATACCTTTGAAGACTCACCCTGAAGATTTACTGTGTTCATCATGTCACTGCCTTTGCTATTGTTGCAATCCCTAGAAATAAATGGAAATATTTCTTTTGTATCATTCATTTTTTAATTTGTTCTCAAATAATTTTGACTTTAGGTCGTCGCCAGGAGAAAAATTTGGGGGTAGAACAAATTTTTTGGAAAGATTTTTAAATGATTTTTAAAAGTTGATCTGCTAAAAAAGAAGTGACTTAAAATAAACTTATACCACAGAATATCCACTCGTTGAATGAAAAATTTTTGGGGGGGTATCTAAATTTCTTCAGCTGACCATTATATGATCTCTGCAACCGTAAATACCTGGTAGTGAGACCTAGATTTGAAAGATATTTGTTAAGCATGGATGGGGTGTGCTTCGAATTAGCCATAACTGTTTTCGCTTCCCCCATGGAAGTTGAGCACTCTGACGAAGGAGTTTTCGGCTGCGGCTCGCATAATGCAAAGCTCTTCGAACGAATTGAGCACTCTGGTATCCGGTAAGGTATAAAATGTAAACAAACAAGCGCTACTACTTAATACCTTATAATTCCCTAGCTGACGTGGTACGCTTGTTGGCTGAGCGGTCTAACATAAAATTGGGCGGCTTTCGATCCCAGCTTCAAGCGTCCTACTTGTCTAGCCACACTGAAGAGTTGTGATACAACGAAACAGTCTGTCTGTGGGCGAAAAAAAAAATATATATAGCATTTGTTTACTTTAGTGCTTATATTTCAATCCATATCTGGTCATTATATATCTGCCTTGTACAAGTCTAGATCTAAATATCATCTTGGTTTTTTAGAGGCTATAGATATTTCGCTATATTGCCCTACCTTATCTGTTTTGGAAATTGGACGGGAATCGTGGGAGTTGGGTTTTTTTTTTTTTTTTCAAATTGAACCCTTCTCTCTCCACCGTGATTTAATATTCTTACCTTTTAAACGATTCCGATGTATTTTGTTGAAAACGCAACGGACGAAAGAGTCCTTCTAATTTACTTTTTAGTATTTTAATTTATCAATACATATATGGTTCCCCTATTTTTCGTCTTATATATATATATATATATATATATATATATATATATTGCGCAGGTTCTTTCTACTTGTTGATAATACAGCCTTTGAGAATTCTTCCAACTTATGGTTGTGTCAGTACAACTATATGGTCGCAACAATTGGATTCTAAAGATGCAATCCAAGTAAAACGAGCAATACATGCTTGGCACTCATGATCAAGTAAGGTCGAACTCATGTGACGTTTTCCAATGAACTCCTACGCGTGGGCATATCAGTCTTGGTTGGCAAGCAAAAACTGACATTTATCAGCTCTATGCAGATATTGGGTGCTCACTAAAAGGCTTACTAAGACCGATTGCCATTTAGGACTAATGGTAAGAGAGAGTTAAGGGAATCTGTTATGTCGGCACGCCATGATGATGACATACATACATACATACATACATATATATATATATATATATATATATATTTGTTTTGTTTAAAAAAACAAGAAAGTTGGAAATAGTATTCGATTTTCATGTAACATACCCATGATACATGGATATGTGAAATAGACATAGGGAATCTAAAAACACGAAACTTTACGACTTCTTAGTTCAGATACAAAATTTTTTATTACCTTTGAGTTAAAAGTTTTTCGACATGAGGAGAGAGAGAGACACAATCTTTCTATGCTGACTGCTTTTACATCGTCAGCTCTCAACCCAACCAACGCGCGGCGCCCGTAGCGCACAAAGTCGTCTGTCCTCGCCCAGCTCTAAAGGTCAACCTTCTTCTTCCGAGGCGGTAACTCAACTCACTGCTTTTTCTCAAATCTCATCCCACGCTTCCGCTGCATGATGTCATTCACACCTCCTGGTCACATTTCCTATCTGGGGTTTTATTTTGACATCTGTGAATGACGCATCCTCCTGGCGCGTGTGTGAACACCTGCGCTCATGTTTGCACCTAACTAACCCATGCGCTAAGCGAAAGGTTCTCAGCCTAACTAAACCGAAAGGCAAGATATATAAAACGAAATCCCTCTACAATTATATTACATCCATAATAGATTTATTTTGCTTATTCAAGCTCGTCAGATGGAATTCGAAAAGATATATTATGGAAAGGGGATACGATTTCTAAATTTCTTGTTTTTTTTTTAAAAAAAGATATATTTTGCTCCGCAGGTATATTTTGTATTAAATAGCCGTGTATTGAGCACTCTTTCTTTGGATATTCACAGTCCTTATTTACTTTATATATATATATATATATATATATATATACAGCCAAAAATATGTGCGTAGTCGGCAAAGCCTCCATCAGACGAAAACTTTCGAGCCAGACATGGTTTCGGGGGCAAGACATCATTACCATTAACACTGAGTGCCCCAGCAGTACCTTACAATACCCATAGACTTCGTAAAATCGTTTATTGTATTTTCAACTTTTTAGTAACCAAGCGTTAATTTATTGATGTAAAATTTGAATTGACCAGATGACTCGTTAATACGTTGAACGAGAACGAGAATTTGCGTGAAATTCACGTGTGAAGTCAGCATCCAAGGTCTCTATAAGGTCTTAATAATCAATCATTGATTCTATGCTGTTAATTATAATTATATGATGAGATGATAACGTCAGATTCATAAAAAAAATCGATAGTTTTCTTATGTTTTGGCTTGCTTTCTTTTTTTAATGGTGTATCAACCTTCGTGAGTTATTTAATGCCAAAGCCATCCTTGTAAAAGAACAGTAGAGGTACAATTTAATTAATTGCTGGTAAGATAAGGTTAGTCCGAAAGTGAACGCAATCACGCGACTGGAGTTCGAACTTACTTTCCAAGATGTTATAGTCCAGCACGTTAGCTATTACGAAATGTCGAGAGATTATTCTACATTATTCTAGTCCGAACGATTATTTTTTTTAAACTGGTAATCCATATCGACAAGCAAAAGAACCTAGTGTACAGTGAAGAAATCCTGGATCTGGATCCCTTTTATCGGCTCGCACTCGCGATGGAAATCTGATCCGTCCGATGAAATAAAAAGGGGAATTTTCCCAAGCAGTAGCTGTGTCACTACTATCATATGGATGCACCGAAACACATTGAGAAAAAGCTAGATGGGAGCTAAACAAGAATGGTGCGTTCTGTTTTGAAGGAATCCCGGAAGCAACACCCCTACAAAACAGCAGTTTCACGGCCTCCTACCTCCCATCTCACAAACCATCCTAGTAAGACGAATTAACCAAGCGAAGCACGGCTGAAGAAGTATGGACGAACTCATAAGCGGCGTTCTCTTATGGACTCCTACACATGGGCACACCAGTGTTGGTCGACCAGCAAATATTTACATACAATGGATATCGTCCTAAGAAATGGACATGGCGACTTGAGTTCAAATCCTGAGCAAAGCTGTTTGCATTTCACATTGTGCTAATACCCTTGGGAAAGGTATGAATTCAACTATTCTCCCTTCAGCTTTGAGTAAAATAGAAGCGCAGACTGAGCTCTTTAGCCTTGGTAAAGCAACCAGTTTAGGAGAAGGAAAACTCTGAATTTAAACCTGTTAAACTCCGCTTAAAAATAGATCTTGGGTGGCATTCTGCTCGAGCGGAGGGTTGCGGTAAATACATACCTACATTAGCTCTATCAGACACTGGATAAAGTCCAGAGGACCTACGAGGAATGATTGATGATTGATAGGGATAGATGGCAAGAGAGCGCGGGAGAAATCCGTGCTGTTAGCGTAATTTGATGGTGATAATATGATTTTTACCCCCACATCAGAGGCTGTTGTTCTTTTTTTTTTTTAAACGACGACACGCTCTTTCCTTGTTGTCTCTTATCTTTTCTAATGTCATACAATCATTCCAGTTAGAATTTAGAAAATAATATTAAATAAAATTTACAAATCCTGTAAACTGGTTTGATCGTGGGGTCGCTTACCATGAAGCATATCTTGGGCAGGAAATACCCTATCGGAGCCCATTCCACTCCAGTTTGGGTTTGAATTCAGAGTTTTCCTTCTACTAGATCGGTTAGCATACGAAGGTTACAGAGCCCAGTCTGCCCTACTGTCTGAACATATAGCTGGAGGAAGAAAATTTGAATGCATTCTTTTCCCACGGGTATTAGTACAATGTGAAATGCAAATAGACTTGTTCAGGATTTGAACTCGGATCATCGAGTTTACTTCCTATGACGCTGACCACTAAGCCACGTGCATCTCCTCATTATATTATACACGTATGTTGAAAAAAAAACCCCAAATATTTCATCAAATGAGGAAAATGGGATCATGCATGATTTCGGCAAGAAAACATCATTACCACCAACCCTGAGTCCCCCGAACTCTTTCTGTCTCTGTCTCTGTCTCTCTCTATATATATATATACATACATATACACAAGGGTCTTTCAAACAGTTCTAAGACTCAGCAAGAAAGAAGACTGATGGCTGAATATTTTTGTTGTGACGACACACTACCACATATAAAACTAGAAAAATCTTATTTATTTATTTATTGATTGGTTTTATAAGAAGTGGTAATGTATTGCCACACCAAAAATGTTCAGCTATGGTTCTTCTTTCTGCTTATAACTTTTCGCCCGAACATCGTATATATATATAGAAATATCTATCTATGAGAGAGAGAGAGAGAGAGAGAGAGAGAGAGAGGAAGAGAGAGAACTTTATAATGACCGTAGCTTATACACAACATAAAAAGTAACAATATTGAATTGTTGTGGGTCCTTAATATTCAAGGCTCTGTTTCGGTTTGTTGGTTTTAAGGCATGTCAACCCTTGTTGGGTTATTTATTGCCGAACACATTTTTTTTGCACGCAATTGTATAGTTTCATGTCTAAACGAATAAGTATAATCATTTGCAAACAATTATGGCTTAAAGTAATTATTCTTATTATTGATAATTTGCGCATTCGCCTGAAGATAGTGTGTTCGCCAATGGTCCGGGAGACCGGGTTTCAATTCCACGTCGAGTCATACCAAAGACAAAAAAATGGTACTTTATACCTCATTGCTTAACATTCAGCATTATAAGGTACGGATCAAGGGTAAAGTGGAGCAATCAAAAGAAAGGTGTTGCGCCCTTCTCTACACCTCGATGTAGTAGCTATTGAAAAGGGAGCCTTTGTGTTGCCCTCGACTAAAGGGAGAAAACTTTACTTTTACTTATATGGCAACAAGTATTCCTATTCAATGCTAATAATCTATGCACCATTTGTACAGAATCGTGACATATTATTTTTTTGTTTTATATATATATATATATATATATATATATATATATATATATATATATATATATATATATATACACGATATGACCCTGTGGAAATTCCACTGTGTACAGGTACAATAATTGCACGAATTTAAGCTCTAAATAAAAATCGGAGACAAATCGATTTCTTTTAAGAAGTTTGTTGAATTGACATCAACACAGATAACGCAAGAAAATAAATGAAATATAATCTGACAATAAAACAATTAAATAAAAAGTAATTTTCAAAATTCAGCGGAGAAATTGAAGATTGGTCTTTGGGAATAAGCTCCCTTTTGAAAGTAAATACATTTAGCTTACTGTTGAGAAAAAAGCTAATTAATTTTTTAGATGGGAGATTTGATTTTCAATAGGGCTAACGTTGCCGGTGCTCTCGAAGGTAAAGCTTGATAAAAAAAACAGCAATAGCATACTTGAGAATAATTATAAGAGCTATCAACAAAACAATCGCCTTTAAAAAAGAAAAAATAGCCAGAAAAAAAGGAAAGAGGTCATCAAAAATAAGATTTATAAATAGCAACTAAAAACAAACAAATAACATAGCAATTTACTTGCAATCTTTTTCTTTTTTAACAAACAGCACGTTTGTTTTTTTTAAATATGATTTTAAAAGCAAAATATGTAAATTTGCTAACCCAATTAGGAAGATATCGCTTTGTTAAGTCATATAAAAATGACTGAAGAATTGTTTGAAGCGGGAAGAGTCGGTAGTTTTAGCAGCACATTTTATGTCGAGTCAGGATCCAAACAAGCAGAAAGGTAAACGCATCTGCTTTATATACAAATATATATGTGTGTGTGTGTGTGTGTACTCATTTATTACAACAGTTCCTTGATACACTTGGTTTAGCCCTTTTATCAAATCTTCCTCGCTTTCTTGTCGTCTGCTTTTAATCAATATTTTTCTAAGTCTGTATTTTGAGGAAGGACACTGAAAATTCGACAAATATTTCTCTTATCTTTTGTTTCTACTATAAAATATCGATGGGTTTTTCTTTTTTATTTCTTCTGTCTGTCTCGTTTTAATATGATTTTTTTGTTTTGTTTTGTTTTACCTGAAAACAAAAACAAAAAAAATTAATAATACTCGACTAAACACCGTCTTATTATTTTACATATAATACTTTCATTTACCTTAAACTGGTCTGGACTTATTTTTAATTTTAAATTCTTTCCAGCGATTTGTTGTTTTTGTTTTTGCTTCTTTTTCTCTATTTCTTTATTTTTCATCTCTTCGTGATTTCCTTTTTCTTTTTTTTTTTCTAGATTTTTCCTTCTTTCTCTTTTTTTTAATTCTAGATTTTCCTCCATTTTCTTTTTTTTTTATTTCTTCCTTTCTTCTTCAGACAGTTTTGTTTCCTTGTTTATCTTGAAAAAAAAAAAAAGAATAAACGATACAATCTTAATAATTTATTCTAGTTTATTATAGGAATATTTTAGAATGCTAGAATGTTCAGCTATTAAAGAAAAAAGATGTCTTATATTTTATCTACGACGAGTTGCTGCTAAATAAAATAAAAACTAAGTTGATATCTTCTAAATGTGCTGATTCCATATTTTTTGCCATCATATTTTTTATCATCATCATCATCATCATCATCATATCGCGCTATCAGCACGGGTATCCCTGACCCTCTCTTGCCACTCTCCCTATCGTTCATTGCTTCCGGCAGGTCTCCAGGGCAACATCCCATATCTACACAGAGCTGCTTTATGTAGGTTCGAGCTGTCCGCCCTGCCTTTTCTCGGCCATGTGAAGGGGTCCACAGGAGTACATCGCTTATGAGCTCGTCCCTTCTTCTCCAGCAGTGTCCCGCATGTCTGGTTCGTCTAATTTTAATAGTTTTCGTGATGGGTGGTTGGTGGTCGTGCAGCTGCTGCTTTGTGGAGTGCTGCCTCCAGGATTATTCAGTATTGCTCGCAGCATTCTTGTGTAGTTGCTGTCAAGCTTTTTCTCTACCCGTTTAGTTAGCGTCCATGTAGTGCATCCCTATAGCAGTATCGACACAACCGCTGCTTAGAAGAGACTGCGTTTCATTTTATCGGTCAAGTCTGACTTCCATATGACCGATAGACTATCGAAAGCTGTCCATGCCTTTGCTAGTCGCGTGTTGATGTCTGTCTCGATAGGTGAACTTGTCAAAACTTGTCCAAAGATGAATTTTTTTAGTGAAAAGTCAACTACATGAGGTGATTGAATCGAGTGGACTTTGATATTGATGACTTGAAGGTTTGTCTTCCTATTTTTGTAACAGAGGAAATGTATTATGGTTTAATATTGCCTCGGGATAAGCAATGTAAAACAATTCACGACGAATTAATAACAAATTTATTGCCAGAGCCAAATTAATAGAATGAATGCAAAAATTACATGAAAATGAGCATAAAAAAACATTACGGAGAAGTCCTATCATGCAGTAGCAGCCTTTTGGTGTGAGTTAAGAATCTTTAATATAATAGAAGTTGCGTGAAAACTTACGTCAAAGCGTGGTACCGTGCGTGGTACGACACGAGGTCTGTTCAGGCGATAGTCTCTGTCAGGAAACGCACACACTCGAGTGTACCTCTGGTTGTCGAGGCTGGACTGGAGACAGACAGACAGAGGGAGAGAAAAAGTGTTTGACTTTTACTGCTTTATTTTATATGCTATTTTCCTTTTTCTGAATATACTCAGATTGCTCTTTCTGTCAAAGGCATTCTGGGAGATTTTCATTTCTTCTATTCGATGTTTTTTAAATGATTTTATTGTTTTATTTTGTTTTATTGTTGTTACTTTTTCCTTTTATTCATTGTTCCCTCCCCACATAATGGTCAGGTATTTTATACATGGTTATACGCTTACCCCAGAGACATCCATGATGGCTTAGTGGTATTCACAGAATCGAAGATTGGCTCAACCCGAAGGATCGTTTGTAGGTAGAGCAGTCGACTGGAACTAGAAGCAAAAGGCTCCTCAAGCTAACCCTCAAACGCAACATAAAAACATGGAGAATTGACAGGGAAAGCCAGCCACTGCCTTTAAACAAACAATTTTGGGCTTCAGTCACTGACAAACTAACTTCCTCCACATTTTGTTTGGTTTTCAATAAAACTAGATAAATAGACTAATCAATTTCAATTAATTTATTTGGGGATTAATGGAAATCAAATTTGGTTACGGTGGGAGGCATCAAATAAAGGTTTTGAGAAACCCTGACTCATACGAAAGTTCGGAACCACTTTAGGAGTGATAGTATCTGCTAGGGTTTTATTTAGGGTTCAAATAGGACAGTTCAATCTTTTACTAGGGATTAATAAGGTGGCCAACCGTAGTCAAGGACAACTCGAAGGCTCTCTTTTTCAATAGCTACTACACAAAGGTGTAAGAGACTGTGCTACTCCCTTCCCAAGATTATTCCACTTACCTTTGATCCATACCTTATAATACTGAGTGTTAAGCAAGAAGGTATCAAGTACCTTTTTTTTAGTTTTTGGTATGACTTGACCTTGGATTGAACCTCGGTCTTTTGGACCATTAGGTGAACACTCTAACCATTATGCCAACGTGAAACCATTTCACTGTGCACAAATAGAACTATTAGTGTTGGATACTTGATTGTGTGTTTACTCGTTTAAGAATAAAGTTACCAATAAAGTATTCACTTAAAAATCGTATATATATATATATATATATATATATTGTTTTCCATCACAAAATTTTCACTGCTTTAGAGTTTGGTAATTAATAATGCCCAATAATATCGGTTTTTAATATATCATGTTCTGCTAAATATAAAAAAAAAAGGTAACTTTAGTTTCAAACAGTACCTCGCAATGTGGCCTATTAAGACCCCTGGAGGTGAATAAAACTTGGGGAGGAGCAATAAAAGCGTAGGGGTCAACAGGGGATGAATTTAATAGTCTGTATTTATATATATATAAAAAAAACTTGCAAAATATCTCATACTTTGTGCAACTGTTGAGCCTATTTTACTAACTTTTTCAAGCTTGTATTTGGAGAAATGTGGGTTTAGCTATGTGCATTCTTTATTAAGCAAACTGAGAAGTAATTCTAACATAGAACGTTGTAAATTGTGGCTCAATTTGAACATAGAATGTGGTAAATTGCGGCTCAATTTGAACATAGAACGTTGTAAATTGTGGCTCAATTTGAACATAGAACGTGGTAAATTGCGGCTCAATTTGAACATAGAACGTTGTAAATTGTGGCTCAATTTGAACATAGAACGTGGTAAATTGTGGCTCAATTTGAACATAGAACGTTGTAAATTGTGGCTCAATTTGAACATAGAATGTGGTAAATTGCGGCTCAATTTGAACATAGAACTTGGTAAATTGTGGCTCAATTTGAACATAGAATGTGGTAAATTGCGGCTCAATTTGAACATAGAACGTTGTAAATTGTGGCTCAATTTGAATATAGAACGTGGTAAATTGTGGCTCAATTTGAACATAGAACGTGGTAAATTGTGGCTCAATTTGAACATAGAACGTGGTAAATTGTGGCTCAATTTGAACATAGAACGTGGTAAATTGTGGCTCAATTTGAACATAGAACGTGGTAAATTGTGGCTCAATTTGAACATAGAACGGGGTAAATTGTGGCTCAATTTGAACATAGAATGTGGTAAATTGTGGCTCAATTTGAACATAGAACGTGGTAAATTGTGGCTCAATTTGAACATAGAACGTTGTTAATTGAGGCTCAATTTGAACGTAGAACATGGTAAATTGTGGCTCAATTTAAACATAGAACTTGGTAAATTGCGGCTAAATTTGAACATAGAACGTGGTAAATTGCGGCTCAATTTGAACATAGAACGTGGTAAATTGTGGCTCAATTTAAACATAGAACTTGGTAAATTGCAGCTCAATTTGAACATAGAATGTGGTAAATTGCGGCTCAATTTGAACATAGAACGTGGTAAATTGCAGCTCAATTTGAACATAGAACGTGGTAAATTGTGGCTCAATTTGAACATAGAACGTGGTAAATTGTGGCTCAATTTGAACATAGAACGTGGTAAATTGTGGCTCAATTTGAACATAGAATGTGGTAAATTGCGGCTCAATTTGAACATAGAACGTGGTAAATTGTGGCTCGATTCGAACATAGAATGTGGTAAATTGCGGCTGAATTTGAACATAGAATGTGGTAAATTGTGGCTCAATTTGAACATAGAACGTGGTAAATTGTGGCTCAATTTGAACATAGAACGTGGTAAATTGCGGCTCAATTCGAACATAGAATGTAGTAAATTGCAGCTCAATTTGAACATAGAACGTGGTAAATTGTCGCTCAATTTGAACATAGAATGTGGTAAATTGCAGCTCAATTTGAACATAGAACATGGTAAATTGTGGCTCTAATTCACTAACCTGCAACGTAATCATTTGTCATCTTGTCAGTGCTCACCAAACTCACCTTTCCCATTAAAAAATAATTCAAGAATTAAAAGCGAGTTTGCATTTATATCATATATATTTTATATTCTTTTCTCATGTAAATTGTTACCTAGTCGGCTAGAGCTGCAGAAGACACCGGCTGCTTCTCTGCAAAAGGATAAGACTCCCTCCCCCAACGAGTGTCCCGGATATGACTCTAAACAATCTGATGGTGAGGTTCCAGTAATGCTGGAGCTTTGGGGAATGCGAAGTACCCCTTCATTGCCATCGCTCCTAGGTCCACTCTGACCCAAAGTGGTAGCACCGCACCTGATAGGGTCCTATCTATGGGTCATATAGAACTAAACGGTGAACTTTTCCTTAACTGAATTGCTTGAAATAGGACTGTTTTGACATTCAACTGAATTGTTTTGACATTTAAGTGAACTGTTTTGACATTTAACTGTTTGTGAACAAAAACTATACTTATACTGAACTGAATTGTTTGAAATCTAACTCGGCATTAAATGACCCGGGAAGGGTTGAGACATCGTAAAACAAATCAAAACACTATTAAACACCAGTAAATTAATTATGATTCGTTATTCTATATTCAAATGAATTATTTGGGAGTGAATTGAAATTCAATTTGCCTACGGCTGGGTGCATCAAGTAAAAAATTTGAGAAACCCTGCTCTGGAAAGAGTTTTGTTTTTATATGGTTACGATTAAAGGTGGCTCGAGATCAAAATCACGTACAATGATCAGTGAGACGCAGTTGCTTAGCAACTACTATTTAGTAGACAACCTTTAAATATTGTCGGCAATATTCCTTTGATTTAGATCGGGATGAATGGAAATTAAATTTGGTTACAAGGGGTCCATTGAACAAAAATTTTGCAGAGCCCCGATTTATACAGGAGAAAAAGTTTAAAAAAAAAAAAAAAAAAAGAAAAAAAAAAATGGGTGCGCATGCATATGTCAATCACTGGCCGGAAATATACCAAAAATGAAACTGGGTACTTGCCAACATCTTCCGAAAAAATGCTTAACACATCGACCCAGACACCAGGCACACCCTTTCATACCGTTGGCTAAAAATAACGCTGAATGATATAAACCGATAAAATCTCTTCGTAATTCCAAAGAGAGGATTGGCGGGTGGCGTCCCACAAGAAGAAGAAGAAGAAGAAGAAGAAGAAGAAGAAGAAGAAGAAGAAGAAGAAGAAGAAGAAGAAGAGTTAATGAACCATCAATATATATATATATATATATATCAAATCATTTTTTTTATGTGTGCGTGCTTATGATTTAAAACTAAAGAGGGAAAACAGAAAAAGAGTAAAGGTTTCATGATAAGATATTTACTCGCAAAAAATGATTTTATACAAATAATAGATAATAAACAAAAACGTATGCAACTCTGAGATTTCTTTGCTTGGAAAATGGAGAAAACATCGTAAATGCAGAACAAAGGATACTGCAGAAATGTAGTGGATTCTGTCTACTAATTATTCAACCTTAAAATTCCTGGTCTATTTACTTGAGATTGAACACCAACGGAAAACGCCAAGTAGGAAGCACGCAAATATTCAATGATACGAATGTATGTGGGAATTCATCTTAAGTCAGTCAGTCAATCTAAGTCTGTTTATATATATATATATATATATATATATATATATATATATGTATGTATATGTATGTATCTGTTCATATATATCGATCAGTCTGTTCATATCTATCCATCCATCTAATTCTTTCTTTCTTTTTCTTTATATATATATATATATATATATATATATATATATATACACACACACACAAGCGTTCGCGCACACACACACACACACACACACACACACATATATATATATATATATATCTGTTCATATATATCGATCAGTCTGTTCATATCTATCTAGAATACTGACTGAAACTGTTTGTGTTCACTTAGCACTCGTATCTTTTCGGAAAGGCATGAACCCTCTACCCTTGCAGTTTGTACATGTAATAAATGAACGTATCAACTAGCATAACTGTTATCAGCATCGTATAATCGGCAGTTTGAATTCAAACTGAAACTGGCTGCTTGTGTTCACTTAGTACTAGGGTCTTTAGGAAAGGCATGAGTTCACTTCTCCCTCTTCTACTGATAGTTTTCTAGATGAAGTGCCCTGTCACTGACGTGCCACAACAGTTTCGGAGAAAATGAAAAGTGCGTGAGTCACTTTAGAAAAACAATTCGCTTTACAGGTCTCGGCAGTATAGCTGAAAGCTGTTACCACCACTGTCAACCTTGACAACAATCACAATGATTGTTAAACTGGCAAAAGAAATGATCGTGACATCTTTGCTTCGAGAAATCTAAAGAGGAAATAGTTGTGGTGGTGGCCATGCTTAGCAAGTTAGATGAACAGGGCTTTGTAAGTGAGTTCAATTCTCACTGGGTGTTTCGAAGCAGGAGTTCTTTGGATATTTCATTTTTCACGATTGTTTGGAAGGGGGTAAATTGCCAACTTAACTGAGGGAGCGGGGAGGACAGAACTTCCGGCTTTAAGATTATATATAAAAAACTTTAGGCATCACAATCTCTTTTTGCTTAGGTCAATTCCAGAAGTAAGGGGTACCCAATGAGTTCGATACTCACTAACAACAGTCTGCTCACCCAGTTCACTAATCACTGGAATACACAAGATGCCTTATTTACTAAGCTTACCTTAGTTTAGCTCAAGACCAGAAGTATGTAGCACCCTGTGAGAATCGAACTCACAAACAATAATAACCTGCTTACCTAGTTTGGTACAAGGCCAGAAGTGTAGGGCATTCAGTGAATATGGAACAGTCTGCTAGCTAAGACTTTGTGAATTACTCTATTTACTTACTTTAGCTAAGCAAAGGCCAGAAGAAAAGGTCACCCCGTGAGAATCAAATTCAACTCCAATGATCCACAAGCCTCGCTCGCTAAATCTTATACTATGCAAAAAAATCCTATTTACTCAAGCTTAGTTTAGCACTAAGTCAGAAGTATGGAACTCTCAGTGAGAATCAAACTCACTAACAAAGGCCTGTTTGCAAAGCCTTATTCAACTTAGCTTAATTTTGCGCAGTTCCAGTATAGAGCACTTAGTAAGAATCGAATTCACTAACAATAGTCTGTCCGTTAAGTTCGCTAAATACAATACCAGAAATATGGGGCACCCAGTGAGGATCGAACTTACAAGCTATTGCTTGCCAACTCAGCTCGATAAATGTTACATCAGACGAAGTGCCCTACCATCGTTTTCTGTTGATGTTTACTTCTCAGCCGTTGTAAAGTCGCCTATAACGAAAATAAGACTAAGTGGAGAAAAGAGTATAGAAACAAGATCTTTGTCAGAATTGCGATGATAGAAAGACGGCGGGAGTAAAAATAGGAGAAAAATGGAGGCAGGATAAAGAAAAACAAAACAGAAAAAGAGGAAGAAGAAAAAAAAAGACTCGGTAAGTACAGGCCGGGAAATGTGCATAATTCAATGGCAGCCGAAACAGAATCGCGCGGGAAATAAGAAAGAGGCGCGAAATAATGAAGGAATGAAAGAAGAAGGAAAAAACGGAAGAATATAGAAATAAACGAATGAAGCAGCGGCAAAAAAAAGTTGAACGGGGGCGAAAAGGCAGGAAAGAAACCAGATAAGAGAGGGCGACAGAATAGAAGTGATAAAGAAATGAGCATTGGGGAAAAAAATAGGGGCAAGATGTGGATGATTAAGGTGGTAGTAGTAGTAGTAGTGGTGGTGGTGGTGGGTAGAAGAAAAGGGTTAAATAAGAATGAAGGCAGAGAATGGGAGCGGAGAGAAGAAAGAAAGAAAGATGTAGAAAAGAGGACAGTATAAAAAAGGGAGAAATTTATATGAATAGACTGAGATAGATAGATAGATAGATAGATAGATAGAAAGAAAGAAAGAAAGAAAGAAAGAAAGAAGAAGAAGAAGAAGAAGAAGAAGAAGAAGAAGAAGAAAACTGATTCAAATGAAAACTTTATAAGTCGACGATAAGAAAATGAACAAAGAAAGAAAAAAAATCTATGAACGTCGAAATGAGAGCGGTCAATGAATTAACTTACGAGGATGGGAAGAAAGTCGGCCGGTCACTAAACTAAAGTTTGAACAAACAAAGAGGCTGACTTTTAAAAAAAATCAAAAAATCAAGACAGCGATAGATAGATTAAAAAAAAAAAAAAAAGTTATCTGGCGGCACAAGGAGGGCTATGAAAAAAGTTTTGCAAAAAAAAAAAATTAAATAATAAAAAAATAATAAAAATGGGCTCTCAAATATGTGTATGCGCATGCGTGAATCTGTAAAGGCGCGCGAAGGAGATTTCAGACGAGTATTGGAGTGGGGGTAAATGACGTCATAGGGGTCAGTTATATCACTCACAATGAGCAGATCGGTAAAAGTTGTCTTTCCAAGTCCATTGGAAAGATAGGGGTGATGTTGTAGATGACGATTAAAGCCTATATGTATGCCGAGCTCAGGACCCTAAACAATAAGAAAATAGCGATAAGAAACAGTGGGGGGGGAGAAGGTAGATGGAGAAAGTGTGTGCAGACGTATGTGTGTAATTATACACATACAATAATATACAGCTATCTCCCTATGTCAATAGTTACTTACTAAGCTTAGCTTAGTCGTAGGCTTAGGGCTGGAAGTACAGGACACCCAGTGAGGACCGAACTCACTAACAAGGGTCTTATAATCCAGCTTGCTAACTATTGCACCATGCGAGGTACCCCTTCCAAAGTAAATAGATAAACACTCACAAATCTGATCATACGAGACAATCCGTGAATCCATTAGATTCAAGTTGTAACATCGTGACATGATAATATTGATGATTTTATTTAGGAAAGGGATTCAAATTAGTATTTTATAGTTAACAGTGGTCCACGATGATATTGGTACTTCTATTCAGGAAAGAATGAAGGATTCGAATTAGCATTTTATAGTTTTCTCGGTTAGAAATTATTTTTAAAAAAGTTAAGATACAAACTCCACAAAATAATTTAGTTGCAAATTGAACGGGAAATTGCTTTATTCACTAATAAAAAAATTTCGATGTGATATTTCGGTATATTGCTAATTTGTGTTTGTGTGCGCAAATGTGTGCACAATATTACTGATTTCTTCTTAATATCAACAGCCCTTTTCACACATAGTTCACTTATTCCGGCTAGTTTTCAATTGGTCGAATCACCCTTTGAAGCTTCTCTCTTTCTTTCTTTTTTCTTTTACTGTTGAGATGATTTCTTAGTTGAGGAAACAAGAAAAGGTTGTTGCAAGGTCTTGTTAGTATGGGGTGTGTTGCACTTGTATAATTCTGTGTTTCGCAAAAGAAAAGGTCTTTAAAAAATACTGAGACATTCTTGTTTTCTGAATTAAGAATTTTTTCTTCTTTTTTAATTCTCATCAATTAACTTATCTTCGCAGTACGAACATCTTCGTTAGAATTTTAACTTTTTAAATTCAAAAAGATTTTAGACTTCAGTCTCGATTTTTATGACCTTGATACATACATACATACATACATACATACATACATACATACGTGTTTACATACATACATACATACATACATACATACATATATAAATGCATATATATACATACATACATACATTTGTGTCGGCGTGTGCGTATGCATTTCAGAGCGCGCATGCGTTAAAATCCATTGGTACGCTATATTTATAAACAAGTATTTCTCATGTGTGAGGTTAGGGGCTAGCAATGACTCCATTAAAAGACTGAAAAGCTTTAATGTAGGAAAAGGAAAAAAAAAAAAAAACGAAAAATAAACAATACTGCGCATGACTTTCACCACGTGACCACGTTTATTCTTCCGTCCAGAAACGGCATTCATCTGACGATTAAAAAAAAAAAAAAAAAAAAAAAAAAAGAAGAAATAAAGAACAATTAAAGTAACCTCGAAAAATATGCCTGATATGATAAGTGTTGTCGATTCTGGAAATAATTCAATATTTATTGAGGTACACTGGGCACTTAATAGTGTGACTTCCAGTAAGGATCGAACTCAAAACACAAGGACCAGTGGACGAAAAGAGTTTGTTAATACTAACCATTGGTCGATAGGGAGTGCCTTTTGCCACCCTTTATTTCGGAGCTAAATATCTCATATATATATATATATATATATATATATATATATATATATATATATATATATATATATATATATATATATATATATATATATATATATATATATATATATATATATATATAGAGAGAGAGAGAGAGAGAGAGAGAGAGAGAGATAAATGTATATAAATATACATGTAGAATTTTGCAGACTTAATTTTTAAACAAAATATTGGCGTTCGCAAATAATAGTTCGTAAGGTTCGAAATAGTTGAAAGGTCGTATAGTAACTTTTGGCTTCAAGAAGAATCAATTCCATAAATTACTTCGTAAATATAAAGCATATATATATATATATATATATATATATATATGTGTGTGTGTGTTCGTATATAAGCAGTTTTGTGTATAAGTCGATCCTTGTTTTATGTGTGCGTATGTGTGCGAGATTTGGTTACTGACATAGTTGTGCAATTCCCACGGGCACTCTAGTTTGAGTAAAAATGAAAAAAAAAAAAAATTAAATGAAGTGTGTGGGGGGAGTGAATGCTGATTTTCAAGGCCAACCGGTCCTTTCCCCCCTTAGAAGACTGCCGCAACATTGTCTTTCATTTTTCCCCACCTCCACTTCTTCAGTCTTGTGCCGTGCTCAAACAATCTACATCAATAATAGTTGAAAAAAAAGGAGGGGGGGAATTAATGTCATGAACTCACTGTTCGCGCGTCGAGCAAGCTAACCACTGCGATATGGCAACGTATTTAACGGATGAGCGTCTGTATGAGTGTACATGTGTGTGTGTGTGTGTGTGTGTGTGTGTGTGTGTGTGTGTGTGTGTGTGTGATACCAGTAATTACTATGCATAAACTTTTCTTGGCCTTTATGGCGTAAAAATTTACTGATATATATATTTCAGAAAAGGACTTTAAAGAAATATACGCTAGCTTAAGATTTAGCTTGTTGAATTTTCTTTACATAATTTAATTTAAGATTAAAACAAACAAACTAACAAACAAACATTTAACTGAATATAATCTCGATTTTACGTCTTTCAAATTCGGAGAATGTGAGAATCGAAACAGCAACTATCTTGTTCGTTCGGAACTTTTGTTCCAAGTATTCAAATAAATCAATAAGATCGATGAGAAAGTAAATATTGTTGAGCCTTTTTGTCGAACCTTGATTTATTTTTCCTATATGTTTTATTTTCAAAGCTTCCTGTTCCTTATAGATTAATACCCTTTCGTTTCTTGCTTGCTACTAGAAACTTCAGCAAAAGAGAACGTCTAGATAAATAAAAATATATTCCTTTTTTATGGTCATATCTCTATTTCTTGGATAAAAATGTTATGTAAGTGTGTGGTGGGAATCTATAGAAATGGTGTGTACGAGTATGTGTAACATATGATCACACACACACGCATACACACACATATGTTAAGCATCTTATATTTGATTCATATATTGGTGCGTAATCATAGATGTGTTTGTTTACAAATATATATCAGCGCTCATTATTGACATAAATGTAAGTTTGTTATCTTTATATCTCATAATTTTCTTCATACATATATGTGTTTGCATATATATATATATATATATATATATATATATGCATTAGTTAGCTATATATATACATGCTGTTAGTATTTTTACATACATATGCACTGCTAGTTAGCACCCTCATATATATATATATATATATATAGGTAAATATTTCAAAATCAGTGATTTCAAATTCGGTATTTAGGGGGGTTTTGTTGCATAGGTATATGAAATAAAAAAATATCAAATTTGAAATCATCTGCGAACCTATTTATTTTAAGATAGATAGATAGATAGATAGATAGATAGATAGATTTATTTATTTATTTGCAGTTATATAACGTATTCTAAAACTCAGTATACATAAAGTTGGTTCGCCTATTCAATATGTCCTCACCCGCGCGGACACACACACACACGCATGCGCGTGCACACACACACACACACACAGAACCCCGAACGTAGCTAAAATTAAGGTTTAGAACTCATATATATCTTTTTATTTGTGTTCATTGGTTCAGCTATACACTCACGTACACACACACACACACACACACACACATACACACATATATATATATATATATATATATATATATATATATATATATATATATATATATTTGGCATTTTGGGAGAGACTGCAAACCTGAGTAGTAGTAGTAGTAGTAGTAGTAGTAGTAGTAGTAGTAGTAGTAGTAGTCAGAACCTTAAGGAACTTATCTTCCATACAAGCAGACACAAATATTCCATCCAGGAACAACAATGAATTATTGTAAACAGAGAAAAAAATCTAAAATAGTGTTGCTTGTCTTTTTAATACCTTTTTAGTATCAACAGACCATGTGTTTCTTTTGTAAACAAAAAAGCCAAGAGCCCTGAAAATATTTGTTTAAAAAAAACTTGTTCAACCCTTACATTTGTTCCTCTTTCTTTCTTTTTTATTTGTTCTTTCCTTTCTTTTTACTTTCTTTTATTTTTTTACACGCGGTATGACTGCATACCAAATGAACGCAATCGACAATTTGGAAAGGGAGAAGTATCAAAAAGCCCTTTGTAAAACGGGTACAGCTTACTAGTATATTGTTGTTGTTGTTGTTGTTTAATAGTCTGAAAGACGTGAAAGAGAGTGTCAGAAGTTTTAACTAGTCACTATAAATATATTAGCATACAAAATTACTAAATAATAAGTACAATGTGTTCGCTGGTGTTTACTAGGTAGTCTCCTACTACCCACATTGTACATCTAGCTCTGGATTCAATAAATAAAACACAATAAAAAGTAGGCAAACGAAGGCTCAATATACTTTACTTTTCTGGTAGTAGTGTACCTGGTTTCCCAACTAGATAAGACTACGTAAAGGTCTCTTTTAAACTTACTGGGTTAGTCACCAGCTCACTGGTTTAAACTTGTATGAGTTCCTAGTTTTAAGTGAGAAGAAGAAGAAGAAGAAGAAGAAGAAGAAGAAGAAGAAGAAGAAGAAGAAGAAGAAGAAGAAGAAGAAGAAATTTTACTGTCTCGGCGCCAGTCCTAAACATTAAGAGACAGTTTAGTTTGGCACAAGGTCAATAAAAAAGAGAACAGTCTGTGATTATCGAACTGTGAGCCTGTGACATGAGAACGTCCATGAGAATTTTTTTATAGATAGATAGATACTAAACTCAGCATAATTTGAGTATAAGGTCATAAGACTGGGACACCCAGTGAGGATCTGACTCGTTACTCAGTAGTAATATAGTCTAAGAGATCTGTTTGCTAACTATCAATTCGCGAAGAACACCGAGATATGAATAGACGAAGGAAGGAAGGAAGGAAGGAAAGCAGGCATAGATAATGATGAAGAGATAGATATGAACAAACTAAGACAGAATGAAATAAAGAAACATTGTGAGTTTGAGATGAAGAAAGAAAGAAAGAAAGAAAGAAAGAAAGAAAGACACACATAGACATTGATTTGGGGAAAGAAAGAAACACAGAAAGAAAGAAAAAGAGAGAAAAGAAAAACGAGAAACAAAAAGGAAGAAAGAAGGAAAAGATACATATTTTGTGAGAGATATACAAAGAAAGAAAGAAAGAAAGAAAGAAAGAAAGAGAAGAAATATATACACAGACTAAGAAAGAAAGAAAGAATTGAATATTAATTTTAAGAGTTATGATGGGCATCGCAGTTTTCTGAGGGAAAAAAAATTAAATCGTCTTCCTTTTTTTTTCTATAAGTGTTCCCGCCTTTTTTTTTTATTAATTTTTTTAGCAACAACACCTGGAATTCTCAGTTGTATTTTCTGGTCTAAATTTACGCTTAAAAATAAACAGTCGTTGTTGTTTGCTAAAATACAGAAGAAATATTTTATTTATTTACAATATTCACGTTTCCCAGAAAGACAGAAACATAGTCATCATATTGACGAATATAAAAATATTCATTGAAAGAATAAAAATAGTTTTAATTGTTATATTGTTAATTCAAATTGCAACTGTAAGCAATGCAAAGAGGAGTTAGTAGTAGAAGTAGTAATTATAGCACATGGCTATTGGTATTTGGGCAAATAGAAAAGTGACTGCGAAAGGTAGAGCTTCCTGTTCAGTTTGAAAACGAGAGAGAGAGAGAGAGAGAGAGAGAGCGAAAGAGATAGAATAAAAAAAATAATCCCATGGCTTTTTATCTGTTAATAAACATCACCTATTCATCACCATCTATAGAATAACCCTCTTGGTTTTCAGTCCCATATTCTACCTCTAACATTTGCGAACAATAATAACAATATCAGTCTCTGTTGTCTCGAGTAAAATTTATTCTTTTAACCTAATATTATTAGGTAATTATTTTTAAGCGAATATAAGAAAAATATAGATATATAACTAAACACAAAACCAATTGCTGCATAAAAGAGTATATTTTATTTGAGTTTATTTACCTAAATTTGTCGTAACAAGCATAACCAACCCGGCACTTAAAACAAAACCTCATATTTACCAGCTTTCAGTTCTTTCCTCTACCACTTGAACCCTACCCGCAAGTGTTATAAGAATGGGGGTAGTGAAAGTAGTTAACCAGAAAAAGTTGGAGGATTAGGAAACGCAGCAGTAGTAGTAGCAGTACATAAAAATCGAGGGAAGTGTTGTGGAGTAATAGGTGGAGTTGTAAACAAAATAGGAGGAGTTAGTGGTGGTAGAAGGGAAAAAGATTATTAGAGAGGGAAAAGAAAGAAAAACGGGAGAATAGAAGTATAAAGATAGTTGGAGTAAAACTAGAGAAAGAGTAAGGATTGTGAGAAGGTAGGAGGAAGCGGGACAAGGCCACGTCGACCGTCAATAAGGAGAGATTAGAGGGAGAGAAGAGATAATAAAAGAGAAAAGATAAAGCCTTTATAGGGAGAAATAAAGAGAGACATTAAGGATTTAAAAGAGGGGGATAAAAAAGAGCATTGAATGACTTTAAGTAGAGAGTGTAAGATGTAGAAAGAGGGTGGGGCGCTCGAGTGAGATGTAAGCAAAGTGGAATACGAGTTGAACAGGAGACTAAGACAAAAATAGTAAGATTAAGAGTGGAAGGAGAGAGGGGGGAAATAAAGAGAAGTAGTACCGAAATAAGGAGGGGTAAAGAAAGAAAGATTTAGAAAGAAGAAATGAAGAATGTAAAAGAATTAAGAGGATTAATTAAGAAAGTTTAAGAGAACAGAGAGAGTGGGGAAAGTTAACGGTAGA
>OY757917.1:13480449-13672949 GCA_963585895.1 Sepioteuthis lessoniana | reverse complement strand
TATATATATATATATCCAACCCCTTCATATGTACAGAAGACGACACAAGCGGAGTTTAACAGGTCTAAATTCAGACTTTTCCTTCTCATAGAGTGGTTGCCGTACCAGAGTTAAAGAGCCTTGTCTATCCTACTATTTATCCATAGCTGGAGAGAGAATCATTGTGTATTAGCGCTATGTAAAAATCCAAACAGCCTCGTTGAGGTTTCGTACCCGAGTCGCCGAGTCCATTTCCTACAATAGTATCCATTGCACCACGAACGCCTCCTAACAGATATTTAATAGTTTGTAATTTGTTTTGTTCGGTTTCGTATTTTTATAAATTCATTAAACCTTAGAATATGAAAATTATCTTCCCGCTCATTCGGAGTTTTACGGGTTCCACACACAATCATCAGACGGATCATGATTGTGTGGAACGTATGCAACTTTCCCTGTCCTCTCCGTCTGTTTTTCTCTTACACACACACACACTCCTTTTACTATGCGGATACATACATACTTCCTTCGGATAACATCAGATTGTTTACATTTGGAGACTGAAAGGCTTGAGAATACCAGAGAATTGGCTTCATGAAGGAATGAAACTTGAACTTTATCTCAGCAATTTTATCTTTTGATTCTACACGTGTTTGTTTTGATTTGCGTTTTCCGCTCCAATATAACGTTGAATAGAAAGAAAGGTCTATGAAGCGGGATTAAATTTTAAAGAATAATTTAAAAAAAAACACACATTTTAACTATTGATTATAGAATAAAATGTCCTATTTCTTGGATGGTTTAATTTGTTGTTGAGTCTGTTTGGGATAAGAATATAAAAACGTAATATCATTCTATTTTCACGGGTTTTTACAATTGATGTAGAGTTTGGTATTTTTTTTTTTTTCAGTCTTCTCTGATATATTGAATTAGCGTCTCTGTTTAAGTCGGGGTTTCTTACGTAGGATCATTGTTCTTGTCGAAGTAGTTTATTGTTATTTAAAGATTTAATTCTATCTATCTATCTATCTATCTATCTATCTCGGTTTCTTCTTCATCTCTCTCTCTCTCTCTCTCTCTCTCTCTCTCTCTCTCTCTCAATCTATTTATTGATCGATCGATCGATCGATCTCAGCTTGTTCTCTCCTATCTATCTCGCTTGGAAAAGGAATGAACTCCCTTATTCCTCTCCACCGATGGGTTAAGTACTATCACTCCTATTCTTCTACAAGTATGGTTTGGTATTAAATAATCCACTAAGGTTGGCATGTCATTAAAGAAAGAGCAAATTTATCTCTATTCATATCTATCTTGATAGATAGATAGATAGATAGGTTCGTATGTCGTAAGGCAAAGTTTCATTCAGTATTGTTACTTCAGTCACCACGAGAGAGTATTGTGGTGGTATGTCAAACTTTACACACACACACACACACACACGTACTCATGCTCACTCCCACACGTTCACCCATATGTACACGCGAGCTTTTACGGGACGTAAAGCTCTCGTAAATTTATCAATACCCAGAAACTCAACAATGTGATGGAACATAACAATAGAAGGCTTACTTTAACATTATATATATATATATATATATATATATATATATATATATATATATATATATATATATATTGTCTATGTGCTGGAGAGAGTCTGTATAAGTATATCTATGTAATGACTTTTAGTATATAATTCTTTATATACGTATACATTTTTATACGCACGTTTTATACACACGAGCGTAATATTCTTAGTATATCAAGAACTGAGACGTCCGCTGTCTTTTTCACGTACCCTTCTTTTCGATTGCAAGTGTTTCCCGGCAAGTTGTGAGTATTGGCTTAAGCGCTAGTCTAAGTCTTGCAGATAAGTGAACTTGATTCGAACAGGGTGCCCTACACTCACATTTATGGCTTTGAGTTAAACTTAGCCAAACCCTAAAATACCGACAAACATGTGTCTCTGTGTGTGTGTGTGTGTGTGTGTGTGTGTGTGTGTGTGTGTGTGTGTGTGTGTGTTGTGAAAACCTAATACTAATCAGTGTCAACTGTCACCACCCGAGCAGCACCCGTTTGTGTAAGTGACGCACGGTTTTATTCGGGGTAGTTCCAAGCTGCTTGACACGATGCGTATTTCGAGGTACTTTTGAGTGTACCTGTGTTACTTCGTATTGTTAAATTTCTGGGTACTGATATCTTTGAGATAGCATATTGACTCTTAAAAGCGCCTGTGTGTGGTTTAACATATTACCTCAATAGTCTTTCGTCGTGACCAAAATGACAACAATAAAAGAACTTCGCCTTGCGGTTTCAATCTATCTATCTATCTATCTATCTATCTATCTAAGGAAGGGTCCCTCTGTTGTAGTAATTAACATGCTGGACGTCACAGTAAGCAAGTTCGAACCACAGTTACGCTAGTGGACACACTTTTGGACCAGTATTCTTGGGAAAGGCATGAACCCCTTTATTCCTCCAGCTATGGTCTTAGAGAGTATCACTGCTCGTCTTCTACGGGGATAGTTTTTACATTAAATAACACACGAAGATTGATATGCCATTAAAAAAGAAACCAGACCTATCTCTACAGACTTACATGATTTCAAGTAATTATTCCTTCAGAATAGTAATAATAATCGAAAGTAAAGTAGTTGTCTCCCTTTAGTCGAAGGTGACCCGAAGGCTCCCTTTTCAATAGCTACTACACCGAGGTGTAGGAGAGGGCGCTACTCCATTCCCTGGATTGCTCCACTTTACCCTTGAACCTCACCTTATAGTGCTGAGTGCTAAGCAAGGCACTCGTACATAGATACATATGTACACGCACACACACACACACACATACATATATATACCCCCACACACAAGTTGGCCGACCGTAGCCGAGAGTGACCAGAAAGCTCCCTTTTTAATAGCTACTACACCGAGGTGTAGCAGAGTGCGCTACTTCTTTCCCTGGAGTGCTCTACTCACCCTTGATCCATACCTTATAACGCTGTGTTAAGCACAAAGGCATCAAATACCACTTTTTGAGTCTTTGGTATGACTCGACCTGGGATTGAACCCCGGTTTCCCGGACTATAGGCTAATGGAACACACGAAGATTGATATGCCATTAAACAAAGAAACCAAATCTATCTATATACACTTATATGGTTTCAAGTAATTATTCCTTCAAAATAATAATAATAATAATCTAGTGATGAGTAAGAAAAAAAAACTTACCAAACTTTGCGGACCGCAGAGTGAAAACCAAAGAAAACGAAAAGAAAGACAAATACTTGGACATAGCCAGACAAATAAAAAAAATATACAACAAGAATGTGACAGTGATACCACTAATAGGTGCACGCGGAACGGTCCTTAAAGTCTTGGTCAGGGGACTGGAAGAATTGGAAATCGAAGGATGTGCTGAGACCATCCCAACAACAGCATTGTTGAGGTCAACCAGAATACTGAAAAGAGTCCTGGAGACTTGAGGAGACTTGCAGTCACTCAGACTCCAGAGAAAGACCATCAGCTAACGCTGGTGTTAAAGACTCACAAAGAAGCATAATAATAATAATAATTTATTTGCACATTGTTATATACTTTCAAGTATTCATATCCAACACTAATAATGTTCAAATATCTATGTCACCCTCATATAGGAACTTAAAAGGTACTAGCACATGGAATCGGAATGGACTTGAGATTGGAGTACTCCAGACATCCCAAAGCTCTATGATTGGACACTCACCACAGGAGGTAATTTAATGTCTTTCAGTCGGCGTATTCTAAGCCCTGGAAAGAGAGAGAGAGAGAGAGAGAGAGAGAGAGAGAGAGAGAGAGAGATGGGGGAAAACCCATCTCTCGGGGGTTGAGCACTCTTGTGAAGGAATTAATGGCTGCCACCCGCGTAATGCAAAGCTCTTCTAACGAACTGAGCACTCCAATATCAGAGAGCGCAAAATGTAAACAAACGAATGCTAATACAAATGCGTGATAATTCCCGAGCTGACGTATGTCACCGAAATGGCTGAGCGGTGAGATACCAAGTATAGCGTAAAGTTAGGCGGGTTTCGATCCCAGCTTGAAGCGTCCTGTATGTCTAGCCATTCTGAAGAGTTGTGATACAACGAAACAGTCTGTAGATGACAATATATATATATATATATATATATATATATATATATATTTGTACTCCCTACATGATAGTCTCGCCCTCCTCCATAAATACACGTCTGACGGAGTTCACTAATCAACGTGACACAATCACGTGTGATACCATTTGCGTAGTGGATGGATAGTCACTACCCCACTGGACTCTCAGCTTCCTCTCAACTAACTACTGTTTTACCAGGTTCACTTG
This sequence comes from Sepioteuthis lessoniana, assembly GCA_963585895.1. Classification (NCBI taxonomy): domain Eukaryota; kingdom Metazoa; phylum Mollusca; class Cephalopoda; order Myopsida; family Loliginidae; genus Sepioteuthis; species Sepioteuthis lessoniana. Next base: position 13,668,616 of record OY757917.1, on the reverse strand, counting down.
TATCTAGTTTTTGTTACTTGAATATATATGTTTTTCTATCACCCCGTTTTGTGTTCCCCGTGTCTTTATTTTGTCAGCATCACAACATATATACACATATATACATATATATATGCACACATGCAAATTTGTAAATTTATTTATTAATGAATAAAAAGCTACATGCAAACAAGGGTGCAATACGTCGACTGCACCCATGCACAGAGAGCGTGAGACACTCACTTTCCCAGCAAGTATCCTGGTAATGAAACTAAATCTGATAGTGCGGTTCCAGTCCCCGAGCTTTAGGGAATGTGGGGGACTCCATCATTGCCATTACTCCCAGGTCCACTCTGACCTGGAGTAGTAGTACCTTTTATAGTTCCATCTAGGGGTCAAATAGAACTGTTCAATCACTTACTAAGGATTCTTATTAGTTACTTGAAACCATACATCTGTGTAAAAATTGTTCGTATTAGATTGGAATACTTGATAAATTGAATTAGTGATATTAAATTGCAGTACTTGATAATAATTGAATTATCAGTGTTAGATAGAAATACTTGAAATTATCTGACTGTATGCAAACAAATATTTGATCTTAAAGAGAAATATTAGTGTTAGAATTACTTGAAACCATTTAATTGTAGGCAAACAAATAACCACTGTAAAATAGTTTTGAAATAGTTACCAAGAAACTATTTACTTATAATCCACGCAAACACACACACACACACACACACACACACACACACACACATGTATATATTTAATACTGAATAATTCACAAGGGTTTATATGCCATTAAATACAACCAACCAACCATGAAACGATTGTGTAAATGACTGATTTGAGACGGGAAGAAGCTGTGGTTTTGGTAACTCAATTTCATATACCCGGGCCCAGACAAACCCAGAAACTTCATATATATATGTATACATATATATATATATATATCCACAGACAGACTGTTTCATTCTATCACTACTCTTCAGTGTGGCTAGACACATAGAACGCTTCAAGCTGGGATAGAAACGCGACCAACTTTACGTTAAACTTTGTATTATACAGCTTTGTCATCTGGCGACATACGTCAGTTTGGGAATTGTGAGGCATTATGTTGTAGCTTTCAAGTAAAATTTAACGCTCAAACCGTTTTTAATCCATAAAGTCTCTACACTACCTTTGCAAAGAAATACCGAGCAAAATCCATATACAGGGTGCAGAAACAAATTTAGGAACATTCTAGTATGATAATAAACGACTCTATTACAAAACAAGATTAATTCTAATTTTGAAATATTAACAACAAAATAAGAAGATAGACACAAAACAGTAAATTTACTCATTGTGGCCACCATATTTTTAATTATCGTATCAACACGCCTTCGAAACGATTTGCATGCCTTCCAAATAAATTCTTCAGACATTTTATTCCATTCCTCCTCAATTGAGGTCTTAATTGAACCAATATTTGGATGGGAAGTTGCATTTGTTTCGTTTTCTAAAACACCTCATACAGCGTATTCAAGGGGGTTAAGGTCTGGGCTTAAATCTTGTTAAATTGTTGTCCTCACAGTTTTCTCGTGGACTTTCAATTCATTAGTGTGTTTTCTTATTGACGTTGTAGGGTCCTTCTTAATCACTGTAACGAAAGTCCGGCGGGGGTCCACGTGGTTTAATGGTTTAAGCGATGGACAACAGAATCGTCGTAAGTTCGAAATTCAGTCACGCTATTACGTTCAATTTCGGACAAATACTCTTGGGAAAGGCATGAACCCACTTATCCTCCCAAATATGGGTTTAATAGTACCACTACTGTTATTCTACAAGGATAGCTTCGGCATTAAATGACCCACAAAGGTTAATGTGCCTTTAAACAAATAAACCAAACCAAACTAAACCGTAACGAGAGCAGTTAAAAAGGCTTTTTTGGTTCAATTCTCCACTCCCACTTTTACGTAAAAAACTATTTTTCAGTAAAAGAATTTCTTTGTTTTGTATACGGCAGACAAAGAAACTTTCACTTGGTTTTGGCGTTAAGTAAATCATAGATTCTTTATCGTTTTTTTTTCTAACTCACTCATACTGAGATAAATATCAATTTAAAAAAATGCTTGAATGATAGAGCTAATCATGAAAATTTAGATTTATCGTGTTTTCTTTTTCAAAAATTGGACAAATCAGACTAAAAAAAAGTTTTAAAAATAATTCCATATTTTGTTTCCGCACCTGGTATTCTTCAAGAATAAAATGGAATAATAATAAAACAAGATAAAAACTCGTGACTGAGTTTCACGTTGTCGATTATTAGGTTAGCTAGTATTCGACACATCGAATAAGACGAGTTGAATACAAGTTCACGTGAGGATTGACAACATAAAATTTTGAGCCATGAGTTTTTATTAATATTATTATTATTATTATTCGATTTTCTACTTGAAATATGTATAAACACACACACACACACACACACACACATATATATATATATATATATATACGACAGCTTAAAAATTAATCTTTTGTTGTATCCTGCTTGTGCGGAGGGGGTTTGTAAACACACATGCACATTTAGTAGATTACATCCACACACACACACACACACACACACATATATATATATATATATATATATATATATATATATATATATGCGTGTGTGTGTGTGTGTGCTTGTGTCTCAAAAGGATCGTTGATATAACCGTAGAGTTTTTTTTCCTCTAATTTGTATATGCTAATATATATAAACATTTTATTATCAGAATATCCTTTGTATAGGTTGTACGACGTAAATCTATTTCGCTTAAGTTGAAATTTGCGTCACGATGATCCAATTTCATCCTGTAGGGTTTTAGAAGTACAGTATCTATCAATTAGGGATTTACAAATATGATTGATCGATTGATTGATCGATTGTCATGTCAACCCGTCTACGATTATTTTATGTCTGCCGATGAAAATATTGCGTTCATTGTATGTTCCTATTACATTTTTTGGTGCCGTTGTTTCGTAATAGTTTTTTTTTTACACACTGTTACATGATATCAAAACTTTCTATCTAATGCATACAATTATATCGTTCAAGTAATTATTTCTTTTTAATAATATAGGTACTAACAACATGGCCGCCATGGATCTTTCGGTCTGCGACAAATCACTTTCCCTGATTGAAAAAAATAATAAAAGAATAAATAAAGACAAAAAAAAACGGGGATTTATCTGATTTTAATGAACTTTTTATTGTCCATTTATCAATGAATGATTTTTATTATACATTAGTTATTTTATTTAAAAAAACTTGCTGATTTATTTTTTCTGTTTATTTAACTTTACTTCCACATATTTGTGGCGCTATTAAATTGGTAAGGGTATAGGATATAGGATATACTTTCTGAATATCATAAAAAGACCAAAGTTTGGAGGTGTGTATGAAATAACGAAAAAAAAAATTGGGTACTGTGGCATGAAAATCGTACCCCAAACATGAATATTAATTATTTTAAATTACTATTTTGGGAGCTTCTAATTGTATGATTTACCTGAAAATATTTTCTTTTGGATTATTAGGGAAATAATTCTCTATCAATAATTGTTCGGCTTAAAAAGTTGGGTTGGGGAGCCTTACATTTACATTTGATTTTGATGGACTTTTCTTCAATCACAGGATAAATCTAAATATTTTATCAAATAAAGAATATTTACCCTCTTTGAAAAAATACGCATTTTAAAGCCAGAAAATGGGAGTTTTCTCATTTATTTAAAAAAAAAAAAAATTTTTATTCGTTTTTTAAGATATAAAAAATTAGACGAAATAATATATACAACCTACAGTAAAGAGTATTTGTTTTACAATTTCCAGCTTTGTTCCTTGTATTTGGGTTGAAAAATGCTATTTTTCTAGGCTTTGCTGCATCTTTCAGTTACCATACATAAAAATTTTAAGTAAATCATTTGTTTATTCTCTAAAAAGCTTTTCGAAGTATACGGAAAAACTGTAAATTTTGTTATAAAAATAGGAAAGGAAAAAAGTAAAAATTAATTTTTTAGGGGAAATGAAAGATGTGTAAATTATTATCAGATAAAAGACTGAATATTAAAATAGTAATTTAAAATATGATTATTTTACGATTCTCATATTTACCAACCCCTCCGCTCGGGCAGGATATGACACAAGGTCAATTTTTAAGCGGAGTTTAACAGGTTTGAATTCAGAGTTTTCCTTCTCCTAGACTACTTGCCTCACCAAGGCTGAAGAACCCAGTCTGTCCTACTATTTAACCATAGCTGGAGGGAGAATTATTGGATTCATACCTTTCCCAAGGGTATTAGTGCTATGTGAAATGCAATCAGTCTCGTCCAGGATTTGAACTCGAGTCGCTGTGTCCATTTCCTACGGCGATAACCATTACACCACCATTACGATTCTAAATGAATGATAGATTAAAGATTATTATTTCATTGAATTTTCTTAATTGTACATTCAAAAACCATGTTTACGTGTTTATTTTTCTTTTACAAGATTAATTGAAAAAAAAAAAATCACAGATATGATTTTCAATACTTAAAAGAAGTTGGCGCTTTTGTGCCGTTGGCCTTCTGTACTAATAATCTTTTGCGGGAAACTAAAGCGCACTTTAATAGTTGGATTGTAAAGTGATGCAGAAAGTCTCTCGTCATTAATCTTGACCTACTAGTTGGATTTGATTACCATAGTAAGTTATATAGTTATGAACGTGTTAGTAATATTTTTACATAAATCGGTTTATTAATGATTCTAGTAACTAATTTTATTCAAAAAGCATTTTAAAAGTATCTAAAAATTTTTGAAAACATTTTTTAATTTATGTAACCTCCAGTTTGGTAAAATTTTCAACTTTTGGTAAATTTGAATCTTTAAAATTAATTAGATATGGAATGTCATTTTGTTTTTATTTCAGATAATTAGTGTTACTATCTTTGAAATGAAACTAAAATTTAACCTAAGATAATAATGTTGATTATTTTCTAATTCGTTTCAACGGAAAAAGAGCAAAATTTTGTTAGAAGCAATGATAATTATTTTTTTTACAATCTATCGATCTATCTATTAGAGTCATTCAATCAGTAAGAGGAAATGTTTTAAAAAGCCAAATCATTTTTTTAAAGAATTTTTTCTCCACAGATGTTAATTCTTCCTTGTTAGGAATTGGTTTATAGCAAGAAAATATCCAATCGCGCAAAAATATTCGTTTTAAAGCTATTTAAAATGGTTGCAAATCAGACAAGTGCTTCCGGCTAGAACAGAGGTCTTTCATCGAACTTTTGCAGGCTGAAAAGTGCAAACCATGTGAATGTGTGATGCGTATGGAGAAGCAAGTTATTGTCAAAAAATGCTTACAAGTGGGCTAAACATGGGTTTGCCCCGACGAGTCTGAGTCATAAAGACAGTCTATGGAGTATACACACGCTGACTCTCCGGTAAAGAAAAAGTATTGGGTGCAAGGGTCAGTACAGAAGGCTATGCTGACAGTGTTCTAGGATATGAAAAAATCTACCTCTACTGATTTCCTTGAAAAAAGGTGCAAATGTAAACAGCGCTTCTTATTGCCATCTCCTTCGGTAAAATTCACCCTATTTAATGAATACCCCATCTTACAAATAATTCATAGTAATAAAGTACTAAGTATTCTGCCTGATACTAACATCAGTAACCTGCGATGTTTTCAAAGTCGAATTTATAATAGCTGCTTTTAAAGCAGTTTTTTACGCTAAATCTAAAAATCATATACAAATTTTTAAGATACAAGCTCTTATTTGAAATGTATAAAACAGTATTATAACTTTATTTATTTTCTTGTTGAATTAAAAATTATAATTTTCAAACTGATTTATTTGACCCTAACAAGTACTACCACTCCGGGTTAAAGTGGACATGGGAGTAATGACAATGAACACTCCTCGAATCACCAGAACTGATATCTCACCCTCAAAACACCTTTTTATGGTAGTCGTTGGGGGTTCTTACCCTTCTGTAAGGGAGACAGTCAGCATATTCTAAACCTCGCCGATAGCGTTTTACAAATAATCACAGTTACTTGAGAAATGTGTGCTTCTTTCACGTCCCTACAGATATTCAAATAGGCGCCGAAATTTTACGTAGAAAGAATTTCATACGTTTCTCCTAGTTCGTATTTCAACGCAAAACAGGTATGAATTGAAGTATCTATTTGGTAGGATCTAGATGACCATTGGTGGAACTGTAGCATAAAGAAATCCCTTTGCGTCCTATAAAGTGTAAATATTTCCCTTTTCCATAAATCAGCTTCAGCTCGAATTTTTTTGGGGGAAAAAAAGAATAATCCTTCGGTACCTGGTTTTGAAATAATGTGAGATATATAAGTAAGGATTGCTTGGCAGATTTTATAGAGAATCATATGATAGTGACCGAGCTGAAAAAGTAAAGTAGATAATGTTATACGAAGAACAGATACAAAGATAGATATGACGAACAAATAATACAGGTATATAATTAGATAACAAGAAAATACTCTGCAATTGTAAATACAGGTTCGGTTACGTCAGTGCATATATATGCAAGTGTAGACCATTCGCATTGGTCTAGTAGGTAGAGTGTTCACCAATGGCCTGGGGGTGTCCTCGTGGTGTAAGGGGGTGTCCTCGTGGTGTAAGGGGGTGTCCTCGTGGTGTAATGGTTAAAGCGATGAACTGCGGAATCGTAGTACGCGAGTTCGTACTCCAGTCGCGCTATTACGTTCACTTTCGGGCAAATACCCTTGGGAAAGGTAGGAACCCCCTTATTCTCCCTCCAGCTATGGGTAAATAGTAGGACGGACTAGGTTCTTCAGCCTTGGTGAGGCAACTAGTCTAGGAGAAGGAAAACTCTGAATTCAAACCTGTTAAACTCCGCTTAAAAATTGACCTTGTGTCATATCCTGCCCGAGCGGAGGGGTTGGTAAATAGTACCAATGGCCTGGAAGAAAGGGGTTCAATCCCTGGTCGATTCATACCAAAGACTCAAAACGTGGTGGGGGGTGTCCTCGTGGTGTAATGGTTAAAGCGATGGACTGCGGAATCGTTCGTACCCCAGTCGCGCTATTACGTTCACTTTCGGGCAAATACCATTGCGAAAGGTATGAACACCCTTATCCTCCCAGCTATGGGTTAAATAGTACCACTACTGTTCTTCTAGGAGAATAGCTTTGGCATTAAATAACTTACAAAGGTTGATATGCCATTAAACAAAGAAACCATCAAAACTTGGTATTTGATACCTCCTTGCTTAACACGATTATAAGGTTCGTGTCAAATGTAGAGTGGAGCAATCCAGTGAAAGGAGTAGCGCTTTCCCTGACTCCTTGGTGTTGTAGCTATTGAAAAGAGAGCTTTCAGGTTGCCTTCCAATACAATCACTAACTTTACTTACTTTATATATATATATATATATATATATGTGTGTGTGTGTGTGTGTGTGTGTTTGTGTGTAACCGGCCTATTAGCATAATAGTGTTTGAGGAGGTGCCCGTGGTGTAATGGTTATCGCAGGATGTGGACACGACGACACGAGTTCAAATCCTGGACAAGCCTGATTACATTTTCACATAGCTCTAATACCCTTGGGAAAGGTATAAATCCAAATATTCTCCCTCCAGCTATGGGTAAATAGTAGGGCAGACTAGGTTCTTCAGCCTTGCTGAGGCAACTAGTCTAGAAGAAGGAAAACTCTGAATTCAAACCTGTTAAACTCCGCTTAAAAATTGACCTTGTGTCATATCCTGCCTGAGCGGAGGGGTTGGTAAATAGGATAATTGTTAGTGTTTGCCAAATGGTCCGGGAGACCAGGTTTCAATCCCAGGTCGAATCATACCAAGAACTCAAAAAGTGGCACTTGATGCTTCTGTGCTTAACACAGCGTTATAATATGGATCAAGGGTAAGTGGAGCTCTCCTGGGAAAGAGGTAGCGCACTCTCCTACGCCTTGGTGTAGTTGCTATTAAAAAGGGAGCCTTCCGGTCACTCGACTATGGTCGGCCAACTTCTATGTGTGTGGGTGTATCTATGTATGGGTATGTGTGTGCATGTACATATGTATCTATGTATGAGTGTATGTGTATGTGTGACTGTGTGTGTGTATGTATGTATACGCACATGTTAGTGTGTGTATGCACATACGTACACATGTACCCAATATTCCCAGGTGACGTACATTTGCGTCCATATGTACCTGCCTTAGTGTGTCTGTGTGTTTGTGCGTGTGTTAGTAAACAAATGCATGTGAGGCAGATTAGGATAAATTTGAATTTCTATTGATACTGTGCCAGTATATATGTGTGTGCGCGTGCGCGCGAGTGTGTGAGTGTTTGTGTCTGTGTGTCTGTGTTAGCGTAGAGCACCCACTGAGAATCGAATTCACTAATTATGGTTCAATAGTCTGGCTCACTTACCGTTACACCACTTGAGATGCCACGAATATAGACCATTACGAGTGAGTTCAATACTGACAAAATGCTCTTTCCGTATGGCCTTTTACCAAACTAGGATAAACAGTGTAGATTACAGCCACACACACATACTCACACATTTATGTGTGTCTATGTATGCGTGTGAGTGTGTCTGTATGTATGTGGCTGATATCTACACTGATGCATTGCCTCTGACGATTCCATTGTTATATGGTTAAAGTTCGCGTGATTTTGACTCTCACTAGGTGCTACAACTGTTGTTGCGACGTTATTGTACACTCTGACTCGGAGATATCGTAGTGATGTTAAACCTGACATTCGAGCTTTAAATATCCACCCAAAAGAAGGAGACACGATTCTAAGTGAAAGAAAAAAAGAAAATGTTGAAAGAAAGAAAGAAAGAAAGAAAGAAAGAAAGAACTGCTGAAGGAAAAGAAAGAAAGAAAAATAAATAAATAAAAGGAGAAAAAGGGAGTAGTCAAAGAAACAAACGTGTCTGAAGAAGAAACGAAAAAACAAAAAGAGAGAAAAGGAAATGCTGAAAGAAAAGAAATTACAAAAGTGATTTTAAAAATCACCCAAAGAAAAAGAAAGAAAAAAAATCTGAACCCCCCCCGCCACCGACGCTACAAAAAGAAATAACACACACACACACACACACACACACACACAGAGACAAGAAAAAAAAAGTCAGTGAATCGCCTGAAAGAACTTTTTTTCTTTTTTTTTTAGTCCAGACTAGTTTAAGGTAAATGAAAGTATATGTAAAATAATAAGATGGTGTTTAGCCAAGTATTAAAATATTTTGTTTTGAGGTAAAACAACAAAAATCAGATTAAAACGAGGCAGACAAAAGAAGTGAAAAAAAACTAAACAAAACAAAAAAAAACCCAATAAGAACCACCAAAAAAACAAAACAAAAGCAGCATCGATATTTCAAAGTAGAAACAAAAGATATGAGAAATATTTGTCGAATTTTCAGTTCCTCAGAATACAGATTTAGAAAAAAGATTGTTTAAAAGCAGACGACAAAAAAGCGAAGAAGATTTGATGAAAGGACCAAAGCAAGTTAAGTAAATGTTTTGAATAAATTAACATCTATATCTCATTATAATAGAGATTATATGTCTGTTACCGAAATTACATCATCACCGATGGTAAAATTCCCTTAATTATTGAAGTCATATAAGTAAAAAAGTAAAGTTGGCGACCGTAGTCGAGGGCGACCTGAAGGCTCCCTTTTCAATAGCTACTACACTGAGGTGTAGGGGAGGGCGCTACTCCTTTCCTTGGATTGCTCCACTTTACCCTTGATACATACCTTATATTACTGAGAGTTAAGCAAGGAGGTATCAAATACCATTTTTAAAGTCTTTGGTATGACGAGACCTAGGATTGAACCCGGGTCTCCCGGACCATTGGCGAACACTCTACCCACTAGGCCAATGAGTCGGAAGTATGAAGTCATATACTCCAGGATTTTATTTTCATTTAAATGTCACGTTTGAATAATAAAAAAAAAATGTTTTTTTTTCTATTTTTTTTTTTATTTGTCAACGCCTCTGCACGGACAGGATGTGACACAAAGTCAATTTTTAAGCGGAGTTTAATAGGTATGGATTCATAGTTTTCCTTTTCACAGACTGGTTGCCTGATTAAGGGATAAGGAACCTAATCTGCTCTACTATTTACCCATAGCAGGGGAGGGGAGAGAAATAATTGGATTCCTACTTTCCCAAGGGAATTAGTGCTGTGAAGAATGCAATCAGCCTCGTCTAGGGTTTTCTCTCGTGTAGCCGTGTCCGTTTCCTACTGTGACGGCAAATCGACTAAAATCCCAAAACGGGACTTTATTTTCGCACGTGTGAAGACGGGGCAGGTTGGCACTTGATCCCCTATAGAATAAGTCCTCGTTCAGAGTTTTTCTCTCAGGCATATAAGATCTGGCATATTACGTGAGGGATTAATTTAGGGCCAGACTGACCGCCGCTGGCAAGGGGTTCCAAATTTCACACTATCCACACACCCGCCAGGTCGCTTTCTTCCTCCCCTAGACAACAGAAGATATGGACCTATAGGTTTTAGTAGTAATAATTTTATATTGTAGTAGTCGGCAACTCCGGTTTCCCGTGTGATATTTTAGAGGAATTTATAGGACAATTTTAAGCAAGATAACATAAGGCGAATAGAAGCTGAAAAGGAAGCATGAGGTAACAAATTCGTAGCAGAACTGCCAAGAACAACTTAGACCACGTGGTAACATAAAAATACAGGAATCCTTTACTATACAAAGAGATACACTTTCAAAATATCAAATTTGTATAATGAATTGAACAGTCCATGGACATAAATGTCTTTCTTTTCTGTTCTTTCGTTTTCCTTCAAATTGAGAGAGAGAGAGAGAGGTATATAAAGTTTGGGTATAATGGAGAAATAGCCCCAAAATTACTTATCTTATTTTTCGACGGGGTTCCACTGGAGAATCTTTCTTCTTTCACGGGCTAATAGACTTTATTCTATTTTTTTACACTGGCTTGAAGAACCTGGGATCCCTCGTGTCTCAGATATTCTTTTGTCTTTAATCCGCAGTAAATGGCTATGGGTCTGTCTGCCACGAGCCCTTTCCAATAACTAACATTTCTTCTCGTTTTTTTTTTCGCCGACGGGGAGAAGAGTGCCACTTCCGTTTTAGGGCCCCAGCCAATCATTTGGCTTCTACCTTCCCCCCCCCCGGTCAGGCGATTTTGTTAGGGCTACTAGATGTCACCCAAGTCAGGTTACAGTTAATTCAAACAGCAGTCATCCCACTTCCATCGTCTCAGTGGGATATCACGTGACACTACGAAGATAACCGTTACACCACGAGCACCTCCAAAAAATCAATAAAGTTGATTATTGATAATGTTGTCTTTATCTATATACTTATCATCATCATCATCATCATCAAGTCACATTGATAGCACGGATCCCCCCCTCTCTCTCCATCCATCGCAATCATCTATCGCTCCCGGCAGGTCTTCCAAGCTACATCCTGTCTCCGCACAGAGCTGATATAAATAAGTTCTTGCTGGTCGGGCAACACGGGCACGTCCATGTGTAGGGGTCAATCTGTCTTTGCTTCTCGAGCATGGTCCTGCATATTTTGTTCATCTTACTTGGATGGTTTTTGAGATGGGACCCCGAAGCAACTGTTATATAATGAAGGAATTTTTTTTTTATATTAGTCGTTTTTCGTTAATTATATTTTATCATTCAGTTTGATAAGGCTTTAAACTATTTGAGTCTCTTAAGTCCAGGTGCATTGTCATTTGGTGCAGTTACGCTCGTGCGCAAAGGATATGACAATCACCATTTGTCATAATAAACCCCCAGACAGGAAATTGAGCTGGAGTGTGGATGATGTCATGCCTGGAAGAGATGGTTCTGAGAATTTGAGGATTTTGAAAAAGAGTCAGTTGAGAGTTGAGTTTCTACCGTTGAAAGAAGTAGTAGAGATTTTCGGATCTCGACCGGTGGGGATGAATTGAGATCTGCGTTGAAATGGGGTCAGATCGATGGTTAGCATTGTAGAAATTGTGTCTCTCTCCTCGTGTTGAAGAACCGAAGCCAGAAGTAAATAAAACCATTCATACCTGAACAATAGAGTCTACCTGCATGTGTTTTCGTGTCTGTACATCACCAAATTATACAACACAACACCCCACATACTAATCGCATGTGATGATAACTATATACAGAGCCAAATAGCGGTTTGTAGGGGAAACGAGATCATCATCATCATCATCATCTTGTCGCGCCACCAGCACGGATATCCCTGACCCTCTCTCGCCACTCCTCCCTGTCGTTCATCGCTTCTGGCAGGTCCTCAGGGCTACATCCCGTATCCTCACCCAGCTGCTGTATGTAAGTTCGAGGTGGTTGCCTTGCTTTTGCTCGGCCATGTGAGGGGGTCCATAGGAGAACATCACTTATGAGCTCGTCCCTGCTTCTCCAGCAGTGTCCTGCATGTCTGGTTCGTCTAACTTTGATAGTTTTCGTGATGGGTGGTAGGTGGCCGTATAGCTGCTGCTTTGTGGGGTGTTTCCTCAAGGACTTGTTCAATATTGCTCGCAGCATTCTTGTGTAGTTGCCGTCAAGCTTTTTCTCCAGCCGTTTAGTTAACGTCCATGTAGTGCATCCATATAGCAGTATCACATGACCACTCCTTGGAAGAAACTGCGTTTTATTTTATCGGTCAGGTCTGACTTCCATATGACCGATAGCCTATTGATAGCTGTCTGTGCCTTTGTTAGTCGCGTGTTGATGTCAGTCTCGGTTGTTGAGACACTGCTTCCTCGTAGGTGAATTTGTTTAGTGTGGAAATGTCGCCTGTTTGATTAAAGCACATGTATTCCGTTTTGTGTGCTTTGACATGGAGGCCAATGCTAGCGGCGGCTCGTTCCAGACTATGCAGTAGTGTTTCGGCTTGGGCGGGTGCATTACAAGATAATTTGTATATTGATCTTAAATATTTGATTTAAGTTTTAGTTTTATTTAAATGATTATTAGCGAAAATCCCGTCGATAAATCTTAAAAGAAACTCATTATCTGAAAGAAATATCTCTAATCTTATTCCTTACGGTTTAATTAAGTTAAATGATAGAATTAAGAAATTTTAGCCATGAAAACCAGGAGTGATGGGAAGAGCTAGCATTCAAGCTGTTCTATTCTTCACTTATACTCACTTCTGTTTCAAATAAGTTTAAAGTAAAAATCGAGAGAAATCAGTTAAAATAAAATAAAAATAAGTGTAATCGGTTTTTTTTTATATATGTGTTCTTATATTGTTTATCTTTCTAATTTGATAGCACCGAGCTGACTGGGGCCCAAGAATACGCCGACTGCATTTCTGCATAGGGTTAAAAAAAACAACCTGGTCACCTATTGGTCGTGGATGGTGACCCTTAATGCTTCAGGACATGATCTCGGTGGCAGATCAGTCCTTGAATCGGACACCTAACTGCTCAAGTGACCCGCTACACTCCTTTTTTGGCCTTATTGAGCTCTAGCTAAATAAGGCCAAAAAAGGCTGTCGGAGAGGTTCCATCCAATTAATTGGTTCGTCAACACTTATATGATTGTCCCGACCATATTCTTCAAATTACTTTTGTAGCAAACAAGTACCCAACTCTACTTTATCTTAAAACGCTAGAAGGTGGTGATTGAGGGCCAAATTCGCTGTGATTGCAATACAATTAAAACCATTAAAACCATTAACATTGCAAAACTTAAAACCATTTAACCGTGAGAAAAAAAAATGAGCACTAACCCGTTTAAAAATGTTACCGACAAACTATTTGCTTACAAACCATATGATATATGTAAAAATGGGATTTGGTATTATATAACCCAGAAGGGTTGAGATGCCATAAAACACCACCAATCTAAACTGATTTGATATAATATTTCATTGCATGAAAATTGAAATACTTGCGCCCGACGGAAGGCTCATATCTTTGCTAGCATGACTCAATTTCTCATGATATATGTAAAAATGGGATTTGGCATTATATAACCCAGAAGGGTTGATATGCCATAAAACACCACCAACCCAAATTAATTTAATATATGACTAAATTTCTCATCATATTTGTAAGTAACTGACAACCATAAAAACTGCACAAGATGGAAATTTTGATTAAGAATGTTATGATTTGATTGCTTGATTGATTTTAATGCTAAATCAACACCTCTAAGGTTATTTTATGCCTTGAGGTTTGGGAATTGCGTTCATTGTACTTTCTTATTTACATTAATTTACACACACCCACACAAACACGCACGCACACACACACACACACACACACATATATATATATATAGAGAGAGAGAGAGAAAGAGAGGAGCGGGGGAGAGTAAGAGGGGGACAAAGAAAATAAGATGAGGGTGACATATCCTAATTTTGATCCGTGATTTAACGGCGAAAACGATGAAATGATAATTAGACTGTTTCACTTCTTCCTAAGGGTGGGGAGAGTCACCGTGATTTGGTGACTAACTTACAGGTTTGTGTCATCGGAGTGAGTGAGTTCGAACTCCAGTCTCGCTATTATGTTCCCTTTTGGACTAATGATTTTGCGAAAGGGTATGAGCCACCTTATTTCTCTCCACCACCACCTATGGGTTAAATAGTATCATTACTGCTCTTCTCCAAGGACGGCTTTGACATTAAAAAACCCACAAAGGTTGATATACCATTAAACACAGAAACTAAACCTTAAAGAAAGTATTAATATTGATAATGGACCACTGTTATAAAAGGTTTTCGAGTCGTCTAATCTCTCTGTCTCTCTCTGTCTGCCTCTCTCTCTCTCTCTCTCTCTCTCTCTCTCTCTCTCTCTCTCTATATATATATATATATATATATATATATATATGTATATAGAAAGAGAGAAAGATAAGGAGAGGAGAGAGACAGAGAAAGAAAGGAAGATCAGGGTAACATATTCTAATTTTGACCGGAATTTTTCACTATATGATATTCAAATTATGTTATCGATATTCACTACTGAATTAAGTGCATTGACAAGGAATAGATTATGGTGATAAATAAATATTTGTTGTGTCTGTATTTATCCAATCACCTCCTCCACAGACCGAAAGTCAATTTTTCACTGTGAGTAAAGCTGGTTTGAATTTAGTTTCTCGTATTCTAGATTGGTTGTTGCACTAAGGCAAAAAAGGCCCCGTTTGCCTAATTTATCTGCAGAACGGGGGTGGGGCGTTGGAGGAAGAGATAGATTTACACATTTCTTTAGGGTATTAAAGTGAACAGAAATGCAAATAGCCTCGTCCACGATTTGAACTTGGGTCACCAGTTCCATTTCCTAAGATGATAATCGTTACACTACAAGCGTCTCCACAAATAATTGTGCCAAATAAATGCATCCGTCTATATATATATATATATATGATTAAACATTACAAACAATCTTTGTATATTTTTGTTTCAATCCTTGCAAATCGCCGTATAGTTGTTTTGAGGAAATGTTGCCGAAATACACACACACACACACATATATATGTATATCGTCATCCACAGAAAGGCTGCTTCGTTGTATCACAACTCTTCAGTGTGGTTAGATACATGAGGTTCTTCAAACAAGGATCGAAACCTGGCTGACTTGAGATCAGTTGGACATCTACCCCAGAGCCATCCTCATTCTTCGTGTAAGTGAAGGAATTTTTTACGTATGTCTTTTTACAAATACACAATCGGCTACCTTGGGTGTTCAATTCTTGCGAAGAGCAATTGCATATATATATATATATACCAAACCCTCCGCACGAGCAGGATGCTACACAAGGTCAATGTTTTCAGCGGAGTTTTATAGGTTTGACTTTGAGTTTTCCTTCACCAAGAATATTTGCAGTACCAAGGTTAAAGGGCCCAGTCTATCTTACTATTTACTCTTAACTGGAGGAAGAATTGTTAGATTCATATCTTTCTCGGGGTTGGCCAAATGAGTAGAATGTTCGCCAATGGCCCGGGAAACCGAGGTTCAATCCCAGGTCGAGTCATACCAAAGACTCAAAAAATGGTACTTGATGCCGCTTTGCTTAACTCTCGGCATTATAAGGTAAGGATCAAGTGGAGCAATCCAGGGAATGGACTAGCACCCTCCCTTACACCTCGGTGTAGTAGCTATCGAAGAAGGAGCCTTCGGGTCATACTCGACTAAGGTCACCAACTTTATTAGTGCAATGAAAAATACGAACAGCCTCAAATCGGCGTGCCCATTTCCTACGACGAGCGCCTCCATATATATATATATGTATAGTTGGGTATGTGTATGTTAACAGTCGTTTCTGGCGTTGTGTGGACCAAAAGGCAGAGGAGCTAACATTAACTGTAACACAAGGATAATCAGCGCACAAACCTGATTTTTCTTTAAACTTATTTGCATTTGGTTTTAATGTAATCGGCAATGGTTTACATGAATTTTAAAACAGAACAGGAGCGTTTAAAAAACAATGGTTGATTTTTGACAATTCACTGAGGTAAACGGCAGTTATTGTTGCCGCAACAATTTTACGTAATAGGCACATACACAAAAAACAAAATTTATAAATAGTATATATATATATATATATATATTGAAAATATAACTAAAGTGAGAACTCAAAGTAAAGAAAAAGTCTTCCAAAAATTGCTTCATGGAGATAAACGTAAACTAAAGCGAGTTATTGTGAAACAACCACTTTTAACTAGCACTCAGATCTTTGAAAAGGCTAAAATTGAGGGTGTCAATAAGAACAAAGTGTATAGAATACTTTGGGAATTGAGATCTGAAAAAGAATTTCCAAGACAACCGTGTCTCACTGAAGCAAGTATTTTAAAGCGTCAAAATTGATCCAAGAAACACATGAAAATTTACTTTTCTAAACTAATTTTCACGGATGGATCTCGAGTGACATTTGATAGACCTGATGGATGGGCAAAAGGATGGATTTTATCGAATTCAGACGTTCCTATGGCTAAAAGAAGGTAACAAGGAGACAGTAGTGTGAGGATATGGGCTGGAATTGTCAACCAAACCATCATTAGAACATTCAAAGTCAATGAAGTAGTTAAACTGAACAGTGCTCACTATTGTGATTTTATGGACAAGACTTTCTTTGCATGATAAAAATACTAGTTTCATAGTTTCAATAGGAAGTGTGTAGTTATACTTGACAATACCTCTTATCAGGTATCTATGCTTACCCATGAATTCTTTAAACTCGAAATATTTACAGGAGAGACAATAATGGAATGGCCGCCATCAAGTCCTGATCTGAATCTGACCAATAATCTATGGTCACTTGTGAAGATGAAATTATACGAAGATGGCAAACAATATAACAGCAAAGCAAACTTATAGGAAGTAATTCAAACTACCTTGTCAAAAATTTGACCCGCTGAAAAAAATGACCAAAATCATTGGACAACAGGCTGTTATTGAGGAGAAGAGATCATCACTACGTTGAATTATGAAGGATTTTTGATGAATGACTTATAATAAGTATTTGTATTTTGTTACTTTATAGATGTTGATAAATTTTTGATGATTTTATGACCTTTCTATTGAAATAAAAAGTGATTATTTTGTTTTGCCTAATAACTTCAGACGGCAGGTTTTTAGGATGCATCAAATAACTTCTATAAGACATGTTAATAATACCAAAAATTCTAATTCTGACTTTGTTTTGATATCGAAATTGTTTAAAATTTGATAATTTTTTTCAAACGAAATTGGAATTATTGAAGTTTATGTGATTTGCTAAATTATCTAAAACAATTTGTGTATGTGTGTGTGGGGGGGGGGGTAAGGGGAATTTGTCGGCTGCCACATAAGCTGAAATGCAAGGTTTTCACTCATGAATTAAGCATTCCGTTAGCTGGTAACGTATATGTAAAAAATATCCTTCACTTACGCTGAGAATGACGATGGCTCCAGGAAACAGTCTGTCTGTGGATGACAGTATATATATATATATATATATATTCTGAGGAAAATTGTCTGAGGGTTTGACTATTATGTAATAATCCAAGGTGAATAGGAATATCCAGTTAAGTGCAAGATGTCGACGGCGATCGAATATATAATCAATTTCAGATAAAAAATAAATCGAAACTCACGTGCACAGCGAAACATTTTTTATAAAATTAAACGAAAGAAATTAAATTCATCAGTTTCATTATAAGTTTATTTCAGGTCTATAAAATTACCTTCTTCATATGGAATCAAATAGATTTGTGCTTTGAATATGATGTAGACACTCCTACCTTGCATTTAATTTTTCAAATATATATATAACTTTATTCGTTGGAAACCGGTAAATATCGAAAGGTATTAAGAGTAAGATGAGATTTAATTTAATAAAGTCTAATTAAAATGAAAATAAAATTTGATTCCTAATTTTAAATGAAATTATTGTTTGTTTTAGATATTCAATAATATAGTCTATGTTGTCTAGACAATTAAGTTTAATATTAATTAGACTAAACGTCTATTTATGAAATATAGCGTAACGAACTTCTTGTTATTTACGTTTGGAAGAGTTATCTTTTCATTTTTAAGTTAACCCCGATAAGTAATGGATTAATACTGTATCAGAGAAATCTTAATTTTTTAATCTAAATATTACAACAAATAGCCGTTTCAAATATAGATTTATTTAATCGAGTTGCTAAAAGTTTGTTTATCTAAATTAAGAAGGCTTAGTACCTAGGGTAGTTCCTCCCAACAATTAGGACTATAGTGTTAAGTTTGAATCTTTTTCCAATATGCATTATATTAAATTATTATCCAAGTTTTTTAAAGGACGTATATATATATATATATACTCTTTTTTATAAAAATTAATATATTCATTATGACATGAATTTTATTAAAATTATTTAATCAATCTTATATTATACATTAATGTTCCAAAACTTAGAATTAATTTGTAAATTATCTAATTATGTTTTCAAGTTCGCAAATTGGTCCTGGAGACCGTGGTTCAATCCCAGGTCGAGTCATAACCAAAAACTTAAAAATGGTACTTGATACCTCCTTGCTTAGCACTCAGCATTATAGGGTACGTATCAAGGGTAAAGTAGAAGCAATCCAGGGAAAGGAGTAGCGCCTTCTCCTATACCTCGGTGTAGTAACAACTGAAAAGGGAGCGTTCGGGTCGCCCTCGACTACAACAACTTCATGTGTTAAAGTTAAGTAGATTTGATATAATTAAGATATAAAATTGATTCATACTAAGAGTTTATTTCTATGTCAACATTTAATTATTAACTCTTTCCAAGCATTTAGCAAGTTCCCATCTTTATATTTCAATATACATATTTTCTTATCAAAGCATAGATTACATCTTTCTGTCTAACCTGTTTGTAGAGGTAAATCTTTTAATCATTTTCCAATTTATAATAGGTGTTAATCCTTGTTCTTTCAAAAACGAGTTCTTTAAAATAAAAAGAAGAAAGCATAAAAATTATATATTGATTAACATATAATGATATTTCAAACGAATAAAATCGTATACATTTTTTTTTAAGAAATGAAAAGGTTTTTAAATTCTCTTCTCACCGGAAGCAAAGTAGGAGTGACTATATCATATTCAAAGGATAAATGTATTTACTTCCATCTGAAGAAAGTCATTTTATCGACTCGAAATAAATTTATAATGGAATGCTGAATTGAATTTTTTTCGGTTAATTTTATAAAAAATGTTTTCGCTGTTTTTGATCTGAAAATGATTATATATTCAATCGCCATTGACATCGAGCATTCAACTGGATATTTCTATTTACCTTGAATAACTACATAATAGCCCATATATATATATATATATATATATATATGTGTGTGTGTGTATGTGTGTGTGTGTGTATTATTCAGTCCAGTTAAACTGGAGTCGGGAATAATTCCGTCAGGACAAAAAATCATTCAACTATGAACATTTAAATTTTCCAGGTAAAGAGCTCAATGTAACTGACATCACAAAGCAATAATTTCTTTAAGACCGGTTTTTGTTTTTCTTAAAGATATATATATATATATATATATATATATATATATATATATATATATATATATATTAGGATAAGTCAAAGGTTTTGTAATAATTCGATACGCACTAGTTTGCTGCTTGTATATCATGTGACCGAAGCAGGTGAACTGGCACTTTAGCATAGTGTGTAGAGTGTTTGCCAATGGTTGAGGCGATCGGGGTTCAATCCCAGGTCGAGTCATACCAAAGAATCAAAAATGGTACTTGATGCCTCCTTGCTTAACACTCAGTCTTATAAGATACGGATCAAGGGTAAGTAAAGCAATCCAAGGAAGGGAGTAGCGCCCTTCCCTACACCTTGGTGTTGTAGCTATTGAAAAAGAAGCCTTTGGGTCACCCCAACTAAGGTCAACCAGTTTTCTTACCGTTTTTACATATATATATATATATATATATGTGTGTGTGTGTGTGTGTTTGTGTGTGTAAAGGAAAGAATCAACGCATAAACGTTCGTAAAAAGTCTTATTTCAATTTTAATATTATCATCAGGTTTTAAATTTTGGCCATCATCAGGAAGTATTTATTTCAATAATTTGGTTTGGTTTGGCGTTGGTTATTCAATGCAAAAGCCATCCTTAAAGGACAGTAGTGGTACTTATTTAACCCATAGCCAGGATGGATAAAGGAGTTCATGCCTTTCCCAAGGGTATTAGCCCAAAATGAACATAATAGTGCGACTTGAGTTTGAACTCTCTTACAACAATGTCACAGTCCAGTACATAGCCACTACACCACGAAGACTCTCCTTCCGAAGTACATTAGATAAATAGATAGATAGATTGATAGATAGATATGAATAGTCTGTGACAGATAGATAGATAGTCTTTTCATATCTCTATTTCTCTACCTGTCTCTTTAATCTCTCTCTCTCTCTCTCTCTCTCTATATATATATATATATATAGATAGATAGATAGATAGATATATTCTTCAAACACATTGTTTAAAAAATACCGAGCGTTTATTTTAAATTTTACAAGTATTTTTCGGACTAGTTTCATAAATAGGATATCAGGTGCTTTTGTTTTTTTCACATTGTTATATACCCTGCCTATGAACATTAATGGGTCTATCCCATTCCTCATGAATAAGTTGGACACTATTGCGAGGGGGCGGTAGTTTATGCTGACTAAATAGCCACACCTTGCAGTGGGTACCTTTTTCACGCTGCTAGCGAGTATTGTATTTTGTTAATGTTATAAAGATTTCCATTACATTCCCAACCTCTGTTTTGGTTATTTCTCATTCAGTAACTTCTAATTATGTTACAACACACATCAATTGTCATCATCTTCCGTATGAATATCTTACAAAAGCCTGTAAAAAAGCTCAAGAGTATTTGATGCTACACGATCTTCTCAGTCGTCTTTTATCCAATTTGAATTTATACCGCTAAAACTTCATCGATTTTCTAAATAGTCCCAGCATTTTGGGCAGAACTGTAGATGTTTCTCGTATTCTAGTTTTGGTTTTAAACTCATTTTAATCTGATTTGAAGTTAAGGACTTTTTGGGCTCGTACCCAGTAATTCCATATATTATCGGTAATCTCAGGTTTCACGTGATCTTTTTCCCTAAACTCGGTTTTAAACTCTCGTCTATCTATCTATCTATCTATCTATCTATCTATCTATCTATCTATCTATCTATCTCAGTCTGTTTCTATCTATCTATCTATCTATCTATCTATCTATCTATGTCAGTCTATTTCACATCTATCTATCTGACTTCGTTCATATCTATCTCAGTCTGCTTCTATCTATCTATCTATCTATCTATCTATCTATCTATCTATCTAATTACTGTCTCTCTGTTCATATCTATCTATCTATCAATCTATCTATCTATCTATGTCAGTCTATTTCACATCTATCTATCTATCTATCTGACTCTGTTCCTATCTATCTCAGTCTATTCCTGTTTATCCTCTTAAAATCGACGTCGTCAGCGTTTATATGTAAAATCATGGTTTGATTTTTGGAATTTCTTCTTTTCTTTGTCAGTAAAATTCATATGAGTTATCAATTTGCATCTTCTAATCTCAGGTTCTCTCGTAAAAAAGAAAAAAAGAAAGAACAAAAAAAATAAAATAAAATAAAAAACACTTGGCCAACAACTTTTGATTTCGAAATTATTTCTTTGTTTAATAATTCAATAATTAGCTCAGTTCAAATCTTAGCTACGAACAGGGTGTTGTGCCTTATATTCTAAACTAGATATCACAACCCCCCGCCAAATGTATTCGATTATGCTAATTGTTTTGATTATCTCTCATTTTCTAGAATTACTGTACCATGGGTCCTACGGACATGACTGCTATTAGAAACCGTATTCAGGTAAAAAAAAAAAAAGAAAGAAAAACCAGCCCAAAATCTGGGTCTTTAGCAGCTGGCATATGGTGATACCAACAATTATTGGTGTACTTGGAACGGTCCTCTAAGACAGAAAAGCGATGGCAAGAATTGGAAATAAGAGGAAGAATCGAGATCTTACAGAGCTTAGCATTGTTAAGATCGGCTGGAATACTCAGGAGAGTCCTGGGAAAGACTACCAACTGGTATAAAAATCTCGCCAGGAGTGAAATAATCAACCAGATTGAAAGGCATGAAAAACATCACTTCTCCCACGAGCTACGAGTAAATTTTAAGACAGACTCTATGAGGAAGAAAACACTGAATTCAAGGGTCAGTTTAGAATACTTCCGTGAATTGAACAAATGCTGATAAAATATTAAATATTTCCATTTGTTATTTGCCCAAAATCATTGAAAAGAAATACAACTTTTAAAGTGCTCAATACTACGTGGAGAACGTCTAGAATATTAAAAAAATAGTGTACCATTATTTTAATATTCTTGATCTTAAATCAGTTCTTTTCATTGCAGTATTGGTTTTCTTTGGTTTTATGGCACATCAACCCTTGTAGGTCATTAATGCCAAATCCATTTTTATGTACATAACCAGTTCTACTTCAAACAATACAGTTTAACTTTAGTAGACATCTTAAATGTCAAAAACAGTTCTATTTCAAATAGCTCAGTTTAGCATAAGTACACAGTTTCAATGTCAAAAACAGTTCTATTTTTAACAATTGAGTTTAGCCCACAAAAATACTTCTATTTCAAACAATTCAGTTTAGCGTCAGTACGGTTTAGTTTTATTAGACTCATAGATAGGACCCTCCGAGCCAGAGTGGACTTGGGAGCGATAACAATGAAGGGGTACTCCGCATTCCCCAAAGTTCAAGCATTGCTGGAACTTCACCATCAGATTGTTTAGTATCATAACTAGGATATTCATTGCGAGGGGTGGAGGGGTCTTACACCTCTGCAGAGATGCAGTAGGTGTATTCTGCAGCCCCCAACCGACAGGATAATCCTAGTAGTATTGAGAACGTTAAAAGTTGTTGCTGTTCATTATTTCGAGTTTGATGTGCGCTTTGGTCTTATGATTTTTTTAAAGGGTTTTCCATCAATATTGTATTTACAAACCGCTCCACGAGGTCAATTTTTCAAAATGGGGTTTAATAGGTTTGAATTCAGATTTTTCCTTTTGCTGCAACTCCAGTTGACATACCAAGGTCAAAAAGTCAAGTCTGCCCTACTATTTACCCATAGCTGGAGGAAGGATAGTTGGATGTGCTTACCTTTCCCAGGGTAATTAGTGTAATATGAAATGCAAACAGCCATGTCCAGGATTTGATCTCGGTTCGCAGTATCTTTCTACGATGATAACCATTACACCTCAAGCGCCTCACTTTCTCTCTCTTTCTTTCTCTCTCTCTCTCTCTCTCTATATATATATATATATATATCTTTTACATAAAGATGAGTAGAGTGTTCGTCAATGGCCCGGCAGACGGGGGTTCAATCCCAGGTCGAGTTATACCAAAGACTCAAGAAATGGTACTTGATGCCGCCTTGCTTAGCACCCAGCACTATAAGATGAGGATTAAGGGTAAAGTGGAGCAATCCTGGGAATGGAGTAGCGCCCTCCTCAACACCTCGGTGTTGTAGATATTGAAAAGGGAGACTAGGGGGTCACCCTCGACTAAAGTTGCTAACTTTACTTTACTTATATCTATAGAATCTATTGAAATAATAATAATAATAATAATAATAATAATAATAATAATAATAATAATAATAATAATAATAATAAAACTCTAAAGGAGTAAATAATAATAAGATTAAGAAAAACTCTCCCAGAAGAACCAGAAAGCTACTCGAGACGAAACTGTGTAGCAGAAACCTTATCAAAGGAATAAAACCTGAGCTGTACCCCTCGTTAGATATTCAGGACCCTTCTTGAATTGGACCAATGAGAAGAACTTAAACAAGCGGACCAGAGAACAAAAAAACTAATGACCATGCATAAGGCATTACATCACAGAGATGAAGTTGACTGACTATATGTGCCAAGAAAAGAAGGAGGAAGAGGACTTACCAGCATTGAAGACAGTGTTGACGCATCAATACAATGACTTGAAGACTACATACAAAAGCGTGGAGGAAGACTGATTACAGCCTCCGAAAACAATACTGACAACACGAAGATCAACAGAACGACAATTACCAGAAAACAAAAATGAGAAGAAAAACGTCTCAATAGACGTTTTAAGCGACTAATAAACAACATCTTACAAGAGAAAATATGGACGTGGCTAAGAAAGAGAAACATTAAGAGAGAAACGGAATCTCTCCTGATAGTAGCACGAAACAACGCTATAAGAAACAATAATATCAAAGCGAGAATAGATAAGACGCAACAAAACAGCAAACGTGGGTTATGTGGTAATAGAGACGAAATGATCAATCATATAACAACCGAATGCAGCAAATTAGCACAGAAAGAGTATAAGTCTAGACACGACTGAGTAGGCAAGGTGATCCACTGGGAATTGTGCAAGAAATTTTTAATTTGAAGATACGAACAAATGGTATAAGTACAACCCAACATCAAACCTGGAGAATGACACACACACAAACTCCTTTGAGATTTTGACATACAAACGGATCACTTAATATCGGTCAGACGACCAGACCTTATAATAATAATAAAAAAAGAGAACCAGCAAAATTGTGGACTTTGCTGTCCCGGCTGACCCCAAGGAGTAGACAATAATGATAATAACAATAATGATAATATTTAACTTAGGTTGAGTTTTCTTCCATTTACATTATATATATATATATATATATATATATATATATATATATATATATATATATATATATATGTGTGTGTGTGTGTGTGTGTGTGTGTGTATATATATGTATGTATGTATTGGGCAGAAAGGCGCCCTCGTCTAAGGACAAAGCCATAGTGAAGTCAACCCTTCCAGAAGAAATTAACTACCACATCACAACTGAAGAAGGAAAAGCGAACATCAAATCTTTCCTTGAGTTGCAGGGATCCTTTAACGGGAAAATTCTAGGAGAAGGTACTTTACATAGTCACCAGTAATCTTGCTATGCTTGTCACTGGGCCGTGGCTATGCAGACCCAGGCTGTGACATAAGTCTCGTAAAAGCATATGCCAGTATAATACAATGACGTACGAATGTGTTAATACCTTATCATTTTACACATCTAGTATATTTTTCACAAGCTGAATTATTCATCAGATATGGTAAAAACTGCTATCATCTGTCAAGATGTGGGAGCTATATATATATATATATATATATATATATACAGTGTTGGTGGGGGTGACAATCGTTTTTTAAGGACTGTATTTACTTTAGCATCTCATTTTATCTACCGTGCAATAATCTGGCTCTGTCTTCATAGAAAGGCAAGAATTACCCCCCAGTTATTTTAGATTTTGATACGGTCAAATTTAAACAACGACACATTCTTAGTTTGGCTTGGGTTTTATGGCATATCAACCATTTTAGGTTATTCAATGCCAAATCCTTTTTATACATGTATTAAATGTATATGATTTGGTTTGGTTAGATTTTATGGCATATCAACCATTATAGGTTATTCAATGCCAAATCCTTTTTATACATGTATTAAATGTATATGATTTGGTTTGGTTAGATTTTATGGCATATCAACCATTATAGGTTATTCAATGCCAAATCTTCTTTATACATATATTAGATATATATGATTTGTGCACATATTTTGTTGATCACATCTTTAAACGAGCCAGAACACATATTTTAGGAAACAGTTAAATGGTTTCAAGTATTTCTACTTACTATTAATCATTTACATGCACACAGCGAAATGGCCCCAAGTATTGCAATATAATAGTCACAATTTAATATCAGTCATATTTTGCACACACAGTTTGTTCTATTTGATCCATAGATAGGACCCTATCAGGTGCTACCACTCCGGGTCAGAGTGAACCTCGGATTAATGCCACTAAAGTGGTTCTTCACATTTCGCAAAGGTCCAAGACCGGAACCTCGCTATCATATAGTTAATTGTCATATCCAGGATACACGTTGGGGGCGGATCTAACCTCTCTGCTTAGAGGCAGTCGGCATATTCTACACCCCCTGCCGACAAGCCTGCCACACACAATAATGATAATAATATAGACAAACTTTTTACCACTAAGACGGCTTATGCTCTTATCTATTGTTGCATATAGTGATGCTTTACTCCCTCTTCCCCCTTCTCTTCCTCTCTTTATTCATTTGTGCAATGCAAAACTATCGTAACAAATTGGAAGACACCTGGACACCTGGACATGATGGAATATATATATAGTGCTACAGATTATTCCCATCTATACACCACAGATTGGCTCAATCCCTGGTCTCGTCATACCAAAGACTTCAAAAATGGTACTTGATACCGTCTTGCTTAGCACTCAGCAATATAAGGTACTTATCAAGGGTAAAGTGGAGCAATCCAGGGAAAGGAGTAGCGCCCTCCTCTACACCTTCGTGTAGTAGCTATTGAAAAGGGAGCCTTCTGGTCGCCCTCCACTATGGTCGCCAATTTTACTTTTACTGACTCTAATCCAGGAAGACTCCAAAAAGAAAATACCATGAGCAACTACAGACCAATAACATGCTTATCGATGATATGGAAAATCCTGACTTCACGAATAAGAGAAAATCTACCACTCGTTCTAAAGTCGAGAGCTATTTCCTGTGAGAAAAAAAAGAATGTCATAATGATCCAGAGGGAAAACGACCAACTATATAGAGACCAACACATACTAACAAAGGCAAAGGCTAGGAAGAAAAATATAGCCATGCTACGGAGAGACAACAAAAAAAGGGATTTGACATGACCCCACAAACGTAGATAATGGAATGTTTGAAAAGGCGCAAGAGATCAGAGCAAGTTACAAATTTAATTACGAGAGCATAGAAAAACTGGAGAGGGGAACTAGTCGTAAAGGGACAAACCCTTGCAGAAGCAAAAATTCAAAGACACATCCTCCAGAGAGAGACATTATCGCCACAGGTATTTGTTATTGCAATGATATCGCTAAATTATCTCATAAAAAATGCCTATTAGGCTACAAACTTACACAGTCACCGGAAAAGATAATCAATCTCATATTAAGGAATATTCAGTTTAGCGTAAGTATAATTTGAATGACAAAGCCGTTCTATTTCAAACAATTCAGTTTAGCATAAGCCCACAATTTCAATGTCAAAAACAGTTCTATTTCAAGCAGTTCAGTTTAACATTAGTACACAATTTAGTTCTATTAGATGCTACCACTGCGGGGCAAAGTGGACCAGGGAGCGATGGCAATGAAGGGGTACTCTGCATTCTCCAAAGCCCCAAAATTACTGGAACCTCACCATTAGATTTTTTAGTGTCATATACAGGAACTTCATTGAGAGGGGTCTTACCCTTCTGCAGAGATGCAGTCGGTGAATTCTACAGCTCTAGCCGACTGGGCAAAGTCTAATTTGGCTTGGTTTTCTTTGTTTAATGGCATATCAACCTTCAAGGGTTAATGCCAGAACCACTTTTGTAAAAGAACAGTCGTGATACTATTCACCCATAGCTGGGGAGGTTAAAATAGTTTATACCTTTCCCAAGAGTACTGGTCTTAATAATAGTGTGACTGGAGTTCAAACTCGCTTATAACGATGTTGCAGTCCTGTACGTTAGCTACTACGCCACGGAGATCCCCGGGAATAGTTTAGATTCATGGATCAAATAAAGGACTCAGATCTAATTTTTCTGAAAGTTACTGATTTTGAGAAAAGTTACCTGGAGAAGGCCGGAGAGCACAGAAGCTGAATTGTGAAAATAACAATCAAATAAAGACAACAGTTAAAATTATAATAATTATAATAATAATAAAAATCAGAACAATTCTTCCTTTCTGTCTTTTGCTTAATGACATATCAAACATTGTTGGTAATTTAATGCCAAAACCATCCTTGTAGAAGGAACCGTTTGCTCGGGGATAAGAGGTTCATGCCTTTCCCCAGGGTATTAGTCCGAAAGTGAATGTAATAGAACGACTGGTGATCGAAATTGCTTCTTACCCTATCGCTGTTCAGCACGTTTACCACAACGCTGCAAGGTCTTTCCCTAGACAAGTACAATAATTGTCTCATATAAAATAAAAATAATTTTGTATTTAATTGATTCCCTCATTTTAACCAAATTTAATTTCCATTCACTCCCAAATAAATTACCCCCACGCGTCGGCTTGGGCTATAACATACGTCGATAGCACCTCTGTAGAGGGATAAGACCCGTCCCTAACGAGAGTTCTCTGTAGGACAGTAAACTGTATTTGATGGTGAGGTTCCAGTCCTAGAGCTTTGAAGAATCTGGAGTACCCCTTCATTACCATTACTCCCAGGTACACTCTGACCTGTAATAGTATTATTAGTAGTTGCTGAGAGGGTTCAAATAATGGATAATATAAAACTGTTCACTCATTTACTAAGGATTATCATTATCATTATTATTATTAGTCACTGGAAACCATATTGCAGTGTGGAAATTATTTGTATTACATAGGAATACTTGATAAACAGAATTACTGATGTTAAATAGTAATACTTGAAACCATTTAACTATGTGCTAACAAATTATTAATATTGAAAAAGAATCATTAGTGTTAGATAGGAATATTTGAAACCATTTTACTGTGAGCAAATAAATGATTAATATTAAATGGAATTATCATATTTACCAACCCCTCCGCTCGGACAGGATATGACACAAGGTCAATTTTTTAAGCGGAGTTTAACAGGTTTTAATTCAGAGTTTTCCTTCTCCTAGACTAGTTGCCTCACCAAGGCTGGAAAACCTAGTCTGCCCTACTATTTACCCATAGCTGGAGGGAGAATAATTGGATTCATACCTTTCCCAAGGTTATTAGTGCTATGTGAAATGCAATCAGTCTCATCCAGGATTTGAACTCGTGTCGCCGTGTCCATTTCCTGCGACGATATTAAATGGTATTATAAATGTTAGATAGGAATATTTTAAGTTATCCAACTGTGTGCAAACAAATGATTGATATTAGAGAGAAATTATTTGTGTAACCAAGGAATTCTTGAAATGATCAAATTTTGTCCTAAGAAAAGAGCTCTAACAAATAGTTTTAAAATAAAATTACCAATAAAATAGTTGCTTACAAATCATATATATAAATGTATATAATGCAAAGCTCTTCGAACGAATCGAGCACTCTGGTATCCGGTAAGGTATAAAATGTAAACAAACGAACGCTACTACTTAATACCTTATAATTCCCTAGCTGACGTGGTACGCTTGTTGGCCGGGCGGTCTGATACTAAGTCTAACGTAAAGTTGGGCGGGTTTCGATCCCA
Organism: Sepioteuthis lessoniana; assembly: GCA_963585895.1. Classification (NCBI taxonomy): domain Eukaryota; kingdom Metazoa; phylum Mollusca; class Cephalopoda; order Myopsida; family Loliginidae; genus Sepioteuthis; species Sepioteuthis lessoniana. Next base: position 13,638,802 of record OY757917.1, on the reverse strand, counting down.
GCTTCAAGCGTCCTACGTGTCTAGCCACACTGAAGAGTTGTGATGCAACGAAACAGTCTGTCTGTGCATGACTATATATATATATATATATATATATATATATATATATATATATATATATATATATATATATATATATATATATATATTAAAAAGCAACTAATTTACAAGTGTTTGTGACAATTTACATAAGAAAAGAATTCGTAAACTTTACAAGCAAACACACCTTTTAGTTTCTGAATAATTTTTCATGGAAAGGATGGGTTTGATGTGCGAGATCACGGATATTAGGTTGCAGATTTAAGAGATTGAGTCATAAAATCACCACGTTCTATGTTCTAAACGCGTCTGTTTGTTCAGTAAATAATGTATATGGCTAAATACAGATTCCACCATATACGAACTTAGAAAATTTAGTAAAATGAGCCCAACAGTTGCAACAATCATGGGAATTGGTAAAGTAAAAATGCAAACGCACCTTAAATTCTTGGGTAATATTTTTATTGGAAAGGATGGTTTTGGTGAGGCTGCAGTTTTAGAACTACAGAGAGTTTGGTGCCAGCTCTTTATTGCCATTATACCCATTACCACTCTGACTCGTAATAGAATTAGCTGCTTATGTAAATGTTTAAAAGAATTTTGAATTACATTTATGGATTGGCTCTTAAAACATTGATATTGCAACTAAATATGAAGTGTTTACCTGTTGAAAATGATTGTGAACTTTTTAATATATTGACTTTTAAAACATTGATATTGCAACTAAATATGAAGTTTATATCTGTTTAAAATGATTGTGAATTTTATTGATATATTGGCTCAAAAAACTTTGATATTGCAATTAAATATTAAGCGTTCACCTATCTAAAATGTTTGTGAACTTTTTTAATACATTGAATCTAAAAACATTTTCAGGTTTTTTTTTTAATTTTCGGAAAATAACAACCACACACATAATTAATAAAAAAAAGGAAATATGAAATTAAAAAATGCAATTAAAAGAACTTTAATTGAAAATTAGAAAGATTTGGTTTTTGTGAAGTAGATCAATTTTATCCGTAAAATTTAGTGACCTTTTCCAATGGATGATTCCATTTTCATTAAGGCTAACGTTGTTGGTCAGAGAGACGTTCAAGATTGATAGCAACACTCTCATAGTCGAGAATGATTATAAAAGCTCACAACAAAACAATCACTCGTTTAAAAGAAAGAAAAAGCAAAAGAAAACAAGTTGTAACATACCCATACATGAATACGTGAAATAGACATATTCATACCGGTACGCAGAACGTTCATAATGTCCATAACGCACATATAGATAACATAGGAATCCCGAAACACGAAAAAAAATTACGACTTCTTAGTTCAGGTACGAAACTTTTTATTACCTTTGAGTTAAAAGGTTTTCGACCTGAGGAAGGCCTCGGCGAGCTCCGAAAGTCAACCGTCTTCTTCGGACGCTAAAACTCGACCAACTCCCTGACTTTTTTTCAAATCCACAAAATCCTCCGCGCACACTTCCAGTGCATGACGTCATTCACATCCCGCGGTCATATTTTCTACCTGGGGTTTCTATTGTAACATCTCTGAATGACACGTTCGCTCCGCGCGCGCGTGAACACCTGCGCTCATGTTTGCCCCTCACTAACCCATGCAAAAGGTTCTCAGCCTAACTAAACCGAAAGGCAAGATATATAAAACGAAATCCCTCGGCCATTATATTACAAAGTTGATGAAAGGATATGATTGAATATTAACAAGATAGTTTGATATTTCCAATTTCCACCCAGGAGATTCCTGTTCAAAGTTTACCCCCCCCCCATTGCACGAAAGAGCAGAGTCAGAGAAGTCTGACAACTTCTTGACACTGGTCATATGGACTGTTTTTAATTAGCCAAATACAAAACACAAAGCAAAACAAAACAAAACAAAACAAAAAAACAACGCTACCTTTGTCAAGTTGTGTAACAGTTTACTGAAAGATTTGTTTAATGGTACGTTGTTCGTTTCTGGACATGCCTTACATTGAAGATTTAGGCCACAGTATCTGTCCATTCGTCTCCCAAAGAAGAAACCGCTGACGCAGCCAAGGAATTTTTGGCTCGGACCGTACATCCATGTGCAAGGTACCCGTGATGTAATGATTATCGTCGAAGGAAATGGACACAGTGACACGAGGTCAAATCCAAGACGAGGCTGATTGCATTTCACATAGTACTAATACCCTTGGGAAAGGTATGAATCCAAATATTCTCCTCGCTATGGGGTAAATAACAGAGTGGACTGGGTTCTTTAACTTTTGTTAGGAAACCGGTCTGGGAAAAGGAAAACTCTGAATTCAAACCTGTTAAATACCACTAAAAAAACTGACCTTGTGTCACATCCAGCGTGTCTGTAGGGGTTGGTAAATACATACATCCGTGTGTAAGAGTGGCTTCCGTTTAGAAATTTGAACTTCTGTTACATCCTGCCTATGGCGGAGAGGTTTGACAAACCCTCTTTGAAAGCGGGAAGTGGTGTTTGTTTTGGTGACACTATATTATATAGAAGACGGACGTAAACAAACAAACGTGGGAGCTTTATACTATTCCTAGCAAAAATTATGGAATTAGCTCTGTAAAAAGAATTTTTTAAAAAATTATTTAGCAGGAAATATACATTTAACAGATAAAACGTAACACATTTTCTTCTTCAATAACTTAAAATTCTGACTTTACCAGAAGATTCTGACCTCATAAAATATTTCTTTAACTAAGTAGATTGAATTAGCCAAATTAATGGCACAAGCTATGCTGAGGAAAATATGGAATAACCCAATGTTGAGTAAAAAAAAAAATGGAATAGTCTTGTAATTTGCATTCCTAAAATCAGTGAGCATTTTATAAATGTATTAATTCCAGAATTTTTTTCATGGGTAGTATATAGAGATAGTTTATAAATGTTATAAATATACACATTTACAAATATAGAAACATATATATATATATATATATATATATACATATATATATATATATATATATATTACTCATTTATCCAGACAGCTATGAGTTAATCAAAGACTATATTTAGGCTAATCTGTGTAACACACTCTTTGTGTGTGTCACGTATGCACATAAAGACTGTGAGTTAGAGAGATGTGTGAATAAAATGATGTGTGTGTATGTGCACACGATTCTATGTCAGTATGTGTCTATATGTGTATGACAGAGAGAGAGAGAGAGAGAGAGAGAGAGAGAGACTTTGTGTGTGTCTCTTAGTCATCTTCTTGCTCGTATGCTTGCTTGTATGATTAAGATGTTGAAAAACGTCGGGATAGTTTTTATAGACGTTGTTCCCCTCCTTAAATCCGCCCAGTACCCACATTCCTATCCCCCACCCTCCAGGGTTCTTTATGGTCGCCATGAAAAGTGGGTGAACTTCCCTCGTTTGATCGAGCAATATGAATATTTACGATGCTTAACCCCGCTCCGGGATGGAGCCAAGTGTGTTGTGCGTGAAGTTGGAGTGGGGTGGGTAATAGCGCTGACAGACGAGGAAGGATTAGAAAGATTATGTTGCGCCAACTCATCAATTTCTGTCTTTCTGCCTCAGCACAAACCCTATTTTAGCCGATGGTAAGAAAAAAGCCACAGAAAAAATCTCAGGGAAGAAATAGTGGATAAACTTTAAAAGAAAAAAGTCACAGAAAACTGATCGCCGAAAAACTCACACACACACACACACACACACACAAAAAAAAACACTGATGAACTTTACAAGAAAAAAGTTGCGGAGAAAAGGTCATCGAACAGAAAAATATTACTGGAAAAAATCCCCCATACAAATCGCAAGAAAAAAACCTCAGAAAAACGTCAGGGAAAAAGGTTACCGAAAACGTAAAAGAAGTCAAAGAAAAATATCATTAGAGAAATCACTGATTAACGTCAAAGGAAAAAAGACAGAAAAAAGTCACAAAAAAGACATATGTGATCGAAAAATGTCACTGGAAAAATCACGGTTAAAAGTCACAGAAATCACGAAATCTTTTTTTTCTCCGTTGCACCTAAGAAGAAGGATTCTAACGTGAGAGTGACAACAATCGCCTGGCGAGGGGGTGGGGCTATTTCTGGCCCTGCCCATACATATATCTGTGGGATCTCTTGTTAAACTGTTCATGTGTAGCATAGGATCAAAGGGTAGTATCGGTTCATGACCCTCAACTGTATTCCTCTCTTTTGCCAGAATGTGAAGAAAAAACAACGAGGCATGTTTGATCTTGGGGATTCCTATTCTTGGTCAACATCTCCCCAATGCGCAAAAGAGGTGTCTCACGTCAACATGACAGGTTTTGAAGACAGAGTAATTTTTCTCCTTGGTTCACATGTACTGTATGAGTATTAAACTCACCATATTTCATAACCTACCCACCGTGGAGAGACAGTCAGAGGACGCAGGTAACGTGGTGAGATAGTTAGGGGACCCTGGTAACGTGGAGAGATTGTCAGGGTACGTAGGTAATGAAACGGTTATCGGTGTAAAAACAGATTTGACAATCTAAGTCTAAATCTTACATTTAGAAAGGTATTAATTCTTCTCTTCTCTCCACGGTTTTAAATAATGTAATGGTGCAGATTGGGATCTCTGTCCTTGGTCTTATCCTCATGTTTATATCACATTTAAATCATCGGTGAACCATGCCGAGTAATTCCCCTTTATGTCATCTCTCTAGAAGATAGTTATTTGGCGGTGCCCATCTATTTTCTAAGTATGACGTGACAGGTTGTACTCGGTTACATGGTACCAGTTGCAAGAAATGATCTCTGATTTGTCAACTAGTTTGAATTTAGAGTTTCCTTTCTTCTAGATTGATTACCTTATCAAAGCTAAGGAGCCCAGTGTGCATTATTTATTCACATGTAGTAAGAGATGGAAGAACTTTGAATTCAAAACCAATGGGTGTGAATTTAAAGTTTTCTTTCTCCTATATTGGTTGCCTTACCAAGATTGAAGCGACCAGTCGGCATTACAGATTGTAGAGGAAGGAAAAACTTAGTATTTAAAATCAGTTGAAACTGAAATCATGTCACTATATTACGAATGTCTCTAGTGTAAAACCCATTTATCTGGTCTCTGGATTTTTTTAGAAAGACTTGTAAATGACACTTCTAAGATTTTCTCAACATTTCGTAAAAGAAGGTGAGGCATTTCTTCAACTTAATCAAACAAGAAACTTTATCAGGAATCGATTTGCTTTTTCCTAGCAAAAATAACTAAATAAAAATAGATAATGATTTTTTTTGCTGAACTTTGGTGTCTCAATCGATAAATACTAAATCGATCAGAGAATTACATATTGACAAAGATGCAAACCGAGTGTCTGATAAAAAATCTTTTATTGATACAAATTCATTACAGAATATACGAGTTGTCTTTTTTTTAATGAGAGTATGTGCACATTGAAGTAACGTATGTTAGTTGGTAGAGAGTTCGATAATGGTCCGGGAGATCTGGGTTCAATCCCAAGTCGCATCATACCAAAGACTATAAAAATGGTACTTGATACCTCCTTGCTTAACACTCAGTAGTATAAGGTACGTATCAAGGGTAAAGTGGAGCAATTCAGGGAAAGAAGTAGCGCCCTCTCCTACACCTCATTGTAGTAGCTATTGAAAAGGGAGCCTTCTGGTCGCCTTCGACTACAGTCGCCAACTCTACTAACTTTTATATCATAAAATGATGATGTCTAGGTAACAGTCTAGACATCAACACAAGGCATACTCGTGCTACAGCGTATATATATATATATATATATATCCCAATTTTTGAACAGTTGTTATTTGTGAAACACAGTATTATGCAAGTGCAAGTCAACTGGGACTGTAAAATGCGCCGACTGCATTTGTGCATCTCCTGAATATGACACTAAACCATTTCATAGTGAGTACTCCTTTACTGTAATTAATTCCAGGTCCACTCGGACTCGGAGTGTTAATAGTTGTTAAGGCCCCATCGGTGGGTCAAATAGAATTGTTTAACCATCACACGTTGTCTAAATAAACGGCAGATTTTAAATTGTTAGTGTTAGATAGCAATACTTGAAACCATTTAACCAAATCTTATATATGTAATATAATGACCGAGGGATTTCGTTTCATATATCCTGCCTTTGGGTTTAGTTTGGCTGAGAACATTTCGCTTAGCGCATGGGTTAGTTAGGTGCAAACTTGAGCGCAGGTGTTGACGCGCGCGCGGGGAGGATGTGTCGTTCACAGATGTCAAAATAAAAATCCCAGATAGAAGGGTGACCGCGGGATGTGAATGACGTCATGCACCGGAAGCGAGCGCTGAGGGTTTGGGAAGATTTGAAAAAAGTCAGTGAGTTGAGTTTCCTGCCTCGGAAGAAGAAGGTTGACTTTCGCTTGCTCGCCGTGGCCTTGCGGCGGGTGCGCACGTGCTTTTGGGCAGATGGAAAAGTCAGGTGTATCTCTCTCCTTACGTCGAAAAAACTTTAAACTCAAAGGTTTCGTACCTGAACTGAGAAGTCGTAAGTGTTTTTTGTGTTTCGGGATTCCTATGTTATATATATAAATGTTACATATATTTAATATATATTTATAACGAGGATTTGGCATTAAATAACCTATAATGGTTGACATGCCATAAACTCCCAACAAGCCATGGGTAAATAGTAGGGCAGACTGAGTTCTTCAGCCTTGGTGAGGCAACTAGTCTAAGAGAAGGAAAACTATAGATTCAAAACCTGTTAAACTCAGCTTAAAAAGTGACCTTGTTTTATATCCTGCTCGAGCGGAGGGGTTGGTAAATATGGATATGCCATAAAATCAACCAAACGCTTTATATTTATTTTATATGTATAAAGATGATTTAGCATTAAATAACCTGCAGTGTTTGGTATGCCATAAAACCAAACCAAACCAAATCATATATTGTCAATATATATGTATAAAGAGGATTTAGCATTAAATAACCTGCAATGGTTGATATGCCATAAAACCGAAACAACTTAAACCCAACCCTCCTTAGCTTCTAGAGTTATGCTCTTGCGACGTTTTCTTGTCTCGTAACCTGGAAATATATGCTATGGATAAGATTCGAGAAAACTCTCTGAAATGAATTCAATGCCAAGAAGAAATTATTTTTTCGGTGTAGAGAAACAATGTGAGAAAAACTTAGCCATCATTTAAAATGATCAGCCGTTTGATTGTCAATCCTTGTTGATTTATTCAATGCAGAAATCTTTTATTTTATAAGCAATTATAAGTTCCACGTATTTCAAACATTTATATGGTTAGAAATATGTCAAACAGTTATACGGTTAAAAATATCTAAAACAATCATATGGCTTCTTCAAGTATTTAAAAAAATTATATAGCTTAAAACAATTTATGATCAGAGAAATTTTAAACAGTTATAGCTTTAAGTAATTATTCTTAATACAAATAATTTGTAAACTCTTATATGGATTACCCGTTCGTCTTACTTCCAGGTCCACTCTGACCCGGAGTGGTAGTACCTGTTAGTGTTTCATCAATTGTTCAAAGAGATCTTTTGGAATATTATTAGGAATGCTCCAAGCCATATAACTGTTTAAGCATTATTTGTATTATTTAGGAATACTTGAAACCCTAGAATTGTTTAAAAGTTATTTGTATTAAATAGGAATAATTGAAACAATATCACTGTATATAAGCAAACGATTATTATCATTATTTAAAAAAAGTTATAATTATGAATCAAAAAACACAAATGATAAAACGTCGGCATTCAATAGGGGTCGATATGCCGTTAAATAAGCCAAACTAAAGCTAATAATAAAAAATCATGCAAATTTATGTTTTTTTAGGTAAATATTCCTATTTAATAATAATAATAATAATAATAATAATAATAGCAATAATAATAATAATAATACGGCCAGACGACAAGACCTAGTGATAATTGACAAAAAAAAAAAAAAAAAAGAAAAAAAGAGAACCAGCTGAATAATGAACTTTGCCGTCCCGGCGGTTCACAAAGTCAAATTAAAAGAAAGTGAAAAGATAGAAATAATATCTAGACCTTGCTAGGGAACTAAAAAAAAAACCCAATGAAACATGAAGGTAACGGTGGTACTAATTATTATTGGCGGACTTTGAACAATCCCCAAAGGATTGATAAAGGGACTTAAAAATCAGAGGACAAGGAGAGACCATCCTGATTACAATATTACTAAGATCAGCCAGAATACTGAGCAGGGTCCTGAAAACTTAGTGGAGACTTGTCTTCCCTCAAACTCCAGTAAAAACCATCAGTTAACGCTCGTGTGAAAAACTCTCAAAGGGGTAAAATAATTATACAGCAATCGACAGAAATAAAGATAAAGAAAGTGAAAAGATGAACAAATACCTGGATCTTGTCAGAGAGCTGGAAATGTTTTGAAATATGATGGTGACTGTGATACCAATCGTTGTAAGAGCTTCAGAAACAGTTCCTATGAAACTGAAAAAAGATTCGAAGAACTTGAGATTAGAGTAAGTATTGAAACCGTCTCGACGACAGCACTACTGAAATCGATTAAAAAAGTTAGAACAATCCTGGAAACTTGAGAAGACTTGCTGTCACTCAATCTTCAATTCAGAAACATCAATTAGAAAATGTGTGAAAAACTAGCAAGGAGTAAAATAATTTTCAGAAGAACAAAAAGGATTTTGAAAGGGAACAAGAAGAATAGATAACCTACCTTTTATAAATTAGCTTATCCTTGAGGTGGTGGAAACAACGCGGAAGATTTTAATCATAGCATGCATAAACTACAAAAGGGCAAATGATATGATCCCGTAAACTTGGATAATGGAATATCTGAAAATGTTCAAAATAACCGAGAAAGTTATAAACTTCATTCCGAAAGTTATAGAAAACTGGAAAGTGGAATTAGCATCAGAATAACAAAGCCAAGCAGAGGTTACAATCCAAAGAGGCATCTTCCATGGTGACTCATTATCGTCACTGCTATTTGTTAGAGCAATGAAGCGGCTTAATTATATACTTAAGAAATGCTCATTGGTGCTACAAATTTACAAAACCACAGGAAAAGATAATCCACTTCAATACATGAATAATATTAATATATTTACCCCAAGAAAAAAAACCCAGAAGCCCTTATACAAATGATAAGAATATACAGTCAGGATATAGGAATGGAATTTGGGATTAAAAAATGTGCCCTGCTGATACTGAAAAAAGGAGAAAGAAAAACTAAGGAAGGAATTGAACTATAAAACCAAGAAAATATTAGACCACTTGGAAAATATTTACAAGTACTTGGGAATATTGGTAAAGAATGCTACCAATTAAACATAGGGGAAAGAAAAAATAAGAAAGGAATACCTCAGAAAAATTAGAAAACTTTCCGAAACCAAACTTTGCAACAGAAATATCATCAAAGGAATAAACACTTGGGCAGCCACCCTTGAAAGATATTCTAAACAATTCTTAAAATAAGAATTCAGGGTAAAAACTCTGACAAATGGACCAAATGACAAGGAATTTCATGATGATGCTCAAAGCCAATTGCCCAGTCGGCTGGTGATGTAGAATACACCGACTGCTTCTCTGCAGAGGGGTAAGACCACCACCCCACCCAACGAGTGTCCTGGATATGACACTAAACAATCTGATGGTGAGGTTCCAGTAATGCTGGAGCTTTGAGGAATTCGGAGAACACCTCCATCGCTGGCCCGGAGTGGTAGCATCTGATAGGGTCCTATCTAAAGGTTAAATAGAACTAAATTGTGAATTTATGGTAAATTGAATTGCTTGAAATAGAACTGCTTTAACATTAAAACTACGTACTTATGCTAAAATGAATTGTTTGAAATAGAACTGTTTTGATATTTTACGGTATGAAAATAAAAATCTATACTTATACTAAACTGAATAGTTTGAAATAGAACTGTTTATATGCATAAAGCAAAACCGGGCCATTGGTCTAATGAGTAGAGTGTTCACCAAAGATCCGGGTTCAATCCCAGGTCGCGTCACACCAAAGACTCAAAAATTGGTACTTGATGCTGCCTTGCTTAGCACTCAGCATTATAAAGTACGGATCAAGGGTAAATGGGAGCAATCCAGGGAAAGGAGTAGCGTCCTTCCCTACACCTCATTGTAGTAGCTATTGAAAAGGGAGCCTTCGGGTCACCTTCGACTATGGTCGCCAGCAACTTATAATGTATAAAAATGAATTTTGCATTAATGACCTACAATGTGCCATAAAACCAAACTAAACCGAACCTAATGACCAAAAGATGATATAGACAGACTGTACATGTCAAGAAAAGAAGGAGGGAGAGGACTCGTCCGCATTGAAGATTGCGTCGATGCAACAATTCGAGGACTGAAGGAATACGTTAAAAAAAGCAAAGGAAGACTAATTAATGCAGCCAATATCAACATAAGAACAAAAAAACAATTACAAACAAACAAAAACAACAACAACAATGTCTAGAAAGGAAAAATGGGAAGAAAAACAATTGTATGGACCATTGTTAAAATGAATAAGGGAGGAACTTATACAAATGAAGCAATGGATAAATAGATTATTAACGATATACAAGCCCTTACATCCAAGAGATGATAGAGACAAACCCTATATACAGTGTAACCTGGAGTTGTCGGGACCGGAGAATAAGAATCTTATATCAGGGTTTGGTCTATTTTGTTGAGGTAACACAGGCTCTAATTTGCGACCAGATAAAATCTTTCTTATATCCGGGTCCCTTCTTATATCTGGGTCTCTTATATCCGGGTTACACTGTATTAAAAAAGAGGAAAACTGGCCAGTAATTAGGTGTGTACGGATTAAATAATTCAAAGACTCAAAAAATATACTAAAAAGCGCAAAGAAAGACTTATTTCAGCAGCCAATAAAAACTAAGTCAACATAAAAATAAACAGGAAAACAACAATGGGAACAAAAACAACTGTATAGATACCTCAAGCTACAAACTGGGAATATTACACATGGGATGACCAGGATATAGCTCAGGAGGGAAACCCTAAAGAGAGAAACTGAATCTCTTTTGATTGCAGCAGAAAATAATACCATAAGGATTACTTATATCAAGTCGAAAATTGATATTACACAACCAAAGAGAAAGTGCTGATCATTTGGAGACAAAAAGGAACGATTAACATACTAAGCGAATGTAGCAAATTTGCACAAAAGGAATACAAGACAGAGTACGAGTGAGTGGGGAAGATGATCGACTGGGAATTGTGCAAGAGATTTTAAAATGTCACAGAACCAAATGGTAATACACAAACCAGAATCCGTTTTAGAGAATGAGACCCGTAAAATTCTCTGAGACTTAAAAACGGATCAGCTAATCCCGGCTAGAGAAGCTGACCTTGTATTAGATAACAAAAAAAAAAAAATGAACTTGTCATGAAGTGTATTTTGCTGTTCCGGTAGTCGACAAAGTGAAAATCAAAGGAAGCGAAAAAATGGCCAAATATTAGGATCTTGCCAGAGAACTGGAAAACAGTGGAACAAGAAAATGATTAGTGATACCAACTGTAGTTGCCATGCTATGAACAGTTCCCAAAAAGTTTCGAAAAAAGACTGGAGGAATTGGAAACCAGTGGAAGAATCAAGATCGTCTACATCACAGCATTTTAAGATCAGCTAGAATACTCTGAAGAGACTTGGAGAGACTTGATTTTTCTCAAAATTCGGTAAAAGATCACCAGTTTAATCTGATGTGGAAAACTCGCTGGGAGTAAAATGATATATATATATATATATATATATATATATATATATATATATATATATATATCAGAACCCTGAATGAATCGATTTTAATTCACTCAAGATTGAACATACGGATATTTTAAGGATTACTGTAAATGATCATAAACGCAGATCAGTACATCCGCAGGTTCTAAAATAAGGAGTGTATCAACAACATTCACATGAATATACAGAATATTCACTTAGAGCCTTAACATAAATAAAAACTATTCCATATACAATCTCATCAGATACAAAGAATGGTTTTTAAAAATTTAAGAATCAAGAGACATAATCTTAGAATTTAGAGACATAATCATCAAGAAACGATATTATCAGCTTTTATGATCCAAATTGAATTCCATCTGCAAAGTCATAATCGTGTTATTAGCTTACTCTATATTTCTAGGACGTACCAATGATATATATAATTTAAAATAGGATAAAATGTCGGCCCAGTCAGCTGGGGCTGCAGAATACACTGACTGCATCTCTGCATGAAGGGTAAGACTCCCCTAACGAGTGTCCTTGATATGACACTAAACAAACTGATGCTGAGGCCTCAGTAATGTTGGAGATTTGGGGAATGCGGAGAACCCTCTTACTGCCATCGTTCCCAGGTCCACTCTAACCTGGAGTGGTAGCACCTGGTAAGATCGTATCTAGGGATCAAATAGAATTAAACTGTGTTATTAAACTAAAGTGAATTGTTTGAGATAGATGTGTTTTAACATTTAACTGTGTTTGAAAAAACTGTACTTTTACTAAACTGAATTGTTTGAAATATTTATCAAATGACTCTATTCGGCGGTAAATGACCCTAAAAGGGTTGATACGCCATAAAACAAAACAACCAACCAACCAACCAACAATAAAATGTCAAGAGACGATGAGTTTGGAATTATTCAAATTGAGAATCTATAAGAGAACTCCTATGATTCTCCAGGAATGCTCAATGTATAATTATTAAAAAATAAATATATGAATATCATCTAGAGGATATATGTCCTCGTGGTGTAATGGTTAAAGCGATGGACTGCGGAGTCGTAGTACGCGAGTTCGCATTCCAGTCGCGCTATTACGTTCACTTTCGGGCAAATACCCTTGGGAAAGGTATGAACCCTCTTATCCTCCCAGCTATGGGTTAAATAGTACCACTTCTGTTTTTCTAGGAGAATAGCCTTGGCATTAAATAACCTACAAAGGTTGATATGCCATTAAACAAAGAAACCAAACCAGAACATAAGTTGGGAATGATTCAAAAAAAGAGTTCTAATAAATCTCCAGGAGTGCTCAATATATGATAATTAATATATAAATATATAAATCTTTAAATTTCATACGGAGTAAATTCATATAATTGGAAGAAAAACTTAACAAACCGTCAGAGAAACCAACCAATTCACGTATGTGATGGCTATCCGAAGAGGTTGGTTCCTCATTTGGAGTGAACAGCTGAAATAAATTTATAATTGCCAAATAACGGTCTGTAGAGTTTTTCTTCAAATTCTTTATATATATATATATATATATATATATATCAGAGGTGACTTGAGTTTTTCATTGTTACTCGGGCTTAAATCTTAATATAATCTTATGTGTGTTATATACATGTGTTATGCGTTTGTGCTATGTGTATATATTATACGTATGTATGTGTGTTGTGCGTGTGTCATTTATGAATTCATTTTATGTGCTTGTGTTGTGTGCGTATGTATGTGTGTTACGTGTGTGTCTGCTATGCGTGCGTGCGTGTGTGTGTGTGTGTGTGTGTGTGTTTACTGAACCTTCCGCAAGAGCTGGATGCGGCACGAGGTCAATTTCTAAGCGGAGTTTAACAGGTTCAGTGTTTTCCTTCTCCTAGACCGGTTTCCATACCAAGCCTTAAAGAGCCAAGTCTGTTTTACTCATAGATGGAGGGAGAATTGTTGGATCCATACCTTTCCCAAGGGTATTAGTGCTATATGAAATGCAAACAGCCTCGTCCAGGTTTTGAACTCGGGTCGCCGAGTCCATTTCTTACGTCAATAGCCATGACACAACGAGCGTTTTGTGTGTGTGCGTGTGTATGTGTGTGTGTGTGTGTGAATTCTAAAAGTCACACTTAGAAGTTAATAACCGTGAATACCAACACTCCCAAAGTTTAAGTTGATATTTTGGAGATAATATGATTTAATTTTATCTTTATTTGTTATCATCTTCATTTCTATCAGCTAGATCATAATAGTATTATATGATTACTCCATATTTTAAAGACATACCACTAATTTAAGTATATATATATATACATTAACATAAGAAAATAAATAAATAAGAAATAAAAAAATATACAGATTTATATAATTTGAGCTTCGTCGAAAACGAGGAATGGTTCGAAATCTCTCGATGAACTAACGGAACGTATATTCTGCACAAAGTTTCTAATGTCAGATGACGTATATTAAAGAAACGAACGCTGATTCATTGATCAAACGGCCGATTTTTCTTGTCATAAACAGCCAACTTTTCTTGTTATACAACTTTTACAAATTTTTATATATTTTCACACTTTTTATACATCCATGGCTAACTAAACATCACTAATATAAACCCTCATAGCCCTGATGATGGTTCAGCAGAACCGAAACGCTATAGTGTCGACTTTGTTTCTCAATAAATCTTCCCTTTCTATTTGGATTACTTGTTGTCAATTTTTCTTCACACACACACACACACACACACACACACACACACACACACACACACACACACACACATATATATATATATATATATATATATAAGTTTGGATTGTATAGACTATTAGTTTCACGTCAATGCGAACATCATCTCGCTTATGCGATCATTGATTCAATGATTATATGGGCAAAAAATTGGCTGTTACCAACCATCGTTGACTCGATATCTTCACAATCCTAAAATATATACGAGGTGCCTTCAATAAGTTTCCAGACTTTTTTCATATGGTCACTTTTATTGATAGTACACACATGAAACTCTAGTCCCCTTCGAAGTAATCTCCTCCGGCTGCTATGCACTTGTATCGTTCCAACTTCTGGAAGGCCCCATGGAAGTCCTCTTGTGTGAGCATGTCAATGACCTTCGTCAGAGCCTCTTTCATTTCCTCATTTGTCTCATAACGACAGCCTCTGAGCTTAAGAAATAACCAAAAGTCACAAGGAGCAAGGTCTGGACTATAGGGAAGGTGAGCAACTGTCTTCATGCCTCTCTTGGTCAAATAGTCTGTGACAAGGATGGAGTTGTGGACCTGTGTATTGTCCTGGTTGAAATGCCACTGACCCGATTTGAAGAGTGCTGGCCTCTTCCGGCGGAATCTCTTCCTGAACTCCCTTAAAACCTCAACATAGTAACCCTAACCCTAACCCCTTGGCCGATCGCCTCTGGTGTTCTTACTTCCTTACTCCTCCCACACCTCTCATCATCCCTCACAGACTACCTGCCTTCCTTGAATCTCTTATAGCACTCAAAAACTGATGCTCGATTCATGCAAGATTGTCTGAAGCATTCCATACGTTTCTGTGGCATTTTTTCCAAGTTTAAAATAGAATTTTATTGCATATCGTTCTTCTAAAGTGTCCTCACGTCCAGATTGCATTTTTGAAATTCACCAGCTGTGACAAACAGGATTTAGTAGGGTGTATTCCAATTCCTGCTGTAGCTGTTCATTTGAACCTGAAATCCTAAACATTGGTCAGTCATCTCATAATATGTATAGCAGTAACATACTGAATTTTCAAGTGTCTACGACAATTTTAAATACCAGTACCAAAATGTCTGGAAACTTATTGAAGGCACCACGTAATTCCCGTAGTGTATTGGCTTATGTCCCAGACTACGACATCGTAGTACGCGAGTTCGAACTCCAGTCACACTATTGTGTTCACTTTCGAACTAATACCCTTGGGAGAGGCATGAACCTCCTTATCCCCGCTGCTATGGGTTAAATAGTACCACTACTGTTCTTCAACAAGGATGGTACTGGTATTAGATAAACCATGAAGGTTGATATGCCATTAAATAAAGAAACCTTAAATAGTACCACTATACAAATAAATAGTTCTATTTCAAACAATTCAGTTTAGCATAAGTACACTGTTTAAATGTCAAAACAGTTCTATTTCAAACAGTTCAGTTTAGCATAAGTACACAGTTTAAATGTCAAAGAGTTCTATTAGACTCATAGATAGGACCCTACTAGGTGCTACCCCCTCCGGCCCAGAGTGGACCAGGGAGCGAGAGCAATAATGGAGTACTCCACATTTCCCAAAGCTCCGGCATTACTGGAACCTCATTAGATTGTTTAGTGTTATATCCAGAACACTCGTCTTACCCCTCAGCAGAGATGCAGTCGGTATATTCTGCAGCCCCACCTAACTGAGCCATCTCTCTTTCTCTCTTTCTCTCTGACAATATATATATATATATATATATATATATATATATATTCGTATTTGAATTGAGATCTCGGCGGCCTTTAAACGGATGTATGTAAACAATAGTAATTGTGATTCATAACCGTTTAAAATGTACTTCATAGCTAATATCTCCTCGTAGCTAAATGGTTAGAAGCTTTGGCTTGGCGTTTGAGTCAACCGGGTTTTGATCCCAGCTACGGGGAGATACTGTCTAGCCACACTGATGAGTTCTGATAGAACGAAACAGATCTGTCTGTGGATGACTATATATATATATATATATATATATAATGAAAGGACCGGAGGAGAAAGATGTTTGGAAAAGATTAATAACAAAAATATGAAAAAAAAAAAAAAAAAGAAGCGAGAGAAAAGAAAAAGAAGGATTAATATCACTCGCGAGAGAAAAGACAGAAAGAAAGAAAAAAGAAAGAAAGAATCAAAAGCAGAAAATAAAGACACAGGGACAACGAAAAGAAAGAAAGAAAGAAAGATAAGAGGAAAAAGAAAGTAATAACGAGGAAGATGAGGAAAAAAGATGTAAAAGAAAAATGAAAAACAGATTAAGTTGAAGAAAGAAAGAAAATATAAAGAAAAATTGAAAAGACGGAAGAATAAAAAAATGGACGGAGATGAAGAAGAAAGAAAAACATATACATAAAGAAAGTGAAGAGGGTGTCAAAGAAGAGGAAAAAGAAGCTAAGAGTTAAATTAAAAGGAGAAAAAAAGGGAGTCTGAAAGAATGTGTCCAAAAGTCTGTCTTGTTAATCTGTAAATGGGAAGAAAAAGAAAAATAACCGACCGAATCTTAGACACAGAATCAAGAAAAGCGGAAACGGAAGATATATATATATATATATATATATATAATTAGAAGTTGGGAAGAGGTGGAAAAACGACGAAGAGAAGTGACTAACATTGAAAAAGAAGAAAAAAATCAAGGGAAAGGTGTCGGACTAGTGGAGAGAGAGAGAAAGCTAAGGGAGGAAAGGAGTCAATTAGACTCTGCCGGTCCGACAGATGAGAGACTAACGATACGGCGATAGGCAGTGGGTTGATTGTAGACACAAAAAAGATAGACTGACTGACAACGCCACCACCACTGCCGTCGCCGTCGTCGGATGGTGAGGGAGACTGAAATAAGAGACCAACTTTTCACGGCGTGGTGGTGGTGGTGGTTGCATAGAGTTAAAACAAGACAAAGCAAGACAGTGAAAAACAGACTGACCGAGATTGCTGTTTCAGACAACAACCAAAAGAAAGAAAGAAAAAAAATCCAGACGATTTGGGGAGAAGATATACGGAAGGCAATGAAAAGTTGATGCGAGATTGACAGACAGACAGACAGACAATTTTTTTAAGAGCAAAGAAATAAAAATCGAAGATAGGATCAGAAATGCGTAATATGTCCGAAAGGCAAACGAAAATGCGATCTTGTAAAAGGTACGTTGATCTTCATTGTCGGGGCAACACACAAAAGAACGGCGCTAAAGTACATTTGACAGACAAAATAGCCAAGACAAACTACACTAATCAACTGAAAGGTTTGGTTTGGTTTGGTTTATGACAGATCAACCTTTGTAGGTTATTTAATGCCAAAGCCATTCTCCGAGAAGAACAGTAGTGGTACTATTTAACCCATAGCTTGGAGGATAAGGGGGTTCATACCTTTCCCTAGGGTATTTGCCGGAAAGTGAACGTAATAGCGCGACTGGAGTACAAACTTGCTTATTACGATTCCACAGTCCATTGCTTTAACCATAAAACTACGAGGACACCCCCTCAACTGAAAGACAAGAAAAATCTATGGTTGATATTACGCTAAAATTAACTTAAAAGACAGAAGAGTGAGCATTGAGAGATTTTAACTTAACGAATAGCCAAGTAAAAATCTTCTAACAGACAGACAAAAGGGCTCATACAAAGATACACTACGTATATACTTGTGTGATGAACAATTTTTTAAGACTCAAATTCCACCTCAAAAACTAAGGATCGTTCATTTCACGAGATATGTATTTGAAACGTCGAAGAAGCTCACCTTATTTCTTGGCCTGACCTTTGCCGTAACTTCGATCCAAAATGTCTCCCGCATAACCTATACCTAAACAAAAGATTTTTGTTAAGATAATAAAGTTTTACTTAACATTGTTTACTATTTATAACAACAGTGCATATGATAGGTACAAATATAAACAGTATACAAAGTTACATAAAAACGTCATTGTCTTCCAAGAAAGAGCAATATCAAGTTGGTTGGTTGGTTTTTATGGCATGTCAATCCTTATAGGTTATTTAAGACCAAATCCGGTTTACATTTCCATAGTTCATTTATTTGCATCGGGTTAAATGGTTTCAAGTACTTTTTTGTGTTTTTGTTTTTGTTTTACGGCATATCAACCACAAGGGGTCATTTAATGCCGGTGGTTTCAAGTACTGCTATCTTAGACGAATAGTTTTATTGGCACACAAGTAAATGGCAGCCTAGTCGGATGGGGATGTTGAATAAGCCGACTGCATCTTCACAGAGGGGTAAGCCCCCCCTCCTAACGAGCTTCCTGGATAGGACTCTAAACCGTCTGATGTTGAGGCACCAGCTCTGGATCTGTGGGAAATGTGGAATACCCCTTCATTGACATTACACACAGGTCCTCTCTGACTCGAAATGGTTGTACCTATTAGGGTCTTATCTAGAGGTCAAAAAGAGCTGTTTAACCATTTAACTGTGTGCAAACAAAACACTGATGATTTGTTAATGTTATATAGCAGTGCTTGAAACCCTTTAACAGTATGCAAATAAAACGAATGGTTTGTTTGTTTGTTTGTTTGTGTTTTATGGCATATCAACCTCTGTAGGTTATTTAATACCAAATCCATTTTTATACAAATAAAGTTATATTTCAAACAATTCAGTTTAGTGAGAGTTTAGCATAAGTACACATTTTAATTATCAAAAACATTTCTATTTCAAGCTATTCAATTTAGTCAAAGAGTTCTAATTCAAACAATTCAGTTTAGCATAAGTACTCAGTTTAATTATCAAAAACATTTCTTTTTCAAGCTATTCAGTTTAGTCAACCAGTTCTAATACAAATAATTCAGTTTTGTATAAGTATAGTTTTTGTTTATAATCAGTTGAATATCAAAACAGTTCTAATTCAAGCAATTCAGTTTAGCGTAAGTACAGTTTCAATGTAAAAAAAAAAAAATTTGTTTTAAACAATTCAATTTAGTATACAAAAACAGTTCTATTTCAAGCAATTCAGTTTCGCGTAAGTACGCAGTTTACTTCTATTTGACCCATAGATAGGACCTTATCAGGTGCTATCACGCCAGCCAGAATGACAATGAAGGGGTATTCCGCATTCCCCAAAGCTCCACCATTACTGGAACCTAACCATCAGATTGTTTAGTGTCATATCCAGGACACTTGTTGGAGAGACCAAGTATATCAAGACCTACAAACACTCAATGACATACCAAGACCAACAGACTAAATAGTATATTGCCAAGTCAGCTGGAGCTATAGAGTACTCCGACTGCACCTCTGCAGACTCTAAATAGTACACTAAATAGATTCTGGGAGTGATGGCAATGAAGGGGTATTCCGCATTCCTCAGAGCTCCAACATTACTGGAACCTCACCATCAGATTGTTTAGCGTCATTATCAGGACACTCGTTACAGAGAAGCAGTCGGTATATTCTACTGCCCCACCCAACTGGGCAAAAAACGTTTGGTGTTAGTACGCAATACTTGAAGCCATTTAAGCGCATACAAACAAATGATTAATTCTAAATAGAATTATTTGTTTTAAAGAGGTATACTTGAAACTATTCTACTGTGTGCAAATAAATGAGCTCTGGCTTGTTTAAAATGTTACCAACAAACTATTCGTTTACAAACGTCATGTATATATATATATATATATATATATATATATATATATATATATATATATATATATATATATTCTAAACGGTTATGAATCACAATTACTATTGTTTATATACAATATATGAATCACAATTACTATTGTTTATATACAATATATATATATTTTATATACAATATATATAAATATATATATATATATATATATATATATATATATTTTAAACGGTTATGAATCACAATTACTATTGTTTATATATATATATATAAACAATAGTAATTGTAATTCATAACCGTTTAATATATATATATATATATATATATATATATATTGTATATAAAATATATATATATTGTATATAAACAATAGTAATTGTGATTCATAACCGTTTAAAATGTACTTCGTAGCTAATATCTCCTCGTGGTTAAATGGTTAGAAGCTTTGGCTTGGCGTTTGAGTCAACCGGGTTTCGATCCCAGCTACGGGGAGATACTGTCTAGCCACACTGATGAGTTCTGATAGAACGAAACAGATCTGTCTGTGGATGACTATATATATATATATATAAACAAGATTTGGCATTATATAACCTATAATGGTGTGATATGCCATTAAACCCAACCAAAAAAGAAAAAAAAACCGTTGAATTGTTTCATATATTGCTATGTGATTCAAATGAGTGTAGAGTTCGCCAATGGTCCAGGAGACCGGGGTTCAATCCCATGAATGACTCAGAAATTGGTACTTGATGTCGTGTTGCTTAGCACTCAGCATTATACGGTACGGATCAAGGGTAAAGTGGAGTAATCCAGGGAAAGGAGTTGCGCCTTCCCCTACACCTCGGCTATTGAAAAGGGAGCCTTTGGGTCACCCTCGACTAAGTTCACCAACTTTACTTATTTAACTGTTTTGACGTCTAAACTGTGTACTTATGCTGAACTGAATTATCTGAAATAAAACTATTTTTACGTTTAACTCTGTGTATTGCCCAGTCGGCTGGGGCAGTCGAATACACCGACTGCACTTCTGCAGAGGGGTAAGACCACCCCCCTAACGAGTGTCCTGATATGACACTAAACAATCTGATGGTGAGGTTCCAGTAATGCTGGGGTTTTGGGGAATGCAGAGTACCCCTTCATTGCCATCGCTCCCAGGTTCACTCTGGCCCGGCGTGGTAGCAACGGATAAGGGCCCTATCTATGGGTTAAATAGAACTAACAGCACACTTATGCTAAACTGAATTGTTTGAGTAAACTGAATAGCTTGAAATAGAAATGTTTTTGACAATTAAACCGTACTTACATTTAAACTGCGTGCTTATGCTAAAGCTGAATTATTTGAAATAGAACTGTTTTTCGACATTAAAACTGTATTTACACTTAACTGAATTGTTACATATAACTGCTTGAATAGTTTGAAATGGAAATGTTTTTGACAATTAAACAGTGCACTTATGCTAAACTGAATTGTTTTAAATAGAACAGATTATTTACATAAAAATGGATTTGGCGTTAAATAACCTACAAGGGTTGATATGCCATAAAACCCAACAAACCAAACCAACGAAAGCAATAGCTTATTTATCTCATAGTTAAGTATAACATTCTCTTTCTTTACCTAATATTAGGCAAGTATACGAGAGTGGTGATATAAAGAAATTATTGAATAAGATAAAAATAAAATTCGACAAATAAAAAAAGTAATAAAATAAAATTAAAAAAAAAAATAGAAAAATAATAATAATAAATTATTGAATGAAATTAGAAATAAAATTCAACAAATAACCATAAGCATTAAAAATTTACATTTTTCCTTTCAGGAAAAGGATTTGGGTCACCTGACCACTTGTTTTTTTTTTACTTTATTTATTCATCTACTTATTTTTCTGTTCTTTCTTTTTAACCAACAACCTTGCTCTAGGACGGTCACTTTTTCAGAGGCTCCTAGAACCCGAAGTTTTCGAAGTTACACACAAGTACACCTAATCGGTGACACGTTGACTTGGCCAGGCACTTATTGTAAGATTACCGTAACCATTCACACAAAGGAATTGAACGTTAAATACCACAAGGAATTTCTAGTCGACTGGGCAACAAAAGCTGGTTGGTTGGTTGAGTTTTATGGCATATCAACCATTGTATGTTATTTAATGCCAAATCCATTTTTATACAAATAATCAATTCTATTTCAAACTGTTCAGTTTAGCATAGAAAAACAGTTTCATTTCAAACAATTCAGTTTAGCATAAATACACAGTCTAAATGTAAGTACATATTTTTATTGTCAAAAACATTTCTATTTCAAGTTATTCAGTTTAATCAAACAATTCTAATTCAAACAATTTAGTTTAGCAATGCTTGAAACTATTTAACTGTGTGCAAACAATAAATAGCATCACCTGAAACTATTTAACTGCGTGCAAATTAAGGAACGCTGGACCGTTTAAAAATAATGTTACCAACACACTGTTCACTTAAAATCATATAATATACGTATAAACAGGATTTGGCTTTAAATAAACATCAAGTGTTGATATGTCATTAAATCAAATAACCTAGTCTATACTTGAAACCATACAACTGTGTTCAAATTATTTATATTAGATAGGAAGACTTGATATGATATAACTGTGTGCAAATTATTTGTATAATAATTGATATCTTATAACAGCGTGCAAAACAAAAACAAAAATTTAAGAAACAACAACACAAAGATGTAAGTATAGATGTATAATGAGCACGATTCCCTAACGTTTGTCTCCGTTAAAATTTCCCACGATTTCACAATGTCACAGAATCATGTGATGTTTAATTCCATCGTACTGTGTTCAAAGTTTCTAAAGTCGTCTTCTTTATATCTGATTGGATTGCAGTTTGTATTCGTGTGTTTATTTCTTGTAGCAAAAACTATCAGAAGCCTGATTTCTTAACGTTAGTCTACGACTGTAAGTTCTACGATCATTGCTCATTGTATCATAATGTTCACCCTCACCACTCGAATAAATGGGATAAACCGTTGCTATCATTGCGTTGAAAAATGTCATGATCCTTTATGTGTGTCTTGCATATAACACTAAACTGCATCAGGTGGTGAGGCTCCAGTTCTGGGCGTCAAGGGAAAGGAATATGGAGTCACCACTTAATTTCAATTATTCTCAGGTCCACTCTGATTCTGATTGATAATACCTGTTAGTCTCACTTGTCAGTCAAGTAGATCTGTTTGAAAAATTATTCGTACAGTTGTTCGTTTTCTTTGTTTAATGGCATATCAACTTTTGTGAGTTATTTAATCCCAATGCCATATTTGTAAAAGAACAGTAGAGGTACTATTTAACTCATACTAAGGGGAATAAGGTGGTTCATACCTTTCCCAAGGGCATCAGTCTGAAAGTGAGTGCAATAGTATGACTTAAGTATTGAACAGGGTTACATGAGACCGTATCAAATGTGTGCAAACAAATGATGAATATCAAATATAATTATTAATGTGAGTTAGGAATCATCATCATCATGTCGTGCCACAGGCACGGATATCCCTGACCCTCTCTCGACACTTCTCCCTATCGTTCATCGCCTCTGGCAGGTCTTCTGGGTTACATTCCGTATCCTCACATAGCTAGCTGTATGTAAGTTCGAGCTGGTCGTCCTGCTTTTGCCTGGGCATATGTGGGGGTCCATAGGAGTACATCACTTATAAGCTCGTCCCTGCTTCTCCAGCAGTGTCCTGCATGTCTGGTTCGTCTAGCTTGGATAGTTTTCGTAATGGGAGGCAGGTGGCCGTATAGTTCGTGCTTTGAGGGTTGTTGCTGCTAGAACTTGTTCAATATTGCTCGCAACATTCTTGTGTAATTGCCGTCTAGCTTCTTCTCCAGCCGTTTAGTTTGCGCCCATGTAGTGCATCCATACAGCAGTATCGAAACGACCGCTGCCTGGAAGAAACTGCGTTTCATTTTATCGGTCATGTCTGATTTCCATATGATCGATAGCCTATCGATAGATGCCCATGCCTTCGTTAACCGTGTGTCGATGTCTTTTTCGGTTGATGAGACACTGCTTCCTTTGGTTTGCTAATTTTTAAACTGCTACATATCCAAATTCAATATATATATATATATATATATATATATATATATATATATATATATATATATATCCAGTCCGCACCAGAAGGCTCTGGGTGTAGATTATTTTTATATAGAATATAGGAGAGATTTCATGTATATCTTTGTGAGTTTTCCACATATGGTTATTGTTATATATCCCTTTGCAAGTTTATATATTAGAAAACTCACATACACAGCGTATACAATGTAACTGGAAGAAAAATCAAACTTTGTTAATTTGTTGGCGAAAACACGGAGGTGCCCGTGGTGTAATGGTTATCGTCGTAGGAAATGGACACAGCGACCCGAGTTCAAATCCTGGACGAGACTGAATGCATTTCAGATAGCACTAATACCCGTGCGGAAAGGTATGAATCCAATTATTATATTGTTGGTGAATAGTAGGGCAGACTGAATTCTTCAGCCTTGGTGAGGCAACTAGTCTAGGAGAAGGAAAACTCTGAATTCAAAACCTGTCAAACCCCTCTTAAAAATTGACCTTGTTTTATATCCTGCTCGAGTGGAGGGGTTGATAAATATGGAAAACAGTATATATATATATTAGATTTTTTTAATATATATACTGTTTTCACCCTTAAATTAAGCGAGTATGTCATCGGAAGAGGCGAAGACACGCATAATTTGAGTGTGAAAACAATATATATATATATATATATATATATATATATATTCAAAAAATTATATATATATATATATATATATACTATTTTCACCCTCAAATTAAGTATGTATGTCATCTGAAGAGGCGAAGATTATATTCTTTGTCGAAATATATTCATAATGACAATCTAACTGTGGTTGTGCTTTCTTCCAGTTACATTATATATATATATATATATATCCTCATTTAACACATGGATATGCGGTGTGCGTATGTCCCATGATGCAACTTGAGCTCTAGAGAAGTGTGGAATCACTTTTTCATTGCCCTTACTCCCTGGTACGCTCTGACCTGTTTTATAATCTAATACAAAATGATTTGTATTATATAAGAATACTTGAAACCATGTACGTATTTATTTTTCCCAACCCTCTCTACCGCACGCAGAATGTGACAGAAAGTCAATTTTTAAGGGGAGTAAAACTGTTTTGAATCCATAGTCTTCGTTCTCCTAGACTGGCTGCCTAACCAAGGTTAAAGAACCCTGATTGCCCTACCATAGCTGGGAGGGAGAACAGATGAATTGATGTCTTTCACCAACGCATTAGTGCCACTTGAAACCGTAGGAATGCGTACAAATAACTTTTTTGTGAAAAAAAAAAAGAAAAACTCCTGAAAATACAAAAGAAAGGAGGATAAAAATTATTAAAAGAAGTTTGTATTCTTTTTTCTATCATGGTGCATCGGAGTCCCCGTGATGTAGAGGTAAACGTGCTGGATTATGTCATCGTGGTAAGCGGGTTCGAATTCCAGTCGCGATTTTACGTTCGCTTTCTGACATTTTGGTTTGGTTTGGTTTCTTTGTTTAATAGCATATCAACCTTTGTAGGTTATTTAATGCCAAAGCTATTCTCCGAAAAGAACAGTAGTGGTACTATTTAAGGGAGGATAAGTGGGGTTCATACCTTTCCCAAGGGTATTTATCTGAAAGTGAATGTAATAGACTAATACCTTTGGAAAGGTATGGACTCCCTTTTCCCCCACCCCAGCTATGGATTAAATAATGCAATTATCATCCTTCCACAAAGATTGTTTTGGGTTATAGATAACCCACAAAAGTTGATATCTCATTAAACAAAGAAGCCGAAACCGAACCATCATTGTGTAATATGTACAGAATATCACAGCGATTCACAACTTCGGGATCAAGTAACAACAAGTAATAGCAGCTTTTCCACGTTACCACATAACGTAACAAGTATTTCATGAACCAAGTTGTCTAATTTGTTTTTTTGAATCACTTTTTTTTCAATATATGGCAAATTTCAAGAGACTATAAAAAATATCTTTCCTGATGAATAATACAAGAGAGAGATAGCCGACAAGCTCAAGATATCCAAATTGAGTTGCTACGTTGTCTACAATAGAAAATGAATAATTGGGTAATCACTGAGACAAAATTCTTCGCAACAATTACAGAAATTTAATTGTTTTCAGAGGTCAATTTTGGATACGGATTGCGGGTCGTCAAGCCGGTTGTCTGGCCGAGAGAAACATATATATATATGTATATATAATATTGAGGCAGAAGGCCAAAGCTTGATCGGTCATGAAAACCCTCCTGAATACATAATCTAGACTCATAGATATCATCATAATTTTTATACCTCTATGTTATGTCTATTTCTTGCAACGCTATATATATATATATATATATATTGTAGTAGAAAATAAACTGGGTGTATCAAATTCAAAACCTCGAAGAGGCTGTTTGCATTTTGCATTACGCCAATGCTCTTGGGAAGGATATATATCCAACTAATCCCCTTCTAGTTATGTATAAATAGTAGGGCAGACTATGCTCTTTAAATTTGGTATGGCAACTGGTCTTGGAGAAGGAAAAATGTTGAATTCAAAACTCCATCAATAAAATTGACCTTGTTTCGCATCCTGCTCGAGTGGAGGGGTTGATAAATGTACCCCTCCACACCCACATCCACATTCATATATATATATATATATATATATAAACATGACAAAATTTTGTTCTAATCCGAATGTGTTTTGTGTTCTTTGTGCCTGTTGTGGTTTCCGTGCAATATAATAATGGGCGTTACTTTCGGATCGTCCATCTTATATATATATATATATATGCGTGTGCGTTTGTGTATGCCAAGTATTCATCATCCATCCCAATTTTAGTACAAGGTGAGGAAGGACATTATGGAATAATTTTTAAAACGTTTTCTTTTGGTCTGATCAGTCTAATTTTTGAAAAAAAACGTGATTAGTCAAATTCAATATTCAAGCACTTTTTCATTATAATTCAGCCCAATATTGGCGAGCAAGAAAAGAAACGATATAGATATATGATTTGTTTAACGCCGAAACCAAGCTAAAGTTTCTTTATCTTGCTCATACTAAGCAAAGTTTTTTTTTAAGGCAAAAGGGGAATGGAGGATTGATAAAAAAAAATGTAAAGAAGGCTTTTTAACGGCTCTCGCTACAGCGATTAAGAAGGACCCCGCAACGTCAATAAAAAGTACGTTAATGAATAGAGAAGCCCACCAGAAAACTGCAAGGACAGCAATTAAGCAAGATTTAAACCCAGACCTTAACCCCCTTGATTATGTTGTATGAGGTATTTTAGAAAGCAAAACAAATGCAAATTCGTATCCAGATATTGGTTTATTTAAGACTGCTATTGAGGAGAAATGGAATCAATTATCTATATTTATTTTGAAGGCATGCAAATTGTTTCGAAAGTGTGTGTTGATACAAAAATTGAAAAAAAAAATGGCGTCCATACTGAGTAAATTTTTTTGTCTTTTGTCTATCTTCTTATTCTGTTGTTTGTTTTTCAAATTTAAGATTTATCTTGTTTTATAATAGAGTCATTAATTATTATGCTACAATATTCCTAGTTTTGCTTCTGCACTCAGTACAATAACGGAAGATTATGTTTCTATATACTTACCCCCCCCTGCTACGAGTAGGGAGGGTAAGTAAATAAGATGGACTTATGATCTTTCCATATTTAAAGCGGTTTGAATTCACAGATCTTCTCTAAGCTCAGTCTGTGCTGCTATTCACCCCTCGCTGTAAGGGAAAAGACACCTTTTTTTTAACGGAATTAGCAAAAAGTGAAACGGGAACAGTCTTGTACAGGACTTGAACTCGGATTACCGAATTCATTCCCAAAGACGATAACCATTTCGGCGACGAAGTTTCCACGCAGAGCCATTTTGGTTCCTTCATTCTTTGACCATCCCAGTCGGCTGGGGCAGTAGAATACACCGACTGCATCTCTGCAGAGTTGTAAGCACCCCCCCGCCGCCAACGAGCATCATGGATATTACATTCAATAATCATATGATGAGGCTCCAGAAATGCTGGAGCTTCCAGGAATGTGAAGTGACTTTTATTGCTATCGCTCCCAGGTCCACTCTGGCCTGGAGTGGTAGCACATGATTGGGTCATATCTATGGGTCAAATAGAACAGTTCGATATTCAAACTGAGTGCAAATAAATGACAAATGCTGAATTGAATTGTTAGAAATAGAACTGTTTGGTCATTTAACTGCGTTTAAACAAATGACTGGTTGCGAGCAATATTGAACAAGTCCTGGCGGCAACACCCAACAAGGCACCAACTATACGGCCACCTGTCTCCCATCACGAAAACTATCCAAGTTAGACATGCAGGCCACTGCTGGAGAAGCAGGGACGAGCTTATAAGTGTTGTACTCCCATGCACCCCCACATATGGCCGGGCAAAATCAGGACGACCAGCTCGAACATACATCCAGCAGCTATATGAGGATACAGGGTGTGGACCTGAAGACCTGCCAGAGGCGATGAACGATAGAGAGAAGTGGCGAGAGAGGGTCAGGGATATCTGTGCCTACGGCACGACATGATGATGATGATTGATACATAGCAACACTAGAAAACATTTAACTTTGTTGACTTGTGCTAAATTGAATTGTTAGAATTAGAACTGTTTGAATGAATGGCTGATGTTTAACTGAATTCTTAGTGCTTCTTTTGAAATACTTGGAATCATTTAACTGTAAGCAAACGAATGAAGAATGTTGAGTATAATAATTTGCGTTAAATTGAAGTACTTGTAACCACTTAACTGTGTGCAAACAAATAATGACGAATATTACATGGTAATTGTTACATAGCAATTGTTACATAGCAACTCTTGAAATCATTTAACTGTGTGAAAACAAATGAGTAATAGAAAGTAGAAATATTCGTGTTAGGTAGAAATACTTGAACTCGTTTAACTGTGTGCAAACAAATGATTAATAGTAAATAGAAATATTCTTGTTAGGTAGAAATACTTGAAACCATTTAACTGTGAATAAAAGAATGGACTCAAGCTCGTTTAAAAAAGTATCTACAAGATGAATTTACAAATCTTATATTTGATATATATGTAAACATAGAATTTGGCATTAAATTACCAACAATGGTTGATATCCCATAAAACCCAATCTAACCAAACCAATAATTCTATAACCCTTTTCTATAATCCTCGACTCACCATGTGGTGTAATGGTTATCATCGTAGGAAATGGACACGGCGATACGAGTTCAAATCCTGGACGAACATGGCACTAACACCCTTAGGAAAGGTATGAACCCAATTATTCTCCCTCCAGCTATGGGTAAATAGTAGGGCTGACTAGGTTCTTCAGCCTTGGTGAGGCAACTAGTCTAGGAGAAGGAAAACTCTAAATTCAAACCTGCTAAACTCCGCTTAAAAATTGACCTTGTGTCATATCCTGCCCGAGCGGAGGGGTTGGTTTGGTTTGGTTGGTTTCTTTGATTAATGGCATATCAACCTTTATAGGTTATTTAATGACAAAGCTATTCTCCTAGAAGAACAGTAGTGGTACTATTTAACCCATAGCTGGGAGGATAAGGGGGTTCAGACCTTTCCCAAGCGTATTTGTCCGAAAGTGAACGTAATAGCGCGACTGGAGAACGAACTCGCTTACTACGATTTCGCTGTTCATCGCTTTAACCATTAAACCACAAGGACAACTTCTGAGGGGTTGGGTAAATATGGACTCGCCATATAGAATCATTATCCTTTCTAAACGTCTTCCAGACCTATGGAAGAGGTTAATCTCCTCTCCAAATAGCATATGACTGGATCGATTAAGTTACATGGTATCAGTACCCTGATATGACTTGAATGGTCCCTCGATTTCTGATCTGACTCAACGCGACAAGTTATCCAGATAGGTTGATCCAGGTTGGAATTTAAATTATGCCGTCCAACAAGACTGGAATATCCAGACTGTCTAACAACAGTAATCATTTGTATATAAAACGCAGTATTTTTTCCAAATTTTTCAGCCCATAATTTAGAGGTGCGTATTATAAATGATGAATGCATAATTAATTTTTTCCCCCGGCACATGCCTCACCATATTCACGACGGAAGTGCTGATATTTGTCGCTGCCTCCCACCAGACACGACTTGACACAAGGTCAAAAGCCCGAAGGCCGATTAAAGTGGGGATAAAGGGGAGGGGTAGGTCGGGAACGAGCCGAGACTCGAACCCTGCTTGTCTGTGCTGCTCATCGGCTCACTTAGTGCAATGTGAGCCTGATGAGGCAAGCAGTTTCACGAACCCAAATGTGGGTCCGGGCACGTATGCCAGTTAACGGCTTAAACTAGACGCTTGGTCTAGTGCCGTACAAAGGGGACAAAAGTGCAGCTCGCCCACCCGAAGGTTGCCCAGCCGAAGCTGGGGGCCTATTCGGCCCCGAGTCTGCTCTTGGTTTCGAGCACCCATCCGGCACGAATGCCAGACGGCCCAGCTAAGACGGAAGTGCAGAAAGTAAGTTATATCAATTGTCTAAACTAATGTGCTTGACACCGTTACAAAGAAATATTCACCGATTCGCGTTTATTTATAATTCTGTTTCTTATAATGTGAGCTGGTTGCTTTTTTTGTGAACATGTCCGTATAATTGCTCGAAATACTGAATAAATTTTGTTTTTAGAAAAAAAAAAATACACAATACTATTTCTCAGGAACCAATAAAAATTTGAACAAATTGTAAATTTTGCTTAAGTTTCGTTTTCAAGGTTTGGAGTGCGTGATATATATGAGTGCGTACTATACTCAAATAATTAAAGTATTTCCCCTTAATTTGTGGAAGACGGGATGGATTCATGATTTTCTCAAGGATATTAGTGCGAAGTGAAATACAAACCTCTATATCCATCATCTACTTGACACAATTCAAAATGTATATTATTGGCTGTTGCATTATATTCACTGTGTTCCTGCAATTTATTGGCACTTTGTTTCATAGTTGCTGGTGTTTGGGAGCTGCAGTCAAGGCGTTGGAACTGGTTTTAAGAGGAAGTAACAAAAGAAAACTCGTTACTTTCTAGGATCCGCACATATTTCTTTCGAATTGATAGATTTGTTTATCTCGTCTCAAGGATAAAGAATCAGATTGCACAAGCACCAAAAATGGCTTATGCAAGAACGACCTGAAAGAACTAAAAATAAAGCTCTGCATATAATTGACAGAACACAAAGAAACGGATGCTCAAGTCAGGCTAGAGAATGACACAAACATTTTTAACGGCTAAGTTCATTTTCTTCAAGGTACAGTTTCACCAAGTACCATGAAAATTTATTTGTCTAAATTTTTGAGATGAAGCTTGATAAATTTTATCATTTTGACCATTCGAATCATTGTCTTTATCGTTATTGTTATATTAACAACGTTTTGTCTGATGTATTCTCCGGCCTTCTTCAGGTGTATAAACAATAAATAAAAAAAGTAAAGTTGGCGACCATCGTCGAGGGTGACCCGAAGGCTCCCTTTTCAATAGCTACTACACCGAGATGTAGAGAGAGGCGCCACCTCTAACCGCTAGGTCAATAAACCGGCTGTTCGAATATTCTAGATGATAAAATTTTTTTAAATTTATATGAAGCATAAATTATACCTTCTAACCTTAAAACAGACGTTTAAATTATTTTCAAATTCAAAAGCTCCCAAGCAAACAACCAACATCCAATATATATCTGTATATATGTGTGTGTGTGTGTATTTGGGCAACATTTCTTCGTTAATACATGTTTGATTAAACAATTCAGACGCCATTGGTCAACCTATTTTTGTATTTATCCTTTTCATTTGGTTTGGTTTGGTTTCTTTGTTTAACGGCATATCAACCTTTGTAGGTTATTTGATGCCAAAGCTATTCTCCGAAAATAACAGTAGTGGTACTATTTGACCCATAGCTGGGAGAATAAGAGGGGTTCATACCTTTCCCAAGGGTATTTGCCCGAAAGTGAACGTAATAGCGCGACTGGAGTACGAACTCGCGTACTACGATTCCGAAGTTCATCGCTTTAACCATTACACCACGAGGACACCCCCTTATCCTTCTGAGTCGCTGCATCAGTTTTATGGTATCTGACAACAATTGGTTAATGAAACTTCCATAATAAATTGGTTTCAAAGTACTTTCTGCCAGATCCTGGACCATCATCAGAGCTGTGTATATTGCAAAAGCGACGTGACTTTTGCATATACATTACAACTTTGTAAATGTTGAGCATTTATCATTTATACTGGTGTGTTGTTGAAGCGTTTATTTTAAAACTTGGTTCTTTAAGTAGCGGCAGTAGCTAAAAACATTTAAGTACATTAGTACTGAATTCAAAATTGATTGTAGTTTCTTTCTGATATGTAGCGCTTCAAGAATCTGTAATTTTTGCTTGTTATTTGGTTCTTCTAATATTCTACATGCAAAGGTCACATCGGTTATGCAATATACACATCTCTGATGATGACCCAAGATCGAGCACAAAGTACTAGGGAACTAATTAATTATGGGAGTTTCATTAACTAATTCCTCCAGGATACCATAAAATCGATGTAGTGACTCAAAAGAAAAAATACAAAAAAAATTTAGGCAAAGATGTCTATATTGCTCAATTATATATATATATATAGATATATATAAGTTATATAGGCGCTTGCTTTTTGCAGCTTGGGGTGCTGCAAAAAACCAACGTTATATATAAATTCAAATGTCCCCTAGGAGATTGTATCTCTGATAATAATAATATATATGTTGGTTTAACCTCAACTACCCTGTCGAGGAGACTTACAATGCACCTTTCTGACACAAGTTCAATAGCTCAGCATTTAAAAAAACATTCATGCCCAACAACACAACTACGAAAAATTCTCACCGACAACACAACAATACTCGAACATCAAAATAATAAACAAAAACTTCAGATTCTCGAAGCACTGTATATTAGAAACCTGCAACCAGCACTTAATAGAATTAATTTTCAAACCAGTGCTAACGTACTTAAATGTCTTTAGCTACTGGCACTATTTACAGAATTACATTTAAAAGTAAGCGCCATAATCTCCAACAGCAAAGACGTCCTTACACAGTAGTAATTTGCTAAAACAAAAGTTACATCACTTTTGTAACAGATTCTCCCCTGATGATGGCCCAAAGTCGGGTAGAAAGTACTAGGGATACATACAACTATGGACAATACCTAAATCAATTCCCCCCGAATACGATAAAAGTAATACGGGAATTCGAACGGATCCAAAAGAAAATATGTTGGCATAAAATGTCTATTATGTTTAATGAAATTTGCATTAACGAAGAAATGCTGCCTAAATATATATATATATATATATATATACAAATATATGCATGTAAATATATATATATAAGTATATATATATATATATTATATATGTATATATATAAATGAACATATTTTTTGTTTTCATTTTGTAGCATAGAATATATATATATATATATATATATATATATGTATATATATTCTCTCGTGCAAAGTCACTCAATTATACCGATTTGATTAAACAATTTTTGATATGAATTACCTGACGAAATGTGGTAGACTAGTCTATCTTACCTTTTCTTGGAGTAGTTGAACTAGTCCTTGACTACTTGTTTACTGCTGTATAGATACCTGGGGGACAAGACCGACTGTGTTTCTTGGTGCACGGACCAGTTCGTGGCTTGATTACGTCGGTCAAGGCCGCTTGACATACGTACAGGGGAAGTCTAGCATTTTGTCAGCTGGATCAAAACGAGTACTCCCTTGGCCTCAGAGGGCCGTCCCTACGAACTTTCACATGCTTCAGTTGGATTAGGTTAATTGTCAAGCGTCTGAGGCGCCCTTTTTTAGGAGTATGCCGACTGGGCTAAGGTATTTTGGCCGCGTATTTGAGCTTCGTGCCATATTTCATGGTGAGCTGTTGAATAAATACATGTGGTGGAGAGCCGTGTTTTTTGGTGCGAGGTCTGGTCCATGGTCTCGTTCACGTCGGTCAAGGTTGCCTGATATGCGTGCTAAGGAAGTTGTCCAACGGGTCACATCTTTAACGGAACAGTTGGGCTCATACGTCGAGGTCGATGGGAGAGGCTATTTTATATATATATATTTGGTTGAGTCATAATTTTCGTTTTATAAAAGCAAGTTGTATCAACGCTTTTCAAATTTCCAGAGTTTTAAACCAAACTGGAAATTACCAGATTAAAGAGTATCTTCATTGGTCATATTTTTCTGTAGTGAAACGGTTAGCATCATAATTTATGATCTCACTCTTCTAAAACGAACGAACTGAAGGTGTGTTTTTGTCGTGTAATATTGTGGATGTTTAAGAATTACGAAAACGTTATAGAAACAACAAAGGACATTTGTTATGTTTATGACCAAGGTGTCAAGACTGACCGTCAAGTCCGAAATTGGTTTTCAAAGTTTTCTTCAAGCGATATGTCATTAAAAGATGAACCAATGAGAAGGCTTATCAGATCTCGATCAAGATGTTTTAAGAGAACTGATAGAAAGCAATCTACACAAATATCCTCTTGAATTTAGTGAGAAGAATAAAGATTGCATATGCATAGCGACAATTCTTCTTGCAAGGAAGAGAAATAATCCGTTTCCAAAGAATATCTTTTTCGTTCTCGACAAAATACTCTGAATGTGTATAAAAATGTTCGTAAGAAGATCAGGTAAAAAATGTTTGTGGAAAAATTCTTGAGCTCAAAACAGCTGAATTTTACTTGAGAGGAATCAACAAGCCACCCGATAAATAGCAAGAGGTGAATCAATATAATGGCATATATATTATTGATTGAAATTAATTATTTGTAAATAAATATTTTACTAAAACGGAAATCATTAATGACTCAGCTCAATATAAATACACACATACACATACGCACACACAGATATATATATATATATATACACACAAAATATGTAAATACATATATATCTATATTTACATATATTCACAGTAACTCATGTAAACCTGGTCTTGAGGACTAGACCTTGTCCTGTCAGCTGGGGCTGTAAAATACACTGACTGCACCTCTGCAAAGGGGTAAGACCACCCTATGTGTGTCCTGGATATGACACTAAACAGTTTGATGGTGAGGTCCCAGTAATGCTGGGGCCTTGGGAAATACGGAGCATACCTCCATTGCCATTGCTCCCAGGTCCACTCTGGCCCGGCGAATAAACTGAATAGCTTGAAATATAAATGTTTTGACAATTAAACCGTACTTACATTTAAACTATGTGCTTATGCTAAACTGAATTATTTGAAATAGAACTGCTTTTTGACATTGAAACTGTATTTACACTAAACTGAATTGTTTAACATAGAACTGTTTTGACATTTAACTGTGTGTAAACAAAATCTGTACTTATACTAAACTGAATTAGCTGAATTAGAACTGCTTGACTAAACTGAATAGCTCGAAATAGAAATGTTTTTGACAAACCGTGTACTCATTCATGCTAAACTGAATTGTTTGAAATAGAACTGATTAGAAAGACATCAGCACGAGACTAGCAAAGACATGGACAGCTATCCATAGGCTATCAGTCATATGGAAGTCAGACCTGATCGATAAAATAAAACAGTTTTTTTCAACCAGCGGTCGTGTCGATACTGCTATATGGATGCACTACATGGACGCGAACTAAACGCATGGAGAAAAGGTTTGCCGGCAATTACACAAGAATGCTATGATTAATATTGAACAAGTCCTGGAGGCAACACCCCACGAAACAGCAATTGTACGACCACCTACCACCCATCACGAAAACTACCCAAGTTAGACGAACCAGACATGCAGGATACTGCTGTAAAAGTAAGGACGAACTAATAAGTGACTTATTCCTGTAGACCCCTTCTCATGGACGACCAAAGGCAGGACGGCCACCTAGAACCTATATACAGCAGCTCTGTGTCGATACAGGATGTAGCCTGGAAGACCTCCCGTGAAGGATGAACGATAGTGACGGGTGGCGAGAGAAGGTCAGGGAGATCCGTGCTGGCAGCGTGACATGATATATATATATATAAGTCATACATCCTCGATGCATCAAGGAAGGTCAACAGTAATGCACTGTTTTCCTCGCCGATTTCGGGTTTTCGCATCAACTCCAACAGCAACCCCGGCATGAATCTAGAAGAGTCAAACCGCCTCCTTGATAGCGACGTGCCACTCACCGTAACATTGCTAAAACAATAAAAGAAAAACAGTAAGGCTGGACTTCGACCATTCTTTATTGACATATGTCATTTAGCATCAGCCAATGAAAACAGGGCATTTCGCGTTCCTCTATTATATAATGTTGTCATTACTTCATCCGGTTTCGATCGGCTACTTCCGGATTCGATAACGAGGTAAGATGGTATTTTAAATGCTTTATCTAAGTCCATGTTTTACATATTAAATGCTAATCCCCTAGCGATACTAAAACATTAACAAAACCTACGCTTATCCAACCACAAATCTAGCCTATACTAATTGTCTTTAATTGGAATCATTTTGAGATGAGGCTTCTTAATCTGAGAATTAATTTTTATTTATTGCAGACTTTTTGTCCTCATCTTGGTAGTTTTTTTGTGTTGTTTCTTCTTTCACTATCCTATACTAGTACTTCTAAAAAATAAAAACATAATTAGAATAAATGAAATAAGTCCCTACTCTATTCAGTCAATCTGTAACTCTTACCTTATACCCTTATTCGAGGACATTGGCCTAGCGGTTAGAGTGTTCGCCAATGGCCCGGGAGACCTGGGTTCAATCTCAGGTCGAGTCATACCAAAGACTCAAAAAATGGTACTTGATGCCTCCTTGCTTAACACTCAGCATTATAAGGTGCGGATCAAGGGTAAAGTAGAGCCATCCAGGGAAGGAGTAGCGCCCTCCCCTACATCTTGGTGTAGTAGCTATCGAAAAGGGAGCCTTCGGGTTACCCTCGACTATGGTCGCCAACTTTACTTTACTTATATATATATATATATATATATTAAAACGGTATAACATGCTGTTTTTGGTTAAATTTCGATTTGAAGTTTTCACTGCATAACGTGCAATTTATGTAATGAACATTTACAATTGCACGTAAGTGAAGTTAATATTGATAAAGGTTAAGTCTAAAAAAATCATTATGTGAATATAACAGACATCTAGATCTTAGATAGAGGAGAGCCCAGACGACTAGGACTGTAGAATATACCAACTGCATTTCTGCTGAAGGGTAAGACCCCCCCCTCCCCAACAAGTGTCCTGGATATGACATTAAACAATCTGATTGTGTGGCCCTAGTAATGCTGGATCTTTGGAGAATGAGGAGTACCCCTTCATTGTCATCGCTCCCAGGTCCACTTTAGCCCGAAGTGGTAGCACCTGAGAAGGACCTATCTATGGGTCAAATAGAATTGTTTCAAATTTAAACAGATGACTCGCACCAAATTGAATTGTTTGAAATAGAACTGTTTGATCATTTAACTGTTTTTAAACAAATGACTGATATTTAATTGAATTGTTAGTGATACATTACAATACTTGGAACCATTTAACTTTACTGACTTATGCTTACAAATCTGATACATATGAATAAACTAGATGTGGCACTGAATAACGTACGATTGTTGATATGCCGTAAAACCAAACCAAATCAAACCTTAGATAGCGTAGACACAGGGTCAGTGTCACTTGGTGACAGTTAGTTTCTCGACTCTACGATTATGCTGACCAGACTTAGTAGCAACCAAGCGGCACTGACTATCGTCTACCTATATATATATATATATATATGTATGTGTGTGGATGTATGTGTGTGTGCGCACGCGCGTTTGAATTCGCCGATATTGAGCACATTTATTTACGAATATTCCAAAATGCATTATAAATGTGTGTGTGTGTGTGTGTGTGTGTGTGTGTGTGTGTGTGTGTGTGTGTGTGTGTGTGTGTGTGTGCTCTATCACCGATATTGATCGCTATTTATAAATATAGCAAAATGCATTATATATATATATATATATATATATATATATATATATATATATATATATATATATATACGATAAACTGATGTCAACAAATTTCTTTTGTCTGTTTCCCCGAATGTGTCATGTTGAATCAAATTATGGAAAACTAGCATTACTTACCCAGATTATATATTCTTCACAATTAAAGAACGTTTTATTTGTTTTGTATATCTTATTTCCTGCTGCACCTTTGTTTACATCAAGCATGGCGTACAGAAGACAGCTTCGTGTTCCTTCGAAGATCTCAGATAACCTGAAAAAAACGAATAAAATAAAAGATTAATAGATATTTCGAATAAATATTTAATCTCATTATTTCCCAGACCTGAGAAGGGAATTGCATTAAAAAAAAACATTGGCTGGTGTGGTTTATCTTCTTTGTTTAATGGCATATCAACCTTCGTGCGTTATTTTATGCCAAATAGTAATACTATTTAACCTATAGCTGGTTCAGGGAAGTTCATTGCTATCTCAAGAGTTTTAGTTCATAACATATGACCGTGACTTGAGTTCGAACTCGCTACTCCAATGCGGCACTCAGGCATTTTAGCCACTATGCCAAAGGGACGCCCCCACTGATAAAAATATGTCAGACTCCTTTTTTTTAGGCTGAGCGAGCAATAAGATAAAATGAATTCCCTCTTAGCGGCTTGATACCTGGACATGATATAGAATGTGTAAGTGTATGCAGAGAGGGTGAGAGCTATCCGTTTCTTATTCCTAAGAGATTGGGTAAGCGCCGTGAGGCAGATACCCTTCTAGCACTAAGGGGACAGTTAGTCATTGGGCTCGAGGGACATATCCCATATAATAACCAATCTAAGCCGGAACTCCAATTATAGTTCATTATCTTTCCAGGCAGTATTCGAAGAAATCCTGAAAATATCGGTGTTCTAGCTATATGCATGGACATTCGTGAAGTAATTAGATTATTGTAGCACACACACACACACACACACACACACACACACACACACACACACACACACACACACACACACACAGATATATAACAATATATATATATATATATATATATATATATATATATATATATATATATATGAGACGTACGTCATAGGAAAGGGAGACAGCGAATTAAGTTCAAATCCTGGTCGAGGCCGTTTGGATTTCACATAGTGCTAATATTCTTGGGAAAGGTATAAATCCAACTATTCTCCCTTCATCTATGGATAAAATAGTCGGACAGACTGGCTCTTTAGCCTTGGTATAGCAACCAGTCTAGGAGAAGGAAAAAGTCTGAATTCAAAACTGTTAAACTCCACATTGAAAATGACCTTGTGTCGCATACTGCTCGTGCGGAGGGGTTGGGTAAATAGATATGTATAACAAATATATGAAATCTCTCTCTCTCTCTCTCTCTCTCACACACACACACACACACACACACACATATATATATATAAGTATGATATCGTAAATGTGTAAAATATCATATATATATATATATATATATATATATATATATATGATAACTGCCACATCTTTACTGATGATAACTGTCTACCACCAGAATCCCAACTCAAACATCCTGATAGATAACTAATTTAACTTGTGAAAATTATACAAGATGCGTAAGATGAAACTATAGTTAGACATCTGTGCCTTGTTGGATTATAGTGACATACACTTGCATGACACTTGTGCCACTTTTTGAGTTTACAGAGCTACAACTCAGTGACAAACATAGCGAGATAACTTGGTGACTATGCAAACTGCAGTTTTTATTTCAGAAAACCTTTTCTTAGACTTTTCCTATCAAAGAATACTTACAAGTTTGCAGAGGTTTTTGATGCTGGGTCTTCTGTCTCCAGTTTTGATTTTGGAGTTTACTTCTTCTGGAAGAGCTACTTTCCTTACGGCCTTGTGGTTAGACAAGAGCCTTTTCTACCCAACAAATACATACATACATACATACATACATACATCATTATCATCATGTCGCGCCGCCAGCACGGATATCCCTGACCTTCTCTCCCCACTTCTCCCTATCATTCATCGCCTCTGGCAGGTCTTCAGGGCTACATCCCGTATCCTCACATAGCTGCTGTATGTATGTTCGAGCTGGTCGTCCTGCTTTTGATTGGCCATATGCGGAGGTCCATACGAGTACATCGCTGATGAGTTCGTGCTTGCTTCTCTAGCAGTGTCCTGCGTGTCTGATTCGTCTAACTTGGATAGTTTTCGTGATGGGAGGCAGGTGGCCGTATAGTTGGTGCTTTGTGGGGTGTTGCCGCCAGGACTTGTTCAATATTGCTCACAACATTCTTGTGTAATTGCCGTCTAGCTTCTTCTTCTAGTTAGCGTCCACACAAACACACAAACACACACACACACACACACATACACACACACACACACACACACACACATATATATATATATATATATATATATAAGAATATGCCGATACTGACCCGTGTGGTTTGAAGACTGATCTCTAGCCAACAAACACAGCTAACGAAATGGATTTTGCTGCTGGGGTTACGTGACTAGAAGTGGTGGACATATAAATCGGACAGACAAAAGTCTGAGGTATTCAGAGTATTGTGTAGAAATATCATTGCGAGTCAGAATTCTTAGTATTGCGTTAGAATTCTATGCTCAGTATTCGGCTCTGTACGTGAGTGAGGAGATTATAAAGTGTTGGATAAAATTACCTCCTGAACGAAATATTATAAAAGTAGCGACGAGGAATAGATTCAAATATTATATATATAGTCTTTTAAGGATGCAAGTTACACGATAATTCCATTATATTTTCACTAATTATGTAAATAATTTAACCTAGTTTGTTTAAAGAAAGATTTGTGAAACCAGGATGTTCAGCTATAAAAGAAAAATGATTTACATCTAATGAGTTATTAGTTTATTTACTGCTAGATAAAAAAAAA
This sequence comes from Sepioteuthis lessoniana, assembly GCA_963585895.1. NCBI lineage: Eukaryota > Metazoa > Mollusca > Cephalopoda > Myopsida > Loliginidae > Sepioteuthis > Sepioteuthis lessoniana. Next base: position 13,597,647 of record OY757917.1, on the reverse strand, counting down.
CAAGGTGGACATGTTGAGTGCAAATTCAATATTTGCATGGCATAGTACATGTATAATATAATATTCTATATATGATATTATATATTTGATATGTACATGCGCACACACACACACACACACACACATATATATATATAAAAGTAAAGTTGGCGACCATAGACGAGGGCAACTAGAAGGCTCTCTTTTCAATAGCTACTACACCGAGGTGTAGGGGAAGGTGATACTCTACTTTACCCTTGATACGTACCTTATATTGCTGAGTGTTAAGCAAGAAGGTATCAAGTACAAATTTTTAAAGTCCTTGGTATGACGCGACCTGGGATTGAACCCAGATTTAGCCGACTGCTGTTGAGAGCGATCCGAAGGCTCCATTTTCATGAGCTAAAACACCGAGGTGTTGGGGAAGGCGCTACTCTTTTCCCTGGATTGATTTACTTACCCTTGATCTGTACATTACAATGCTGAGTGTTAAGCAAGGAGGAGTCAAGTATTATCTTTTTAGTCTTTGCTATGACTCAACCTGGGATTGAACCCTGGTCTCATATCTATACATCATATAGATATATAAGTCAATACATGATATATGTATATTATAGATGTATTATATTTACATCTGGAAACGTAAGAGTAAAAGAGTAAAGTTAGCGACCATAGTCGAGGGTGACTCGAAGGCTCTTTTGTCAATAGCTACAACACTGAAGTGTAGGGGAGGGTGTTACTCCAATCCTTGGATTGCTCCTCTTTATTCTTGATCCATTCATTATCATGCTGAGTGTTAAGCAAGGTGGCAACGACCATAGTTGAGGCCGACTCGAAGGCTGTCTTGTCAATAGCTATAACACTGAAGTGTAGGGGAGGGCGCTACTCCAATCCTTGGATTGCTCCTCTTTACTCTGGATCCATTCCTTATAATGCTGAGTGTTAAGCAAGGTTGCAACGACCATAGTTGAGGCTGACTCGAAGGCTCTCTTGTCAATAACTTCAACACTGAAGTGTAGGGGAGGGTGCTACTCCATTCCTTGGATTGCTCCAGTTTGCTCTTGATCCAATACTGATAATTCTGAGTGTTAAGCAAGGTGGCAACGAGTACCACTTTTTGAGTTTTTGGTATAACTCGACCTGGGACTGAACCTGGTCTACTGGGCGATTGGCAAACACTCTAACTCCTAGATCAATGCACTGGTATAATAATGATAATATATATATATATATATATATATATATATATATATATATATATATATATATCAAATTGATAATATAAGGACATCATATACATAGATATCAAATAAGATATTTTTACATATAATTTAATGAATAGTTCCACAGCGGGGTTTCATTTTTAAGTTATTTATATAACTTCAATACATGTTTCTGGCGTTTTTCGCGATCTTCAGGAAGTGGAATGGTTTATTTTTGTGTTCTCTTTCATTTATATAGTAACGACAGTTTTGATAAGGTTGTAACATAACAAAAATCTTTAAAAGCCAGACACAAGTCAAACATTTGAAAAAAATACTCACCTCTTCTTCATTTGAGGGACACACCATACAGGGAGTCACAAAATGCAAGAATAAAAATTGCAGACTATGTAATATAATCATTGAAGGAAATTCCAATAAATTCGAAAACCCCAAATTGATGAAATTTTAAATAGCAATTTAAAAAACGTTGCAAATGTAAAAAAAAATGTATCCATAGAATCTGCACAAACTCTTTATACAAGAATATCCCAATAAAAAAGCAATATTACGTTACTAGAAAACAGAAAACTCTATGTTTCAAAATACTTACATGAATGCAACAATAAAAAATAAATAAAAAAACTTCATCGAAAAATTAAAACTCACATTAAACAGAATTGAACAATATAAACAGACAGACAGACAGATGGACACATACACACAGAGGGAAGAAAATTTCATGGCCCATCAACTATCACAGATTATTTTGGGATAAGAGTAATAAAAGAAAAGAAAACCTCCCCACACAAATACAATCTCTCAGGGAGGAAGAATAGTAGTCGGCAAAATATTATGGTATATCAACTATCATAGATTATTTAGGGGAAGAGGAGTAATAAAAGAAAAACAAAAAAGCACGAAAATATATACACATACATGGACACGAGCGACTATGTAAACACACCAACACACAGAATACACTCATGTATAGAGAGAGAGAGAGAGAGAGAGAGAGAGAGAGAGAGACAACACATGCAAAGACAAAAGTTTGTCAGAAAATTAACTCGAACTGAAAATTTGCCGACACAAATCCAGGAATTAAAAAGAACCACAACCTTACCAAAACAGTCGCCACTATATAAATGAAAGGGAACACACACACACACACACACACACAAACACACACACAAACCGCTACAAACACGCGTTAAGGAAAATAAATAACTTGAAAATAAATCCCCTTGATGACCTATTTATTTTAAAGTATCTAGTTTTTTCTTTCATTGGACCAACAAAAATTTCTAAATATATAATTTCATTAATATAATATTATGTATATGTATATATATATATAACATCAAATATATGTATAAAACATATCTGTCCCTGCATACAATCATTTTGGCTTCGGTTCCGGTTTCCTTGTTTAATGGCATATCAGCCTTTGTGGATTATCAAATGCCAAATCCTTCCTTGTATAAAAACAGCAGTGATTCTATTTAAGCCATAGCTAAAGGAATCAGGGTGTTCATACCTTTCTCATATATATATATATATATATATATATATATATATATATATATATATATATAATGGAATGTTTTAAAACTTTCTCATCTTTTTCGCGATGAAGTTTTAAAAACTGAAACGTTTTACGTTTGCAAATAATTTGATAAATAAAATCATCCTCTGAAGACTTTGCCTTTCTTTCATCTTTGAACATTTTCGTACTCTCGGATTTTCATATACACACACACAAACACATATATATGATAATGTGTATATATACCATATACATGATATCTTATGTATGCGTGATATCATAAAATATAAATATATATATATATATATATATATTATGATGTAAGTATATATTAGCTAATAAGATTACTATCAATGATAATGTTGAGCTGCTGTCTTTGTTGCCAGTCTTCAATATCTATCAATAAAATAATCTTGACAAGAACGAAAAAATTGTTGACTTAAAGTTTCACGGAGTATAACGATCAGACATTATCTGATGAATTATTTACAGTGTAAAACCTCTTATTAAAATTTCAGTCATTTAACAACCACCGTTTGATACGATTAGTATATATATATATATATATATATATATATATATATATATATATAATCGGTCCAATTGCTGCTGAAGCCCTTTGTTACAGAAAAAAATCAGTTGTGCGATAACAAGACGACAATGATGAGATGACATCCATCAGTATGTATATAATTATATTACACTGTGTGTTTTTGTTGCAAGTGTATAACATGCTTCGAAACATCTACAACTGATATTTGAAACAAAGCGGTTCCATCAAAAAAGCCGTCGGCCATAGTGAACAATATGTTGCTAAACGGATGTTATGACTGGTCAATCCTCTAATAAGGGCGTCCTATATTAAGCAGTGTGTCCTTGACTTTTGGGATCCATGATTTGAAGACGTCACGTCTCCGCACGCCTCATAGAGCGATGGCAACCATTTACGTGGAAGCCATCTTGAAGTGAGCAATCACACTTATAGCAATATAGACCCGCCATATTGTCACGGGTGCCATATTGTTGTGATGGCAGACATTTGCAATCGTCGAAAAGAGAATGCCTATTCTAGTTGCTATGACGCTGCATTTATCTAACAACTGATTCCAAACAGGGTATTTATGCAAGTAGACCAGACAGCAATTAATTCATCTATAATCACCAATCAATTGAATAGAAGCGGATGTCGACGGCTACTGGAAAATTCCAAATAAAAATTTTGTCTGAATCTTGAAGATGAGGAAGTATTATGAACTAGTGTACACGGACTTGTCTCTTCCTTCTGACAGTAATCATCACAGTGTTTCGGCCGTTCTAACATCCGGCCTTCTTTAGATAGAATCAGTAATTTTCCTGGAAGTACGAATCGAATATGAAATATTTTTGAATTGAGCATTCGGTGTTAAAATTACCCGAGGTTATTTTTTAAGCAAAGTAAGTTTCTGAAAACACACACACACACACACACACACACACACACACACACACACACACACACACACACACACGTATATATATATATATATATATGGTTTGTTTTCTTTATTTAATAGTATATCAACATTTTAGCTTTATAAATCCATTCTTGAAGGCCCGTAGTGATACTACTGCATCCATAGTTGGGAGAATAAAAGAGTTCATAACTTTCCTAAGGGCATTAGTCCAAAAGTGAATGTAATAGCACGATTGGAGTTTGAACTCGCTTACTTCGATGTTACAGTTCAATACGTTAACCACTACGCCAAGGAGAACCCCTCCTCATTATATATATATATATATATATATATATATATATATGTATATCATAAGAGTGTTGGTTGTTACTAAATCACTTTGTGGGTATGTGTCGAACTAAGTGCAATATAATATGGAGAGTGCTCAATATCTAGGATAGAGCTATTATATAATAATAATAATAATAATAATAAATATCTATTAGATGTATATATATTTAATACATGGAAAATAGTCTGCGACCCTGGGTTTCATGGAATTTTTTGCAAAAAAACGCTCATCAGGCAGTTAAGAAGATGGAATGAATTGAAAATCGAAAATACGAAAAAATACAGACAAAAAACCGTTGGGATTTCGTTTTTTGTCTGTATTTTTTCGTATTTTCGATTTTCAATTCATCCCATCTTCTTAACTGCCTGTTGATTGTTGTTTTGCAAAAAACCCCATGAAATTCAGGGTCGCAGACTATTTTCCATGGATTAAATATATACGTATATATCTAATATATATATATATATATATATATATATAGTTGAAGACGCTTATACAGGAAGACTTCGTTGATCGTGGATGAGTTGATAACAGAATAATGGTGTATCAATGTGTAATAGATACTCCTGAATAACCGGCCGTATGTTTTGAATTTAGAGACTTTTTTCATTATCCAACTACCGAGATGAGAGTCCTGTCAGTCGTACTATATATCGATAGCTAGGGACGGAGAGAAGAAATGGTTTCATGCCTTTTCGAAGGGTATTAGAGCAAAGACAAACGTTGAAAGTGAAACATCCTTGTCCAGGTTTTGAACTCGACTCGTCGAATCAACTTACTTACGATGATAATGGTTGTGCCATGTCCACCTTCTATTTAAAAAAATCTACTACGGAAAAGGATTTATTGGAAAGGATTTTAGAAAAAACGGTTTTGTGCAGTATATATATATATATATATACAATAGAAAAAAACTCAATAAACATAACAATAAATGTTTCCTACGAATCCTTTAGGCAATATGCATTAAAAATAAAAATAAAAAAAATTCTCGAAAACAAAATAGCATTTAACACTGGCACCAATATTCTAAACATATTTTATCGCTAACACACTAACCTTAGCAGCCCTCCCAACTGAATGGGTCAACTATATAAAAAAATAATAAAAACCCTTATAAATAAATAAAACTAAAAATAAACAAACAATCACAACAACCAAGAATTACCCTGAGGATGATCAATGACATGGTTGAAAGCTCTGGGGCAAAAAATATAGGACACTTTCTCTATTATCTTGATCCCGATGTACAAGAAACAAAAAGATTTGAACATCTTCTCTGGAAAATCATATAGAAGAAATATTCCGTGTTCTTTAACAAGACCTGTTTGAATATATATATATATATATATATATATATATATATATATATATATAGATAGATAGATAGATAGATAGATATAAAACTTTTCCTCTATGTTTCTGCATATTCACTAACATCAAATCAGTCTTCATGATATTAACTCTTTAATACATATGATCAACTTGCAATGTGCATTATAAGAACAAACAAATGACATTTATCAATTTTATGAAAAATCTAATTTACCAAAAATTATAAAAAGCAGGTTTTGATAAATAATTTTTCTGTTTATATTTACCAACTCCTCCGCTCGGGCTGGATATGACACAAGGTCAATTTTTAAGCGGAGTTTAACAGGTTTTGAATTCAGAGTTTTCCTTCTTCTAGACTAGTTGCCTCCCCAAGGCTGAAGAACACAGTCTGCCCTACTATTTACCCATAGCTGGAGGGAGAATGATTGGATTCATACCTTTCCCATGGGTATTAGTGCTATGTGAAATGCAATCAGTCTCGTCCAGGATTTGTACTCGTGTCGTCGTGTCCATTTCCTACGATGATAACCATTACACCACATGGCGAGTCGATGGTTATAGAAAAGGGTTATAGAATTATTGGTTTGGTTAGATTGGGTTTTATGGGATAACGGACCATTGTTGGTAATTTAATGCCAAATTCTATGTTTACATATATATCAAATATAAGATTTGTAAATTCATCTTGTAGATACTTTTTTAAACGAGCTTGAGTCCATTCTTTTATTCACAGTTAAATGGTTTCAAGTATTTCTACCTAACAAGAATATTTCTATTTACTATTAATCATTTGTTGCCTCACCAAGGCTGAAGAACCTAGTCTGCTCTACTATTTACCCATAGCTGGAGGAAAGGAAGAATAATTGGATTCATACATTTCCCAAGGGTATTAGTGCTATGTGAAATGCAATCAGTCTCGTCCAGGATTTGAACTCGTGTCGCCGTGTCCATGTCCTACGACGATAACCATTACACCACGGGCACCTCCTGTTTTCGAACCCTTATTAAAGGCTGTAAAATGGTTATTTTTAGAATAACGGATGGAGGTCACTTTTATTAACGTTTACTTGCAGTACTTATTCATATTACCTACAGGTTGTAAGAGGGTCATGAGAAATAAAGGATATAGAATCGATTTTAACATTTAGAATAATTATATGTATTTAAAAGGATGTTTTACTTGTTTTTATGGTTTATTTAAGACGATTTATTGACTTGCTTACACCGAGAGTGGCGTACGGAAGATGGATTTGGATCATTTCAGTGATCTTGGATCCGTTCAAAAATTGATATTTTGAATAAATATACCAGCTTGTTATTGGATCGGAGGTGCCCGTGATGTAATGGTCATCGTCATAGGAAATGGATTAGGTGACACAAGTTCAAATCCTACACGAGGCGAATTTCTTTCACTAATACCATTGTATTTGGTTTGGTTTGGTTTTATGGCATATCAACCATTGTAGATTATTTAATGCCAATTCCATTTTCATGCTTATAAACAATTCTATTTTAAACAATTCAGTTTAGCATAAACACAGTTTAAATGTCAAAAACAGTTCTATTTCAAACAGTTCAGTTTAATCAACAAAGTTAAACGGTTCAAAGTATTGCTATATATCACTAACAATTCAATTAAACATCAGTCATTTGTTTTCACGTTGTTAAATGTCAAAACTGTTCAATTTCGAATAATTCAGTTTAGCATAAGCTTCGCCAAGGGCCCGGTAGACCTAAGTTCAATTCCAGGTCGCGTCATACCAAAGACTTTAAAGATGGTACTTGATACTTCCTTGCTTAACATTCAGCAATATAAGGTACGTATCGGTGGCCAACTTTACTTTTACAGTTTAGTTCCATTCTACCCATGCAGTCAATTTTGTGAGACATCTTACCCACTGGTAGATTGTAAAGGTGAATTGTGAAAGCAGTCTTATTCGGTTTCGTTAAATTTCTCTCAGAGGTCTTGGACAAGAGAGATTTCTATTGTTTAGCTTTTTTTTTTTTTTTTTTTTTTTTCACCTGGATTGGAAATCAAGGGTTTCTGGCATAAACGACATTGAATATCAAAGGTCATAAAAAACGCAAACGGTTGGACTTAGATTAATTACTCTATACTCTGCCGAGAGATAAGAGCTCCACTACATTTGAAAAGAGGTTCTGGATATGACACTAAACCGCCTGATCGTGAGGCTCTAATTCTGAAGCTCTAGGGAGGGTGTAGTATCTCTTCATTGCAATTACTCCCAGTTTCCCCCCGAACGGAGTGATAATACCTGTTACCGTCCCAAATAGATCTATTTGAAAATTATTCGATTTAGAGAAAAATTATTGATACCGTATAATAGTGGGAAAATCATTTATTCTAAGAACAGTTGCTTGAAGCTATAATTCTTTACAAAAGGATTATAAGTTATTTGAAACCATATAATTGTGTATAAAGTATTTCTATCAAATAGGAATACTTGAAATCATATACCGTATTTGAGAGCATATAAGACGCACGGGTGTATAAGGCGCACCCCGATTTCAGTAGAGCAAATCAAGAAAAAATTAATATTAAGTAAAATTACATCATTTACATTTTTCGGACGATTGTCCTCATCTGAAGAAGGCCGGACCGTACAACAGCCGAAACGTTGTGATAAACATGGCGACAAAGATGAGGACAATAGTCCGAAAAATGTAAATAATGTACATAATACCTCATCTTAGGAATGTTGACAGTAAAATTATTAGAAAATGGTACAGTTAGGCTCTATTTATGAGGTGTGATGTTGGTTAAACAAACCCTGATTACAATTAATGATTTTGGTTAAACAAACCCTGATTACAATTAATGATTTTGGTTAAACAAACCCTGATTACAATTAATGATTTTTGTTAAACAAACTCTGATTACAATTAATGATTTTGGTTAAACAAACCCTGATTACAATTAAATATTTTGGTTAAACAAGCCCTGATTACAATTAATGATTTTCGTTAAACAAGCCCTGATTACAATTAATGATTTTGGTTAAACAAACCCTGATTACAATTAAGGATTTTGGTTAAACAAGCCCTGATTACAATTAAATATTTTGGTTAAACAAACCCTGATTACAATTAAATATTTTGGTTAAACAAGCCCTGATTACAATTAATGATTTTCGTTAAACAAGCCCTGATTACAATTAATGATTTTGGTTAAACAAACCCTGATTACAATTAATGATTTTGGTTAAACAAGCCCTGATTACAATTAATGATTTTGGTTAAACAAACCCTGATTACAATTAAATATTTTGGTTAAACAAGCCCTGATTACAATTAATGATTTTCGTTAAACAAGCCCTGATTACAATTAATGATTTTGGTTAAACAAACCCTGATTACAATTAATGATTTTGGTTAAACAAGCCCTGATTACAATTAATGATTTTGGTTAAACAAACCCTGATTACAATTAAATATTTTGGTTAAACAAGCCCTGATTACAATTAAATATTTTGCTTAAACAAGCCCTGATTACAATTAATGATTTTCGTTAAACAAGCCCTGATTACAATTAATGATTTTGGTTAAACAAACCCTGATTACAATTAAACGTAACAGATAAAAGAACACAAAACTATAAAAACTTTATTACATTCAAAAGTAAGAAAACATAATAAACATTTTTCTTCAAATGAAAGATATCATTATGCTTGTTATGGGGACACGAAGAGTTCCCGTAGCGTAGTGGCTAACGTGCTAGTCTGAGAATTTGTTGTAAGTGAGTTCGGGCTCTACCCGTTCTCTATTACGTTCACTTTCGGCTAAATACCAGTGGAAACGGTATGAACCCCCTTATTCCCCCTGCTATGGGTTAAGTGCTATCCTTACTATTTTACAAGGATAGCTTTGACGTCAAGTAACCCACGAAGGTTGATATGCCATTAAACATAGAAACCGAAATATCTTCTTGGAACCCCCGCTCGCGAGGGTCGGGTGAAAATGAGAGGATTGCTGGTAGAAAATGGGTCAAATTCTATTGTTTGTTCGCTTTTCACCTTGTCTGTCAGTTAGTTTTAACTGAATACGATGAATAATTTTTCATTGATTGATTTTAACGGCACGTCAACCCGTCTGATGTTATTTTAAGCGTAGAAGTTAAGGAATCGTGTTCGTTGTAAATTTATATTTACTTTTTTTGCGCAGTTGTTTTTAAGTGTTTTACTACAAACTACTTCCCTTGGAAAAGGCATGTACTCCCATATCCCTGCAGCTATGGTTTACATAGTACTACTACTTTTCTCCTGCAAGGATGGCTTTGGCATCAGATTACTCACGAAGGCGGACATGCCATTAAACATAGAATCCAAATCAAACTACTTTTTTGTTTTGAGCCCGTCAATACAGAAAGAAAAGTTTATGGTATTAGCATTATATGTAGATAAGGAATTATAAATAGTCTCAATGTAGATAAAACGTTTCCGTTTTTTAAAATAGATTGTGATGTAATCTGTTTAATTTATTTCTTTAGGTATTATGATTTTTTTTTGTCTTGGACTAATTTCGACGCAAGGTCAAAAAGAAAAGCTTACGTGAGACATTTATTTTATTTGAATTTCTTGCTAAACTACTTCTTTAACGACTGTACAAAAGTATATATATATATATATATATATATATATATATACAACACTTGGGCTGTAGAATACACCGACTGCCTCTCTGTAGTAGGATAAGACTCCCCCAACGAGTGTCTTGGATATTACATTAAACAATCGGATGATGAAACGCCATTAAATCAGGAGCTTTGGGGAATGCAGAGTACCCTTTCATTGCCATCGCTCCTGGTCCATTCTTGTAGCACCTGAGAGGGTCCTATCTATGGGTAAAATAGAACTAAACTGTATACTTATTCTAAACTGAATTGTTCGAAATAGAAGTGTTTTTGACATTTAGACTGTGTACTTATGCTAAACTGATATGCCATAAAACCAAACCAAACACACACGTACAGATAGACACACACATATACATATTATATAGTATGTGTATGTGAGGGTGATACAGGATATACTATACAAAACATGCGGTAAATTTGAGAAAGAAACTTACTCCACCTAACCCCTAGTTTCCACCGTATCCTTCCATAAGTATAAAACGATCTCGAGTACAGTTAAAGGTTCGTATAGTCTTCAAATTCCCTAAACACCACATCTCTCTCTCTCTCTCTCTCTCTCTCTCTCTCTCTCTCATGCCATCTATCTATCTATCGATCTATTTGGTGGCTCCAGCCGAGGCTGAAAGTACGTGGGAAAAATATGACGCCTTTTTAAATTGACGCCATCCAGATGTCAAACGACTAATATGAAGACTTGAACAGATCTCTAATAGAATAAACAATGAGAAATGTTTAAAAAAGAAAATGCTTCCGATATACATATATATATATATATATATATGGTGTCTCAATATACATGGGACCAATGTGACTGTTAATAACTCTACTACTAATAGTGATGTGTTCTTTTTTATTTTAGGTTTGAAAATAGTATACTATAACAACTATTAATCCTTGAACACAATGCCTTGGACAAGAGAGAAAAAATATTTTGCGTTACAACTTAGTTGGAGACAAAATAATTCAAAACTTTCTCAAAATAGATGCAACTCATTAAATATGATAATGATTTATTACTGAGACATGAAAAAAAGATTGCAAGTCCTGGAAGCTGATATAATAACTATTAAAAAAAACATTGATTTGATGCCTCTAACTCAAAGGATGCATGTTTTATAGGACAAGTTCCGAATGACCGGCATGGTGCTTGTTTCAGTAATAAATCATTATCATATCAATGGGTTATCTCTCTGTCTTTTTTTGTCCCTCTCTTTCTCTCTCTCTTTATATATATATATATATATATAGAGAGAGAGAGAGATAGAGAAAGAGAGAGAATCGTTGATTCTCCACCGATGTGACATTCCACTCTTACGTCATTGTAAACGTAAATTTAAAAAAATACTTAAGAAAATTTTGTACGTCGTCGGCGTCAGGCAAGTGCGAACGAGTGTTTCCAGTCCCAGAGTGTCATGCAATCGTCATTGTCATGGGCAAAAGATTGTGAAATATTGTATGCTCAACGTGAAATATAAAAATTTAAAAGATTATTGAATATTCGAATAAAACGACAAAAAGTGATAAGAATTATAGAATACGTTAAAGCACACACACACACACACACACACACACACACACACACCATTTTTCGAAATACCATCAAACAAACAAAACAAACAAGGAATATTCGAAGGAATATAATTAAAAGACTCAATCCTAGGTGAACCTTTGGGTATACTCAATGTGGAATACGTAGCTGTCAGACTTACGACGGCTTCAATTTGGAAGTGGTTGGTCAGAAACTCAGTCATAAGTCGGAGATTATATATATATATATATATTGTCATCCACAGACAGACTGTTTCGTTGTCTCACAACTCTTCAGTGTGACTTATAAATATATATATATATATATATATATCATCATCATCATCATATCGCACTGGTAGCACGGATATCCCTGACCCTCTCTCGCCACTCCTCCCTATCGTTCATCGCCCTAGGTAGGTCTTCAGGACAACAGCCTGTATCCTCACATAGCTGCTGAATGTACGTTCGAGCTGACGGGCAAAGAACCTACAAGCGACATTAATATTTGTCGACTTTACCAAGGCTTTCGACTCCATTCACAGAGGAAAGATGGAACAAATCCTACTAGCGTACGGCATACCTAAAGAAACCGTAGCGGCAATAACGATTCTCTATAGAAACACTAAAGTAAAAGTACGATCACCGGATGGAGACACAGAATACTTTGACATTGTAGCAGGAGTACTACAAGGGGACACGCTGGCCCCGTACCTCTTTATCATTTGTCTAGACTACGTACTTAGAACATCGATTGACAAAATCAAAGAGAATGGCTTCGAACTGACGAAGAAAAGAAGCAGAAGGTACCCCGCAACAACAATTACCGACGCCGACTACGCCGATGACATAGCGATACTGGCAAATACACCTGACCAAGCCTAAACACTTCTGCATAGTTTGGAACGAGCAGCAGCAAGCATAGGCCTCTATGTTAATGCACACAAAACGGAATATATGTGCTATAACCAAACGGGGGACATCTCCACTCTAGAAGGAACCCCACTTAAACTAGTAGACAAATTCACGTACCTAGGAAGCAGCGTCGAATCAACCGAAAAGGACATCGAAACGAGGCTAACGAAAGCATGGACAGCTATATATATATAAATGTAAATAAAAATCGAAAAAAAAGAGAGAAAGAAATATTCTAAATGAATAGGTTCACGAAGAGATTTGTATTTTTAAGATTTATTTATTTATTTATTTTGTTCTTACATAAGTGTATGTTTCCAGCTTATTGCTTTCGTCAGAGAACATATATGGCACTAAGCCTTGTTATCAGGGTATTCAATGCTACTTGAACTCATTCGTGTTTTAAGTTTTCATTCGTTCTTTTGTTTTCTCCGAATGTGTCTACCTTAGTCTGTTCACCCCGAATTGATCTTTGATATATATATATATATATATATATATATATATATATATATAACATGCATACAATATGTATGTATATATATATATTTATATATATGTATATGGTGTGTATGTATGTATGTGTGTGAGTGCGTGTGTAATATGTTATATATATATATATATATATATGGGAAAACTGGAAAAATCCGAAAGAACACAAAAATAAAAAAGACAAGGTCTTTAGCGGATGGTTTATTTATAGTCTGAATTATTTACCAACGTTAAATGTTTCGGTTTATCCTATTTACAACCCCCCCCCCCGCTCGGGCAGGATATGACACAAGGTCAATTTTCAAGCGAAGTTTAACAGGTTTGAATTCAGAGTTTTCCTTCTAGACTAGTTGCCTCACCAAGACTGAAGAACCTAGTCTGCCCTACTATTTACCCATAGCTGGAGGGAGAATAATTGGATTCATACCTTTCCCAAGGGTATTAGTGCTATGTGGAATGCAATCAGTCTCGTCTAGGATTTGAACTCGTATCGCCGTGTCCATTTCCTGCGACGATAACCATTAAATAATGTTTCGGTTTATAAATGAAAACACTAAACCTATATCAGGGTTTATGAACTAAGCTAACATTATTTTCAGATTAGTTGTCTAAATTACTGTGACGAGGCTTTGTGATTTTCATCATTAAGGGTTTTCGGACAATTGTCTTCTTCTTTATTGTTATTTCCACAACATTTCGGCCGATATGTCCCCCGACCTTCTTCAGGTGTTTGTCGAACTCGGGAACATTAACAGAACTTCGAACTACGTCCTCTATTGAATCCACAGGGGTCGCCTGTTCTGATTCCGTTAGCCATAACCGGGTACAAGTGTTAAGTATTCCTGTATTGTTAGTTGCCTGCAGTCAGGATTGAACCTGCAACCTCCAGATGATTGTCTCCTTAGAAGCTTAGGGAACCAACGCCTATAACCGTTACATCATGTGTCCTGCTGGACTAATTCAAATTATAAACAAAATCGTCCTCTGAAGACCTTGTGTTTTGTCCTATTCGTTGATTTGCCCGTTCACACACATATACATATATACAATGTATATATATATGTATATAGTATGTGTGTGTATGTGATATAGGATGAGCTATAGAAGACTAGGGTTAAAGTTAAGAAATTTTTAAGAAGAAAAAACTTACTTAACCTAATACCTAGTTTTCACCGTATCCTTCCATACGATCTCGAGTCCAGTTAAATATTTGTATTCTTTTCAAATCCCTTAAAGCTTTTTTTAAAGCTTTTTTTAAAGCTTCATACAACTTTTAGTCTCTCTTTTTCATGCCCTCAATTCACGAAACCGATCTAGATTAGTCTCATCATCATCATCGTCGTCGTCACCATCATTATCTCCCTCTTTGCCCAGTCAGCTGGGGCTGTAGAATACACCGGCTGTACATTTGGAGAGGGGTAAGACCTCCACAACAAGTTTCCTGGATATGACACTAAACAATCTGATGGTGAGGTTCCAATGACGCTGAGGCTTTGGGGAATGAGGAACACCCCTTCATTGCCATTGCTTCCAGGTTCACTCTATCTCCTGATAGTGTCCTATCTATGGGTTAAATAGAACTAAACTGTATGCTTATGCTAAACTGAATTGTTTGAATTAGAACTGTTTGAATAAACTGAATAACTTGAAATAGAATTGTCTTTGACAATTAAACTGTGTACTCATGCTAAATTGAATTGTTTGAAATAGAACATACATTTTACATAAAAATGGATTTGGAGTTAAATAACCTACAAAGGTTGATATGTCATAAAACCCAACCAACCAACCGTCTCTCTCTCTCTCTCTCTATATATATATATATATATATATATAAGTAAGTAAAGTTGGCGACCATAGTCGAGGGTGACCCGAAGGCACCTTTTTCGATAGCTACTACACCAAGGTGTAGGGGAGGACGCTACTCCTTTCCCAGGATTTCTCCACTTTACCCTTGATCCGTACCTTATAATGCTGAGTGTTAAGCAAGGAGGCATCAAGTACCATTTTTAAAGTCTTCGGTATGACTCGACCTGGGATTGAACCCAGGTCACCCGGGCCATTGGAGAACACTCTAACCATTACACCAATGTCAGTTTTTCGCCGATGCCATCATCGGATTAGTCAGTTGACTGCATTGGCGAGAAACTGACAGTTATGAAGCACCGTTTACTTTATTTCTACAATAACCTATATATATATATATATATATATATATATATATATATACGTGGGTCATTCAATAAATAAGATGAATTTTGTCTACGGAGTTGGCAATAGGAAGTACTGTTTACAATTGAACTTTTTTCAAATGAAATTAATAGTGATGGGTCCTTTCATGTCCCAGAAACCTATCAGCAAGTTATTTTTACAGACTGCTGCGCCATGAAATCTTTCTTTACTGGCGAGTCCATAGACCATCTTTAAGACTTTTTCGCCCATTTGTAAACATTTTTTTTCACTATAACTTCCTTCTCCATACACATTACACTCGGGTCACTGATTACATTTCTCACGACGATGACCGTTACGCTAAGTGCGTTCCCATATATATATATATATATATATATCGATCCACAAACCCATAGACAACTCTCTTTTTCTGTCAGTCTGACTGTCTATCTATCTGTCTCTCTCTATATATGTGTGTGTATGTGTGCCTGTATCACTTTAAGTGTGTATGTGTTTGTGTGTCTGCTCATGTATATATATATATATATATGAGAGCACATCAACATACACACACACACATATATATATACAGAGAGCACACACACACATACATGTATGTGTGTGTGCTCTTTGTATATATATATATATATATATATATATATATATATATATACAATATATAAGTACATAAGTCTCTCTTTGATACCCACACATACACAGAAGAGCATTCTCTGTCTCCGTCTCTCTCTGTGTATCTGTCTATAAATGTAAAGTTTAATACACATACAAGCTCAGACACGTGTGAATATATGTGTATACATTTATATATACAGAGAGAGAGGGAGAGAGAGAGAGAGAGAGAAAGAGACAGTGAGAAAGAGACAACACAATAGTTGGTGGTACCTGTCTACATGCTTCTGTGTGTATGTATATGTTGTTGTTTGTGCACGCGTGTCAGTGTGTGTATATGTGTGTGTGTGTGTGTGTGTGTGTGTGTGAGAGAGAGAGAGAGAGAGAGAGAGAGAGAGAGAGATGTTGTTTGTGAGCAATATGAGATTGGGTAAATAGTTGCAAGTGTAGCAAAGACAGGTCGACAGGAGACAAAGGACAGGCCGCTCGCCACTTTGTCTCTGATCGGAGAGGGAGGATGAGGAAGAAAAAGAGGAAGAGGAGTCGTAAGACCGAAGGGTTGGGTGGGACGAGCTGTGGAATGTTGAAATTAAGGCGATTACGTCAGAGACCACCACTACCACCCGCACCACCATCATTCTCCTCTACCACTACCACTATCACCATCAATTCTGCTACTACTACTAATACTACCTCTCCTATCACTACTCCTCCTATTATACCCCCCCGACTGTTCCGATTCGTGCTCATTACTCCTACTGCTACTCCCATTACCATTATCCGTCTTAGGCGACTTTTTCTACAGTTCTGAGTCGTCAACCCAAGAAATTCTTTTTTTTTCTTTCTTCTTCTCTTCCTCTGTGCTGCGTTGCAAAAGAAATAAGAAAAAAAATGTCATCAATACTATGTTTAGTCGTGTGGTAGATCTCCGTCAAAAAAGTAAAAATAAAAACATCAAAAACAAAATATAAAATCTCGAGAAGAATTTCCCAGGGTGCAGTTTTCATTCGATACTCTGGTTGTGTCATTGCCAAAATTCTCTGTCTGTCTCTCTTTCTTTAAGGACGCCTGCCACAGAGCAACGGTTTTACAAATCACGTCATGCAGGTCATTGAAAAAAACAAAACAAACCTTTCTTAAATATTGTGATTGCGATTCTCACTGAGAGTCCTTATTCCCGATCAAGATTTTCTCGTCAGTCTAACATTAATTTGGTAAACGAAAAAAAAAAACCCGACTATGGCAGTTATCTGGTACATCTTGCAGACCGCTTGACTAGTCCATGGAATAACACACTCACTGGGTGCCTCATAACAGTGGTGTTGTACTAGACTAAGAGCACCTTTTGTCATTAAAGAGGTAATATATCTTCAATGAGTGCTCTATTTTTATTTGTCTTGTGTCTGATATGTTCTCCTTAGTATAAGGTAGTCTACCACGAAATTACACAAATCCAAGGTCGCTACGATTAACAAACTGTTTTGTAATCAAATTCTTTAAAGAATGGACTAAATGTTTGGTAAAAAAAAATTGACCTTGCGTCACATTCTGTCCATGGCAGGAGGGTTGGATGAAATCTACATTCATTTTTTTTTCGATTCTTATTTCCCTCGTCTTTTCATTGTGTGAATTTGAGATTATCTATTCCTGGATATGCTGACCCCCCAAAACTGGAAGGGTTATGAATCCTTTTTCCTTGAGGCCCTTCCCGAACCAACCCAAAACAAAAGAATCATACTTCCTCTCCCCTGCTAACCTACCGACGTTTCCTACTATCAACCCTAAATAATCACACCCTTCAATCTCTGAAACCTCCTCTCAAAATTAACACTCAACACTGTCGTTATTGTCTGGCATTTGTTTCGTCTGGCACACAGAGCACAGGTTCCATACAGTACCTCAAACTCTCGTTATGTAAAGGTTATCGTCATTTGAAGTGGACACTGCGGCCTAAGTTCGATTCCTGGACGAAGCTGTTTACTTTCCACATTGCGCTAATATTCTTGGGAAAGCCATGAATCAAACTATTCTCCCTCCAGCTATGGGTAAATAGTAGGGCAGACTGTGTTCTTTAGACTTGGTTCGGCAAAGAGTCTAGGAGAAGGAAAACTTTGACTTCAAACCTGTTAAACTCCGTTTAAAAATTGACCTTGTGTCGCATCCAGTCCGTTCAGTGGGGTTGGTGAATATAGACAGTACCTCAAGTGACGTACTAAACTACCTCCAGAAGTGAGTCTCCAGATCTGAATGCATGTGTTGTGTAGAGTCACCTATTCATGGCCATTAATCCCAGATCCACTCTGATCCTATGTGATAGTACTTGCTAGGGCCCTATCAAATTAACTTTTTTGAAAATTATTTGTATTAGACAAGAATACTTGAAACCATATAAATATGTGCACACAAGTGATTATTATCAAATGGAAATATTTGCGTTTAGTCCAATCATTGTGTACAAATTATTAGTATTCGATAGGAATACTTGAAATCATATGACCGTGTGCAAACAACTGATAATTATTAGATATAATTATTTATGCTAAGTAGGAATACTTCTTATAGTCGTTCTGATAGTATAGTCCCTTCTCTCTTTCTCTCTCTCTTTTTGCCGATCCTCTTGACTGCATTCGGTGTCCGCACAGAGCTGATTCATGATTCATTCGGTGTCTGCAAAGAGCTGGCCGGCCAGCATTGGTGTGTCCATATGAATTAGTCCATATTTAATAAAACAAAGTCTATGCCAACTAAGAGTGAACCTGGAAGTAATGATTACGTAGTGGCACACAACACTCTATCAAGCACAGTTTATTGTTATACCCAGGACATCATTTTCAGATCCCTTAAGAAAGTTGAATAATACAACAGCCGAAACGTTGTAACTATAATAATCACCAAGATGAGGATATTAGTTTGAGTAGAACAGGAAATAATAATGATAAGTTGTCATCGTAAATATTTAGGCTGAAATTCTCGTAAGATTTGAATTCGTTTCTATCTTCGTGGCAAGACACTTGCTTTTCATTTCTTTTTGTTCAATGACGAAGATATGTGGTGCCTTCAATAAGATTCCAGACTTTTTTTGTACAGGAATTTAAAATTGTCGTAGACTCTTGAAAATTCACTATGTTATTGCTATACATCTTATGAGATGACAGACCATTTTTTTATGATTTCAGGTTCAAATGAACAGCTACAGCAGCAATTGAAATACACCCTACTAAAACCTGATTGTCACTGCTGGTGAATTTCAAAAATGCAATCTGGACGTTAGGACGCATTAGAAGAACAATATATGTAATAAAATTCTGTTTTAAACTTGGAAAAAATGCCACAGAAACGTATGGAATGCTTCAGACTGCTTTTCGACCATCTTGCATGAATCGAGCATCAGTTTCTGAGTGGCATAAGATATTCAAGGAAGGCAAAGAGTCTGTGAGGGATGATGAGAGGTGTGGGAGGAGTAAGGAAGTCAATACACCAGAGTTGATTGGCCAAATACAGAATTTCATGGATAAGGACCGTCGTGTGTCTATAGGGAAATAAGTGCACAGTTTGATATCAGTGTGGGAACTCTACACACAATTATTCGTGAGGAACTGAAGATGGGGAAGATTTGTGCGAAGTTTGTATCAAGGGTGCTGGATCTATTGCTATGACCCAGAGACCAAGAGACAGAGTTCCTAGTGGAAGCATGCCGGCTCTCCCAGACCCAAGAAGGCCAGAGCAAATCCACCCACAAACTTTTGATGATCCTTTTTTTGACAGCACTGGCAGCATCTACATGCACTGGGTCCCCACTGGACAGACACTCAACAAGGAATACTCCCTATAGTCCAGACCTTGCTCCTTGTGACTTGCTTATTCCCTAAGCTCAGAGGCTGTCGTTATGAGACAATTGAGGAGATGAAAGAGGCTGTGACGAAGGTCATTGACACGCTCACACAAGATGACTTCCATGGGTCCTTCCAGAAGTTGTTGGAACGCTACAAGTGCATAGCAGCCGGAGGAGATTACTTCTAAGGGGACTAGAGTTTCATGTGTGTACTATCAATGAAAGTTCCCATACGAAAAAAGTCTGGAAACTTATTGAAAGCACCTCGTATATTCTTCAACTACCCAGTCTGACACACAGACCTTTCGTTTGTTATAGTTCCTGATTTTACTCAATGGTTACTGATTTTAATGCTGATTATTCTCGTTGCTGTTTAACTTCGGTCATCGACCGAGAAACAAGGCTTAAATCGTTAAGTGACCGTAGGATTTTAAAGTTTTATTTTATTTATGATACACAGAAGTTGATTTATTTTTTAAGCAAAATGTTCAATAATATGTACTTTGTTGTTCATTATTTTGATTTGGTTTGGTTTTATGGCATATCAACCTTTGTAGGTTATTCAATGCCAAATCCTTTTTTATACATATAAGCAGTTCTATTTCAAACCAATCAGTTTAGCGTAAGTACACAGTTTAAATGTCAAAAACAGTTTTATTTCAAACAATTCGGTTTAGCATAAGTACAGTTTTTTTTTTTTAATATAAAAATAGTTCTATTTCAAACAATTCAGTTTAGCGTAAGTGCACTGTTTAGTTCTATTTGATCCATAGATAGTACTATATCAGATATTACTACCACTCCGGGTCAGAGTGGACCAGGGAGTGATGGCAAGAAAGAAGTGCTCTACATTCCCCAATGCCTCAGCATTACTAGAGCCACACCATCAGATTATTTAGTGTCATATCCAGGACACTCGTCGAAGGAGTCTTACCCCTTTACAGAGATGCAGTCGGTGTATTCTGTAGCCCCAGTCGATTGGGCCAGTGCGTTCATTATATATATATATATATATCTATATAAAATGTACTGTGTTGCATATACGTTCATTATATATATATATATATATATATATATTGCTTTTCGTCCGATATTCCAAAATTAGACGAAAGAAAAATAACTTTCTCATTGACGAGATTGGTAACCTTCTTAAATTCATGTTTATGGAAGAATTGTGTGAATCTTCATACGAGTGGCGTCATTAGTGCTACGTATATACGAGCAATAATACCTAGCATTGCCAGGAGAAAGTATAACATCAAAATTGAAAAACAGACTAAAAATAATGTGTACAGAAAATATGCTAGAGTAATCAAATAACTGTTATGATCTGGCTGGTTGAATTAAAGGTAATTACCAAGTAACTCATTGGCCTTGTGGGTAGAGTGTTCGCCAGTGGTCCGGGAGACCAGGGTTCGATCCCTGGTCGGGTCATACCAAAGACTCAAAAAATGCTACTTGATACCTCCTTGCTTAACACTTAGCATTATAAGGTATGTATCAAGGGTAAAGTGGAGCAATCCAAAGAAAGGAGTTGCGCCCTCCCCCACACCTCAGTGTGGTAGCTATTGAAAAGGGAGCCTTCAGGTCACCCGCGACTACGGTTGCCAACAACCAAGTAACTAAGAATTAAATCTATCAGCTTATCTCCAAAATGTTAACTGACATTCTTCAAGTGTTTATATAAGTAATTATTACTTTATTTTGCGGTATATAAGGCGTACTTTTTCTACTAAAAAATTCCCCTGCATCTTATAATCCATACATATAACTGTGCAAATTATTTGTATTAAGAATTGTTACTTGAAGCTAGAATTCTTTACTAAAGATTATTATTATTATTATGAAATTAGCTACCTGGCAACTCCTGTTAGCCTCGACTTATAGAATAACTTTTATACACCTATTGTCATCATTTAAAAGGCTATTATGCACTGATAATATTCATAAGATTAATTTCATCTCGTTTGATATTAGGACTTTGTTTTTTTCTTGATTTGCACTGCTGAAATTTGGGTGCGTCTTATACGCCTGCGCGTCTTAAATGTCGTCAAATACGGTAAATTCTAATTGTATTTAAAAAAAAATCCACAAAGTATATCATTGAATTATGATGATTTCAAAATGCATTTTTAATTTTTTTATAAGTTTGAAACAAATGTAATGTTCGAATTTAGAATATATGTTGTAAATGAAAAAAAAAAGCAACAACTTATGCCTATAGAAATATTTAATCATTAACATAACCTCCATTGCTGCTTAGAACTTCATTCCATGTGTCAACAAGATTATAGATGGTAATTTACTAAGCTTTTTGCTTAGATGTGGCACAAGGCCATATGAATGGGGCAAATTTACTAAGCATTTTACTTAGATGTGGCACAAGGCCATATGAAATGGGCACCCAATGAGACTCGAACTCACTCATGCAGGTTGCTAGTCGAGCTTGCTAACCATTACACCACCAGAGGCGCCCTTCAACAAGATTATAGATGCTACGCTTGTAAAACTCTTTAGGTTTTGAGGCAAAATATGAGACTGATTGGTGATCAACCTCTTCTCTTGATGTTAATCTCAGACATTCTAAATGGTTCTGTAATCTCCCAGGTAAGTGATAATCAGAAGGAACAAGATTAGGAGAATATGGAGGATGAAGCAATTTTTTCCAATCCAAAGAAATCTTTTGTTAATTGGGTTGTGTGAGGACGGGCATTATCGTGATGGTGATTGACTCCTTTTCTGTTGACTAAGGAGGGACCTATTTTCCACAAACGACAAAGTTGATAGCAGTTAAGATTAGAGGTGCTTGTTTGATTATTGTCAACCAGTTTGCTATGGACAATTCCTTGAAAACCCCGCCATACACTAAACATTACCTTCCTTGGATGATGTCCACCTCTCGATTGGCGAGCAGGTCTTTTCCCCAAACAAATCTACTGACGGCGGCTTTTGAAGTTATAAGGAATTCATTTCTCATCATCAGTGGGTTCAGTCGCCTGGGGCTGTAGAATGCACCGACTGCATCTATGCAGAGGGGTATGACCCTCACAACAAGTCTTATGGATATAACACTAAACAATCTGATGGTAAGGCTCCAGCCCTAGAGCTTTGGAGGATGCAGAACACCACTTCATTGCCATTGCTCCCAGGTTGCCTCTGACCAGGAGATGTACTAAGTGATAGGATCCTAGCAATCAGTTTTTTTCATTCATAATATATACTCTATATTCGGATATTAAATTCGTTCCAACCTGATATGCTAATGTCATCTTTCAAAAACTATGATAAAAATCAATGAATTTAACTGAAACAGAATATTTAAAAATTAAACCTTTAACACAGGAAAATATTTCGAAAGACAAAATGTTTTCAACAAATCGGGAGCAGCTGAACGCCCTACATTCTCCCTGATTAAATATATTTGTCACTGCCTCCCACCAGACAGGAATTGACACAAGGTCAATGACCAGAAGGTCGATTATAGTGGGGATTTAGGGGAAGGGAAGGGAAGGTCGTGCACGAGCCGAGCCTTGAGCCCTGTTGGTCTGTGCTGCTCATCGGCCCACTTAGTGCAATGTGGGCCTGATGAGCCTAGCTGGTTTTTGACCCAAATCTGGGTCCAGGCACGTATGCTTGATTATAGCTTAAACTGGACAGCAAGGTCCAGTGCTATAAAAGGGGGACAAAGGTGTCA
The DNA here is from genome assembly GCA_963585895.1 of Sepioteuthis lessoniana. Classification (NCBI taxonomy): domain Eukaryota; kingdom Metazoa; phylum Mollusca; class Cephalopoda; order Myopsida; family Loliginidae; genus Sepioteuthis; species Sepioteuthis lessoniana. The sequence continues at coordinate 13,573,884 of OY757917.1, read as the reverse complement.
TTGATGCAACTCGCCCACCCGAAGGCGGCCCGGCCAAAGCTGGGGAGCCTTTCGGCCTCGAATCTGCTATTGATTTCGATACCCCGTCCGGCACGAATGCTTGACGGCCCCAGCTAAAGCCAGGTAAGCCATACTCCCTGATTAAAACCAATATCCAAATTAATAAATTTCTTCCATATTTTTTTTTTTTGTAGTAATAGATCAATTTGTAGCGGAAAGAGGTTACTGCATGTTGAATTTTGCGTCTCAGAGTGACGAATTTTCAAAGCTGAACATCCGCTTACAAGTTTCAAGTCTCCATTACTAGAGGTATAAATTCACACAGTCTCCCAAAAGTGTTGTTGCATTATATTATTTAAATAATGCTAAACTCAATAAAGTAATTCTTAGACAATATAAATAAATGTTAAACTTAAAGCTGTCTTAAATTTTTATGGAATAATTTTAATTGACTTACTCATTCTTATGAATACACATTACTGTTATATATATACCTACATACATACTGGATGATTGTTATAGATTGACCCTCGACCGAGCAGTCAATCAAGAGATGCACCTGTGTAAATAAGCGGAGGAATAGTGGAAGCAGGTGGACGTTAAATAATAATATAACCAGGGCACAGACGGTTTGAGTCAGTTGGAAATAGGATACCAGCGTGAGAATCAGCTTGCAGAGGGAGGGCTTTGTGCCCTCAGTGACCCACAGTTGAACAACCCAGCCAAGATGAGGCGAAAGAAGTGCTGCTATGGTCGAAGAAGAACTTGGGGTCAATATAGCAGTCTGTCCCCGTCTCCAACTCATCTATCACACACAACCAACATCACCCCTTCAAGAATAAAGTGTGAGAGATTATATTTTTTTAAAGAAGTGTGTTCGTTCGTTCATTGAAGTTCGTCATTATTGTTGACTAGGTCTTGTGGTACGTGGGGCTATACAACATATATATATATATATATATACTATATATATATATGTACTATAAATATATATATATATATGTACTATATATATATATATATATATACTATATATATATGTACTATATATATATATATATATATGACCTATGAACTGAATTTTTGGGGTAGGGGCTTGCATATGCACCTGTGCATGCGACCACCTATTGTATCCTGACCTCTCAAATAATTTTGAAAACAAAATCAGTTGATAGACTGAAAAATGAGAATTTTAATGATGCACTTTTTAATTCCTAACGCAACAGAAGGGAGGATTTTTTTTATTTCATAAGCGGTTTGTTACACAGAAGAGAATTGAAAGATAATCGATTGTTTAAGAATGATACGAATTATAATAATCATAAAACCTTTGATAAAACCAAACAATTCGCAAACAGGTGAAGGGTTCCTCCAGCTAAGCAACTGTGTATTTTGCCATTTGTAATATTTCTCCCCATTAGCATCTCGTTACATATCTATATTTTATCATATATATATATATATATATATAAATATTGTATATTTTTTCCTTGTTTTATGTTTTATTAATCATCCCTCGGTGATTTAACGTCACTAGTCTTGACGAAGGTTCATAAGAACTAAAATGTTATATTGACTTTCTTTTATATTAAATTTTTTTGGGGGGATTAGCTTGTTCTTCAGTCTCTCTCTCTCTCTCTCTCTCTCTCCCTCTCAATATATATATACATATGTGTGTGTGTGTGTGTATGTGTGCGTGTGTGTTGTTTTATTACACTAGTGTCAGGTAGGTGATATGTAATACGGCAAGATAGTGTAGTAGTTATATGGCCAATGTTGATATTTTTCGGGACGCACTCTCGAAATGGGTATATAAGTCTACTGTGGTTTGGTTTCGGGGTGTTTTAGGGGAGTTTGTACTATTTTTGACAATGAGGTTTGTCGTTTTAAATTTAATGTAGTAGATAATAAGTTTTATTTGTTTTTCTTGGTGGATGGGTTTTATGTTTCGTTGTATAATGTTGGTAATTGCTTATTCATCTGATTTGATATCTGCAATATAAATAAATTTTGTTGGAATTCTTATTTGTAGTAGTGTTGTTATTTTTGTGCATGTTATATAGATATAGTTTAATTTGTTGATCAATTAATTTATTTGGGAAATTGTTATTAACTCGAGTTTAATCAGGTAAAAATGTTGGTATTCCCAAACTGTTGCAAAGTATTAAAGTTTGGTAATTGTTTTGTCTTTCAGTTTTTTAAAGTTATGTTTGTTTGAAAGTAATATCTAAATAGTCCGTAGCTGCTGACATTCTATCTCTTGCGGCTGGTTTTGGACGCTCTGTATATTTCTAGTTTTAATCTTTCCCGAAATTCACTCCATATTTCGTCTAGAAGCGTCAAAGGATTTTTATTATGGAAAGAGATTACTGCAAATTAAATTTTACATATTAGGAAAACAAATTTTCAAAGACGAATGTCTGCTTGCAAATTTCAAATGTTCATTTTTAAATTTCATGTTGTGAATTCACCGAGTCTCTTTAAATTGCTTTAGGATGCAATCAAAATAAATAACACGTTAAATTAAAAAAAAAAAAAAGGTGTTTTTAATTTTGTACATAATGATTTTTTATTCGGTAAGCGTGTATATTCCTTCTTTGGGATACACCCAACCGATGCGTTATTACAAGGGTCGTTCAATAAATATATGGAATCTATCAATCTATAAATCTATTTACGAGAGTCATTCAATAAATATGAGGAGTCTATCGATCTACCAATGTATCTATCTATCTACGAGGGTCATTCAATGAATAAGCAGACTTTTTTTAAAAAAGAAAATTTAATTTTTTTTCAGAATTTTTTCCCTGAATATTAACTCAGCATTGTTTGAAATTGTTTTATAGTAAAGTTACTTTTTATATAACAAAATATTTATTTTGACGCTACTCAAAATGACGGCAAATCAGAGTGCTCCAGGCTTGAACAGAAGTCTATCATCAAATATATCGTGGCTGAGAAAGGCAAATAAATGTGAATTTTATAGAAGAAAGTTTTATGTGTACAGAGAAGCATGTTATAGTGAAAAAATGCTTACAAATGGGCTAAACACAGGTTTGACACTACAAATCTGAGTCAAAAAGACAGTCTATGGAGTATAAGCACACTGACTTTCCGGTAAAGAAATTGTTCCACGCGCAACGGTCAGTAAAACAGCTCATGTTCACATTTTCCTGGGATATGAAAGAACCTGATCTTCTAAGTGAAGAAGTGATTTTCTTGAAAAATTTGCAATTGTAAAGTATGCTGATTATTGCCAAATCCTTAGGCAAAATTCACAAATGGGGACTTCCAGTGGCGGTGTGGCAAACATGTTGGACTGAAACGTCGTAGTAAATTCGAACTCCAGTTGTGCTATTATGTTCACTTTCGAACTAGGGAAAGTATGAACCTCTTTATTCCTTCAACTATGGATAATTAGTATAATAGTTAGAGTGTTCGCCAGTGGTCCAGGAGACTTGGGTTCAGTCTCAGGTCGAGTCATACCAAAGACTCAAAAGTGGTATTTGATGCTACCTTGCTTAACAGTCAGCATTATCCTATTTACCAACTCCTCCGCTCGGGCAGGATATGACACAAGGTCAATTTTTAAGTGGAGTTTAACAGGTTTGAATTCCGAGTTTTCCTTCTCCTAGACTAGTTGCCTCAACAAGGCTGGAGAACTCAGTCTGTCCTACTATTTACCCATAGCTGGAGGAAGAATAATTGGATTCATACCTTTCCCAAGGTTATTAGTGCTATATGAAATGCAATCATTCTCGTCCAGGATTTGAACTCGAGTCGCTGTGTCCACGTCTACGACGATAACCATTACACCACGGGCACCTCCTCACAGTCAGCATTATAAGGTACGAATCCAGGGTAAGTGGAGCTATTCAGGGAAGGGAGTAGCACCTTCCCCTACACCTTGGTGTTGTAGCTATTGAAAAGGAAGAGTTCGGGTTGCTCTCGAAAACGGTCGGCCAACTTACCGTTCTTCTACAAGGATGGCTTTGGCATTAAATAACCCACGAAAGTTGATATGCCATTAAGTAAAAAAGCCAAACAAAATCTGTTAATAGGTCCTACTAACAATAAGTCGTAGCAGCGCTTTCAATCAAATCACCATGTCATTGTGACTATAATTCCAATTGTAGCATGTGTCACTTGGCTAGTTTAAAGAAAGATCACGTGAGCATGCGCATACGTGTGCCACCCTCTGCCAAAATAGGATTAATCCAGCATTAATCCTCGCCTCATAATTTGTTGCTTCTTTTTTTTCTTCTTTTGAATTTGTAAAATTTATTGAATTTGTTTCTTTGCCAAGTCCTCTCTGAAGATTTCCTGGGTATGACACTGAACTGCATCCAGTGGTGAGGCTTCTGTTCCTGAGCATTCGGAAGTGTGGAGTTGGCTGTTCGTTCCCGTTACATTCAGGTCTACTCTGACACGGAGAGGTAGTATGTGTGAGGGGTCGTATCTGTGGGTCAAATAGATCAGCTTATTTAAAATAATTTTAATCTATATTGGTTCTTAAAACATTGATATTGAAGCTAAGTATGAATTGTTGGCTTTGTGGGTAGAGTGTTTGCTAATGGTCTGGGAGACCGAGGTTCAATCCCATGTCGAGTCATACCAAAGACTTAAAAAATGGTACTTGATACCGCCTTGCTTAACACTCAATATTATAAGGTACGTATCAAGGGTAAAGTGGAACTATCCAAGGGAACAAGTAGATCCCTCCCCAACACCTCGGTGTAGTAGCTATTGAAAAGGGAGCCTTCGGGTCGCCCTCGACTACAGTCGCCAATAACTTTTTATGACGTGTTTACCTGTTTTAAAAGACTCGTGAACTTTATTAATACTTTATCTCTTAAAACCTTTATACTTTAACTAAGTATGAAGTGTTTACCTGTTTAAAATGATTGTGGCTTGTCCTCGTGGTGTAATGGTTAAAGCGATGGACTGCGAAATCGTAGTAAGTGAGTTCGAACTCCAGTCGCGCTATTACGTTAACTTTCGGGCAAATACCCTTGGGAAAGCCATGAACCCCCTTATCCTCCCAACTATGGGTTAAATAGTACTACTACTGTTCTTCTCGAAGAATAACTTTGGTATTAGATAACCCACAAAGGTTGATATGCCATTAAACAAAGAAACCAAACCTTAAAATGATTGTGAACTTTAGAAATTTTTACCATGGTGGTATGTGCACAGATAAGACATTATTATCATTAAATTACGGAAGGAATAGTTCATGTGAGCTTATTTGTTTGCACATAGTTGAATGGTTTCAAGTAACCCTATCTAATACTCATGATTCTATTCAAGATTATTCATTCGTTTGCGCACATTTAAATGGTTCAAAATATATCTTCATCATCATGTCGTGCCGGTAGCACGGATTTCCTTGACTCTCTCTCTCTCTCTCTCTCTCGCCATTTGTCTCTATCAACCATCGCTACCGGCAGGACTTCCAGGCTATATCCAATGTCCATACCATGCTATTGTAGATAAGTTCTTGTTAGTCGTCCAACACTTGCTTGTCCGTGTGAAGGGCTCCATAACTATGGATGGAATCCTAAGAGGTACTACCTCACTGGTTCAGAGTGAACACAGGAGTTATGGCAATGTCGGGGTACTCCGCATACCCCAAAGCTTGGAGCCTCATCATTAAGTGGTTTAGCGTCATATCCAGGACACTGGTTGGGAGGGAGAGTCTTACTCCTTTACAGAGGTGCAATTTGTGAATTTTCCAGTCCCAGTCAAGAGGGCAGAAAAGAAAATACATTCCACATATAGTAACCTTTATATACGGCACAAATATCTATATACGGCATATATATCTATATATGGCATATATACCTATATATGGCATTCATACATTTACTGTAATACTATTCATGGCAACTTCGTAAATAAATACGGAATTAGAACACTTGGAGGATGATTGCGTATTTCTTTTAACAGTTAAGATACTAAGATACAAAATATAAGATACAAAATATAAGATACAAAATATAAGATACAAAATATAAGATACAAAATATAAGATACAAAATATTTTCCTTTAATGGCTAAACATTTTGAACATTACTCCTTTCAGAGTTTTCACACCGGTATTAGCAGATGGTTTTTCTCTGAAGTTTGAGTGAAAGCAAGTAACCTCAAATCTTCAGGACATTTCTCAGTATTCTAACCGATCATAATTATGATGTAAACTAGATGCTCTTCACTTGTCCTCTGATTTCCAACTCTTCCTGTCTCTTTACCGAGTCTTTGCGGATCGTTCCAAGTGCACCACTTATTATTGGTAGCACGGTCACCTTCATTTTCCATATTTTCTTTAGAAAGATCTATATACTTATCTCTTTTTTCGATTTCTTTGGATTTTACCCTGTGATCCGGCAGGACGGCAAAGTTCACTATTCGGCAGGTTCTCTTCTTTTTTTTTGTTTATGACTATCTCTAAGTATGGTCGTCTGGCCCAGATTCGGTGATCTTTTTGTATCTCAAAATCTCAGCGAACTTTGTGCATCTCATTCTCCAGACAGATTCTTGATTGTGTATGTTCTACTTGTTTGTATGGACAAACTTAAATTTCTTGCACAATTCCTAGTGGATTACCTTGCCCACTCAGTCGTATCTAGACTTATACTCTTTTTGCGCTAATTTGTAGCATTCGGTTATTATGTGATTGATCGTTTCGTTTATATGACTGCATAACCTACATTTCCTATTTTGTTGCGTCTTATATATTTTTGGTTTAATATAGTTGGTCTGTATTTGTTATGTGTTTAATATAGTTATGTGTTATGTGCTATGTGTTTAATATTGTTATGTGTTTAATATAGTTGGTCTGTATTTGTTATGTGTTTTGCTATTAGAAGAGATTTAACTTCTCTCTTTAGATTTTCCTTTCTTAGCCATATCTAAGTTTTCTCATGTGAGATTTAGCTCGTTTGTTACTTGAAATATCCATATAATTGGTTTTTTGTTTCCAAGTTATTTTCATTCTGTTGATACTTATGTTGTTTGCGTTGTTTCTGTTAACTGTAATTTGTCTTTCTTTGTTTTTTTTTTATGTAATTATTACTATATTGATAATTATTGTTATTACTTCTATTCACGTGAGTTTTTTTTTACACCAGTATAAGCTGGCGGTCTTTCACTGGAGTCTGAGTGACAACAAGTCTCCCCAGGTCTCCACGGCTCTTTTCAGTATTCTAGCCAATTTGAACAATGCTGTAGTCGGGATAATTTGGATTTTCTCTCTGATTTACAATTCCTCTAGTCTTTTTTTCTAAGCCCCTGGGGACCTTTCGAAGTGCGCTAATATTCTGGTATTCTAGCCAAACTGAACAATGCTGTGGTCTGAATTATTTGGATTTTCCTTCTGATTAACATTTCCCCCAGTCCCGATCTTCTCGTACAATCTCACCAATTTGTAACTTGAAATATCCATACAGTTGTTTTTCTCCCCATTTCTGTTTCCCAGTTTTTGTGGTTTTTCTGTGTGTACTAATGTTGCTATTGCTATTATTGTCTGCAGTAATAAATCTTTCTTTGCTTTTTTAGAGTTGTCCTCGTGTCGGTACGTCTATGCATTCCTCAATGTCGAGCAACTCAGTCAGCTAGGGCTGTAAAATACACCGACTACATCTCTGTAGAGGGGTAAGATCCGAACCCCCACAACGAATGTCTTGTATATGACACTAAACAATCTGGTGCTGAGGCTCCAGTAATGCTGGAGATTTGGGGAATGCGGAGCACCTCTTCATTGCTATTGCTCCTAGGCCCCTTCCTACTCGCTGTGGTTGCACCTTATTGGGTCAAATGAAACTGTTTGACATTTAAACAAGGTAGTAATGCAAAATTGAATCGTTAGATTAGAATTGTTTGACCATTTAACTGTGTAAACAAATGATTGATGTTTGATTGAATTGTTAATGATACATTGAAATACTTGGAACAATTGAACTATGTGCAAAAAATAGAATTGTAAGTATTAGATGGCAGTTATTGAAACCATTTAAGTAAGCAGAGACAATTGCAGGACTAGTATGAAAACAAATTATTTCTTACTCCTTCAAAAATAGAACTCCTTCATTGCCATCGCTCCAAGGTCCTCTCTGGCCTGAAGTAGTAGCTGTAGTAGTCCTGATAGGGTCCTATCTATCGATCTATCGATCAGTGTTTGATGTTTAAACTCTGTACTTATGCTAAACAGAATTGTTTGAAATAGACCTGTTTTTACATTTAACAGTGTGTTAATAAAAAAATCTCTGTACTTATGCTAAACTGAATGGTCTGAAAAAGAACTTTGATCATTTGATTGTGTGTAAACAAATAATTGATGTTTAATTGAATTGTTAGCGACACATAGCAATAATTGGAACCATTTGACGGTGTGCAAATGAATGAATTATATCGAGGAGAACTATTAGTGCTGATTAGCAATACTTGGAACTCGTTAGCTGTGTCCCTAAATTGACATATTGGTATAACATAGCAATACTTGGAACCATTTGACTGTATGCAAATGAATGAATAGTGTTGGATAGAATAATCATTGTTAAATAGCAATACGTGTAATCACTTCACCATCTGCAAACAAATGATTAATATTGAATTGAATTGTTTGTGTTAAATAGCAATACTTGTAACCACTTCACCATCTGCAAACAAATGATTAATATTGAATTGAACTATTTGTGTTAAATAGCAATACTTGTAACCACTTCACCATCAGCAAACAAAGGATTAATATTGAATTGAACTATTTGTGTTAAATAGCAATACTTGTAACCACTTCACCATCTGCAAACAAATGATTAATATTGAATTGAATTATTTGTGTTAAATAGCAATACTTGTAACCACTTTAACATCTGCAAACAAATGGTTGATATTCTTAGAGAACGATAATTGAAACCATTTAACTGTGTCGAAACAATAGCAATACTTGTGTGCAAACAAATTAGTTCAAACTCATTTTAAAATAAAATTACCTACAAACTATTCACTTACAAATCATATATGTACATCCATTTTAACTGTGTGCAAACAAATGATTAATAGTCAACAGAATTATTCATATAAGATAGAAATACATAAAACCATTTTACTATGAGCTTACATGATCAATAAACACATTTTCTTGACAGCATTTTAAGAAAATGTTATCAACAAAATGTGTTTACAGATCATGTATATTCAATATATATATAAATAGAGGATTTGGCATGAAATAATGTACAAGGGTTGATATGCTATAAAACCCAACCCAACCCAACCAAATCATATGTATTTAATAGATAAGTATAAAGAACATTTAGTATTAAATAACCAAAAATCGTTGATATGCCATAAAACCAAACCAAACTAAATCCTCTATATTTAATATATATGTATAAAAAAAATTTGGCATTAGATGACCTCTAGGGGTTAATATGCCATAAAACCTAACCAAACCAAATCCTATATATTTAGTATATATTTGCATAAAGAGGATTTTTCCTTAAATAACTTAAAATGTTTGATATGCAATAAAACCAAACCAAACTAAACCAGTCAATGCTGGGAAGTCCTTCTCTTCTTTCTTGACACATATAGTTTCTCTATGTCATCTCCCGGATGTAAAGCCTTTTGCATAGTCATCAGCTTTCTTATTCTTTGTTCCATTTGTTTGAATTCCTCTCTTGTCCATTTTAAGAATGGTCCAGAGTATCTTACGAGAAGGATAACCCAGAAGTTTTTTCGATTGATGAGATTTCTGCATCAGATTTTAGTTTCGACAAGTTTTCTTGATTTTCCTCTAATGTTCCCAACTAATTGTTGTTTTATTTCCCTCCAGGCGTTCTGATTCTATACTGAAAAGGAAATTCTATTCCTTCGGTCGTTTCTTTTTTCCTCTTTTCATTACCAGCAGGGCACATTTTTTAATACCAAATTCCATTCCTATATTCTAGCTATATATTCTTGTTTGTCTGAGTCTCCAATTCTTTTTTCATTTTTAACAAACAACTTGATATCGTGCATGTACATACGGTGACCGATAAATAAAACGTATTTTTTCCAAGCATCAGTCGTATCGATACTGCAGTATGGATGCACTACATGGACACTAACTAAACGTATGGAGAAAAAACTTAACGGTAATTGCACAAGAATGCTACGAGCTATATTAAACACGTCCTGGAGGCAGCACCTCACAAAGCAGCGGCTCTACAGCCACTTACCACCCATCACGAAAACTATCCAGACATGCGGGACACTGCTGGATAAGTAGGGGCGAACTCATAAGTGACATACTCCTATGGACCCCTTCACATGGACAAGCAAATGCAAAACGACCAACTAGAACCTATATACAACAGCTCTGTGCCAATACAGGATGTAGCCTTGAAGACCTACCGGGAGCGATGGACAATAGAGAAGGGTGGCGGGAGAGGTTTGGTTTTGGTTTAATGGCATATCAACCTTTGTTGGTCATTTAATGCCAAAGCCATTCTCCCAGAAGAACAGTAGTGGTACTATTTAACCCATAGCTCGGAGGATAAGTGGGTTCATACCTTTCCCAAGGGTATTTGCCCGAAAGTGAACGTAATAGCGCGATTGGAGAACGAACTCGCTTACTACGATTCCGCAGTCCATCGCTTTAACCATTACACCACGAGGACACCCCCACCCCCGTGGCGGGAGAGGGTCAGGGAGATCTGTACTGGCGGTGCGACATGATGATGACATACGGTGATTAATTTCTCCCGTTTTTTTGTGATTTTGTAAATTTGTTGTCTCCCGCGGATTTCCTAAGAACATAGATGAATGGCATCCTCGCTATTACGAATAGCACAAGTGAGAGTGAGTCTCCCTGGAAGATGCCTATCGGGATTTTTACCTCTGCTAGGATTTTTTCTCCCGCGGTCAATTCCACTCCCCTGTTTTCCATGGCACACATGATGAACTTAAGGATTTTCTCGGATATTTTGCCCATTTTCAAATATTCTATAATCCAAGATTGTGAGACCCTATCATAAGCAATCTATTCGATGGTTACATTCGATTGTGAGACCCTATTATAGTCAATCTATTCGATGGTTACATTTTCTATCCTCATTTTAGCTTCGTTGAGGATAAGCTGGTCTATTTATTGTAGGTCATTTCTTCCTTTTGTTACCCTGCGGCATCCTTTTTGTTCTTCTGGATAGAATCTGAGGCATACAAGACAGTATTAGATATCTTCTCATATCTTTGCAGTCAACATCTTCCACGTCATAAGTAAACATGTTATCGGTCGATGTTTACTGGAGACGGTTCCTTTTTGGGCAGTGCGTCTGGGTCTGAGTAGTTTTTCCCTCGGTCATCCATTCGGTTATGCTACCTTCTTTTAGATATTTAATCAGGTGCAGAGCCAGTTTGTCATGGATGGACGTGAATACTTTAAACCAGAATTCATGCATGCCATCGTGGTCTGTTATTTTCCTATTTGATGTTTTCTTGAATGTTGCTCGTTTTACGTGGTGCCTTCAAAAAGTTTCCAGACTTTTGTGTACAAGCATTGAAAATTGTCGGAGACTCTTGAAAATTCAGTATGTTATTGCTATACATTTTATGAGATGACTGGCCAATTTTTATGATTTCAGGTTCAAATCAACAGCTGCAGAAGGAATTGGAATACATCCTACTAAAGCCTGATTGTCACAGCTGGTGAATTTCAAAAATGCAATCTCTACTTTCAGCATTTCTCTTATGTTCTTTCCGTTTCCGTATTTTACTCTAAAATTGTTTTGTTTCTTTTTGTTGTATTTGAGAGACAGAAAAATGAGGTATCTGGCTGGTACAGTCTTTCTATGTTACTCAATTTTTCGAAGAGTGGGGCATTTGCTGGAGAAGCTTTTGTGCTAGGAGAGATTTCTGTTCTTATTCTCCTGTTTTCGATATAGATATCGAATATCTCTTCAAAAAAAAAACAAAAAACAAACAAAAAAAAAACAAACAGAAAAACGTATTTTAATTGGGTGTTGCTCATTTTTTATTTGTCCTTTTGCCCCCTCCATTAACTTGTTTATAGAATTTTATTTTGTTATTTTTGAATGTCCTATTTTGTTTGTATTGCTTGACCCTCTCTCGGTATCTTTTGAGTTTCCCTACTTTTGCCAATATCTTTTGATTTATTTCTTCTTCTTGTCTTGTCAGACTTATCTGCGGTTGTCTTTTTGTGATCTTTTCATTTCATTGGGTTCCTGTGCGTTTAATCTTCCTTAGTAGCGTCTCTTGTTATCGTAGTTTCTTTATTTGTCATTCTAGCCTTATTTCCCATCGAAATTTTTGTATTTTCATTTGGATTCTTTGGCAGAATACCTTTTTTTTATAACTGACTAGTTTTGCTTCTGTATAGGTAGATTAACTTGTTCAGTTCGATGATGTTGTCTGTTGGGATATATTTCAATAATTCATTTACTTTTTCGGTCACTACCTTGACTTTTTTACAATCTTGTCGGCTGGGGCAGTAAAATATACTGACTGCACCTCTGCAGAGGGGTAAACCCCCAGCCCCAATGAGTGTTCTGATGGTGAGGTCCCAGTAATGCTGGGGTCTTGGGGAATGCGGAGTACGCCTTCATTGCCATCGCTCCCAGGTCCACTCTGGCCCAGAGTGGTAGCATCTGATAGGGCCCTATCTATGGGTTAAATAGAACTAACGGCATACTTTTGCTAAACTGAATTGTTTGATTAAACTGAATAGCTTGAAATAGAAATGTTTTTCACAATTAAACTGTACTTACATTCAAACTGCGTGTTCATGCTAAACTGAATTATTTGAAATTGAACTGTTTTTGACATTGAAACACTAAACTGAATTATTATATATAACTGCTTGAATAGTTTGAAATAGAACTAATAATTTACATAAAATGGATTTGGCGTTAAATAACCTACAAAGGTTGAATTGCCATAAAACCCACCAAAACAAACCAAAACAATCTTGATTCCTTCGGGATAGTAATGTAGTCTTCCGTTCATTCATGACTTTCTTTATTAATTCTATATTTTTTGGGGTTCTTTCTTGTATTAAGATTGATGTTGTGGTGCTGGATTCAGTGAATGTTTAGTTTTCAATTCTTGTTTAGAGGATTCTCTTCGAATATATTTTTCTCGATTTACCGTCTTCATATTTCAAGAATTTCAAAGTCAGAAAACCAGCCTTTCTTTAAAATCCTCCATGCTTAGTCAGCAAGTCTTTGAGTTGTATAAAATTTAGCGGATTCTGCCGAGATCTCCAAAATCCGTTTCCTGCATCCTCTTTGAGAAGGATTGCTTTTAAAATAACAGTGGCTTACATTTTCGTTGACTTCTCTGGTTCATTTTTTTCTTGTGGCGTCTCTTAGATGCCTTGTTATTTTTGGTCTTCGTTTGTTTACTCGAATATCATTATTATTATTATTATTATTATTATTCCCAGTGTTGAGGAAAAAATTTGATCTTCATATACTTTATCATCGATATTTAGCAAGCTTTATTTAATCCCAGGTCGCGTCATACCAAAGACTTTTAAAATGGTACTTGATACCTCCTTGCTTAACACTCAGTAATGTAAGGTATGTATCAAGGGTAAAGTGGAGCAGTCCAGGAAAAGGAGTAGCGCCTTCCCCTACACCTCGGTGTAGAAGCTATTGAAAAGGGAGCCTTCTGGTCAACTAGAGTCGCCAACTTTACTTTTTTTTTTTACTGATTTATAAATATATCGCAAACAAAATAGCTACACATATTTTTTAAAGCAAACTCCTTATGGGTTATTCAATGCTGAAATTTGATTTCTTTCTAAATCCTAACCATTTACATTTTCAACGTTTCATTGCAACTATCCAGGTTTTTTTTTAATTGCACATTTTTATAATAATAATCATTATTTTGAACATGGTATCAGGTATTCCTTTTTAATATTAATAATTTGTGCCCAGTGGTATGGCTTTGTGGGATTTTAAGGCTTTTGAAGGTCAGGGGCTAAGGGAAAGGCTGTGTTGCAGTAAGATATCTTACTCCATATTTTGGTTACACTGTTTCACCCCACTTGACTGGCCGGCGCAATGCCTTGTCCAAAGAAAGTCCCAAAAGAAATGTACAAAAAGAAAAGATAGAAACAGATAAGAGACGAAAACATTTCTTCCATACTTTCCTTTATTTACTTGGTGAAGGGACTAACCGACGCTACGTCCCAAGGCGTAGCGTGGTGCCCAAAACACCAGACAGCAAAATGATGCTGTTGGTTCGACGGACACTGCCTGAAAGAGAAAGATCATATCGTCTCCTTTTTCAAGAGGAAAATACTTTTTCTTTTTACGCATGCGTCATCTCCTTTTCCGTTAGAGACCTCTGGGAGATTTTTCAAATTTAATAGTTTTCTTTTTTATCTATTTATTTATTTTTTTAAATTTAATTTTTTTATTCGTTCCCTACAGCTTCAAGTAATCCTATCTAATACTAATATTTTTTCCATGTATCCATGTGTCCCATTATGACAATCTGAGGTATTTTCTGGCGCTAAAAACTTATGGAGAGTATGATAGATTTATTTTTGATTTAGGAAAATGTAATTTTCCTTAAGCAGAGACACTACTGCATAGTTTGGAACGAGCTGCAGCAGGCATTGGCCTCCATGTCAATGCGCACAAAACTGAATATATATGTTACAACCAAACGGGCAACATTACCACTCTAGACGGAGCCTCTCTGAGGCTAGTGGACAAATTCACCTACCTAGGAAGTAGCGTCTCATCAACAGAAAACGACATCGATACACGACTGACGAAAGCATGGACGGCTATAGATAGGCTCTCAATAATATGGAAATCAGACCTGACCGATGAAATGAAGCGCAGTTTCTTCCAGGCAGCGGTTGTATCGATACTGCTATATGGATGCACTACATGGATGCTAACCAAGCGGCTGGAGAAGAAGCTTGACAGCAACTACACAAGAATGTTGAGAGCAATATTGAACAAGTCCTGGCGACAACGCCCCACGAGACGCCAACTGTACGGCCACTTGCCTCCCATCACGAAAACTATACAGGTCAGACGAGCCAGACACGCCGGACACTGCTGGAGAAGCAGGGACGAGTTCGTGAGTGACGTACTCCTGTGGACCCCCACATATGGCTAAGCAAAAGCAGGACGACCAGCCCGAACTTACATACAGCAGCTATGTGAGGACACAGGATGTAACCCAGAAGACCTGCCGGAGGCGATGAACGATAGGGAAAAGTGGCGAGAGATGGTCAAGGATATCCCTGCTGGCGGCATGACATGATGATGATATATATATATATATATATATATATATATATAACAGACTTATTGACTGTGAAAGAAATTCAAAAATCAATTCAAAAGGTCAGCGAGGAACGTGTACTAAGCGAACTCTCAAATTGTCAAAACAAAAGTAAGCAGGAAAGACCTTGAAGTTTGTTGGTGTATTGACCCATTTAGAACCATGACATCTCGAACTAATTCTTGCCCATCTGTTGCAGTTAAAAGGTCAAATCTTCGGAAAGCTTAATCAGATCTCTGATTTTTGTTCTAGTTAATGTGAAAAGGGACACTCCTCAGAAGGTCTGGGCTGGGACACTTAATAAACCAAGCCCCTATACTATAGCTTGATTCGATGACCAATTAAAATCTAACACGTGGAAGGGATACTCTTCCCACTGACGTAGATCAGTGCGTTTGATTGGCTGACCAGTCAAAAAGTAGTAGAAGAATACGTAATAATCTGTGATTGGTATGCCGATCGGGAATGTTTGTCTCAAAGGGATCCCCTATTAAAATACGTTTTTTTAAGAGATATCCGATATCTATATCGAAGAGAGGAGAATAAGAACGGAAATCTCTCCTAGCACAAAAGCCTCTCCAGCAAAAATCCCACTCTCCGAAAAATTGAGTAACATAGAAAGACTACACCAGACAGATACTTCATTTTTCTGTCTCTCAAATACAACAAAAAGAGACACAATTCCTATATATATATATATATATATATATATATATATATTGTATGTTTTTCAATAAGTAGTTGTTAATTGTTAACAGTGAGTTTTTCTTGACTTGGAGTGGCCACACTCCGGAAAATTGTTCCAACGAGCCACCCCAGAATCCGGATAGATTGTGTTATCCTCCACTTGTGTATATTTCAAACACAACGTGGACACTGAGGAAGTTCATAAATCATCTAGCTGGAAACACATGTGGTAGTCACGGAACTAATGCTAGAATTAAGAACCGTGACTAGCATAGGACCACACCATAAATTGGAATACTCCGGGTCAAAGTTGACCGGTGAGTAATGGCAATGATGGGGTATTCCACTTACCCCAGGTCTTAAGATTGGTGCTTCACCAACTGGTGCAATTTAATGACATACCCAGGATAATATATGAAAAGGACGTGCTCACCGGTTACCGAATGTATCAGTACCACCGAGTCGGACTTGTTGAATAGTTCACAGACAACAGATGGAGCTTAGCAGTTGTCAAGTGGTATCTGAGAGACAAGAAACAACCATCTGGAAGACCTCCACGACCAGGAAGAGAAATTGTCAATCCATTTGGGTTAATATGGAGAAAATGGTCGTGGTCAAGAACGGAAGTCAATTATGGAAAACGATGTGGAAAACATTAAAAAACCAATAATATATATATATATATATATATATATATATATATATATATATATATATATGTGTGTGTGTGTGTGTGTGTGTGTGTGTGTGTGGTGTGTGTTGGTGATGTAGTTTGCTATATTTATAGATGAAGATTGCTGAATGTTGGGGATAATGCACATATTGATTTAAGTTTGTATAACGTAGTAACTGTCAGTTTCTCCTTTAAGCAATCCTTAGACCAAGAGAGGATGTATAAGTCTGATGTTCGCATTGGTGAGAAACTGACCGTCACCAAGCACCACTCTGTCGATCCTCCGGTGAGCTAGTATTCAATACGTCTGATTTTTTATTGATCTAAGATAAGATAGCGTAGACACAGAGTCAAAAATAAAACTCATGAGTTTTTAACCTATTTTCAAATTTTGAAATGTATTGTGATGTTGTTCCGTATTTTTGTACACTGTAAAGATTTTACGGATTATAAAACGCTTTTAGCATTAAATCTTAATTATATATATATATATACTCCCCCACCTCCGTAGGGTTGAGTTCTCTGGCGAAGAAGTAATCGTGTTGCCATTAGCGTTCATTGCAAGCTTCTTCGTAGATGAATTGAGGTCTCGGCAACCGTTGAACGAATGTATGTAAACAATAGTAATTGTGATTCATAACCGTTTAAAATTTACTTCGCAGCTAATATCTCCTCGTGGCTGAATGGTTAGAAGCTTTGGCTTGGCATTTGAGTCAACCGGGTTTCGATCCCAGCTACTGTTTAGCCATACTGATGAGTTCTGATAGAACTAAACAGATCTGTCTGTGGATGACTATATATATATGTACTAGCAGACGTACCCTCTCCATAACGGGAGAAAAAAAGGATATTAGGAATATTATAATATTCTTGTAATTCAGGATTATTTTTTTGTTTACATTTAAACATTTTTTTTTAAATGTAACACTAAACACGTGAAAAATTCGAAACATTTTAATAATTTTAAAATCTTTTTAAAAATATGATAAAACTTTAAATTCAATTCTTACTTCCTTACCTGTTGAGTAACAGTGATGAAAAATATTTAAATGATTTTCTAATCTATTAAAAAGTAACAATAAGATGAAGCTAAGAATTAAAAAGTAACAATAAGAAGAAGGTAAAAATTAAGAATGTGTTTCATTTTTAGGTGCAAAATTTTAATGAAAAATATCCGTTTATTTAATAAATAGTTTCTTTCTTTTCTTCTTTTTTAAAAAATGTTTTTGAACGTTTTAAAAATAATTATATATTGTTTAAAGAAATATAAAAATTATTTATCTAAAAAATCAGCAATTCAGTTACAGATAAAAAATGCTTTTGTTTAATTTTTGTAATTTAAACATTTAACAATATACATTTGTAAAATTAAAATGAAACTAACATAAAATTTTTCCTATTACTCATTCATTTTATTTTTGGTTACATTTTTAATAGTATTTTTAAAAAATGTCTCCTTTTTCAAATTACCCCCAAAATTAAAATTAAAAAAAAAAATGTACTTCTTACTGCAAAATATTTCCATGACTTTTTCAAATTACCCCCAAAATTAAGATTTAAAAAAAAATGTACTTCTTACTGCGAAATATTTCCATGACTTTTTCAAATTACCCCCTAAATTATGATTTTTTAAAAAAAATATACTTCTTACTGCGAAATATTTCCATGACTTTTTCAAATTACCCCCCCCCCCAAATTAGGATTTTTTTTAAAAATGTACTTCTTACTGCGAAATATTTCCATGACTTTTTCAAATTACCCCCAAAATTAAGATTTTTAAAAAAAGTGTACTTCTTACTGCGAAATATTTCCATAACTTTTTCAAATTACCCCCAAAATTAAGATTTTTTTAAAAAATGTACTTCTTACTGCGAAATATTTCCATGACTTTTTCAAATTACCCCCAAAATTAAGATTTTTTTAAAAAATGTACTTCTTACTGCGAAATATTTCCATAACTTTTTCAAATTACCCCCAAAATTAAGATTTAAAAAAAATAATGTACTTCTTACTGCGAAATATTTCCATGACTTTTTCAAATTACCCCCAAAATTAAGATTTTTTTAAAAAATGTACTTCTTACTGCGAAATATTTCCATGACTCTTTCAAATTACCCCCAAAATTAAGATTTTTTTTAAAAATGTACTTCTTACAGCGAAATATTTCCATGACTTTTTCAAATTATCCCCCAAACTAAGATTTTTTAAAAAAATGTACTTCTTACTGCGAAATATTTCCAGGACGTTTTCAAATTCCCCCCCCCCAAAAAAAAATTAAGATTTTTTTTTTTGCAATTCGTACTAAATTACAAAACGATCATTTTCGAAAAAGCATTAAATTCAAATTCCGCCTGTGTGTTTGTTAAACATAGCTGGTCGTATGAAGAACTGAGTTAGGTTGGGTTGGGTTTTATGGCATATCAAACATTGTCGGTAATTTAATGCCGAATCCTGTTTTTATATATATATTAAATGTATGATTTTTAAACACATTTTCTAGATACACGTTGTTAAATGATCTAATTGTTATATTTCAAATAATTCAAGTTAGCAGAAGTCAATAAACTTAAACGGTTCCAAGTATTGTTATGTATCACTGATAAAACATCAGTCATTTGTTTACACACAGTTAAATGATCAAACAGCTCTATTTCTAACAATTCAATTTAGCATAAGTCATTTGTTTGCACTCAGTTTAAATGTCAAACAATTCTATTTGACCCATAGATAGGACCCAAATCAGGTGCTACCTGGGAGCGATGGCAATGAAGGGATACTTCACATTCCACAAAGCACCAGCATTACTGGACCCTCTCTATCAAATTGTTTAGTGTCATATACTAGACACTCGTTGGAGGGGGTCATACACCTCTGCAGAGGTGCAGTTGGTGTATTCTACAGCCCCAGAAAAAGAGCTGAAAAATTGTCTGTGCTTATTTAACTTACTTATTAAGAAATGTGAAGAGTTCCATTTTTGATTATTGAATTATATGATTTAATTAGTAAAAATTAAAAAAATAAATTTTGTACTTTTTTTATTTCATATTGAAGTGTATGTGTGATTTTAATGCTCAGTGACGTCTCTTTTCATCAATAATTCGACACGTAAATACCAAAACAGACGTGGTCAATGCTACTAGATGGATACATCACATGGACACTGACTAAGCGAATAGAGAAAAAGCTAGACAGCATTCCATAAAGCAGTAGCTGTACGGCTACCTACCTCCTATCTCTAAAACCATCCAAATAAGTCGGACTTGCGGGACACCGCTGGTGAACTAAGAACGAATTCATAAGCGACGTTCTTCTATGGACCCCTTCACACGGACGTGCAAGTGTTGGCTGACTAACAAGAACTTATATACAGCTGCTCTGTACGGACACAGGATGTAGTCTAGAAGACTTTCCGAATATGATAGATGATAGAGACGAATGGCAGCATGACATGATGATGATGATGATGATGTCTATATCTATATCTATATATCCGGGGGAAAACATTTTGCAATATTTTGGTAACAAGTATATCATTCGACAGTTGCAGATACTTTCGTCGATGTCGTGCAAGTGAAGAACTACACTTGCTCACCTGATATTCTCCAAGTACTACTCACCGCATTTACCTCTGTCATTTTAGTTCTACATGACCTTATCTGATCGTTGACGATCTTGCAACTGAAGTGAAGTTTCTCGAATCATCTCGTTACCGTACAGTAATCAACTGCGTCCCCACCTTCGCTCAACGAATGTTTTTGCTCGCTTCTGTGGCGTTATAGTCCAGTTCGAGCCCGTTGCTCATAAGTTCTCAAATTAGTCTTCGTTGCAGCTTTCGAATCACTCACGGAGTGAAGCAATGCACAACGTGCCAGCGCATCAATTACCACTATATTACAAATTAAAGCAAAAACTTTTCATGGCTTAAACTGATTCGGTCACTTGATATAGGCAACGCAAACTAGCACGTGCCAAAATATTACCAAACTTTTCATTTACCCTAGTATATGCACATGTATGAACTCATATACATAAAGAGGAAGAATATATATATATATATATATATATGCATTTATATATACATGAATATATATACATATATACATATATATATACATATATATACATATTTGTATACATATATATAAATACATATATATACATTTATATACACACACACACACACACACACACATATATATATATATATTTAACTGAACATAATAGACATTTTTTGTCTCCTTATTTTTTTTTTGTTTGTTAATCCTTTCAAATTGCCGTATTGATCTTATGATATTCGGCGGGAATTGGTTGATAAACCTTCAATAATTAGTTATTTCCCAAGTACTTTCTGCCCAACTTTGGGCCATCATCAGGGGACGCGGGATGTATTACAAAAGTGATGTAACTTTTGTATATACATTACTACTTTGTAAGAATGAGCATTTGTATACTGTGCTATCGAACTTGTATCAGACAGGTGCATTGTAAGTCTTCTCGATAGCTCAGCATTTAAAAAAAGACATTCGTGACAGAATTATTGAAAATTCTTACCGAAAACACAACAATATTTGAATATCAAAATAACAAGCTAAAACTATAGATTCTCAAGACACTACATATTAGGAACATACAACCCAAACTTAATAGAATTAATTTTGAAACCAGTGCTAATGTACTTAAATATCTTTAGCTACTGGCGCTATTTATAGAAACAAATTCGAAAAGTAAACGCTACACAATACAACCGTACAAACGCTATATATACATATATATAAAAGTAAACACTACGCAATATAACAGTACAATATATATATATATATATATAAATCGGGCCATTGGTCTAATGAGTAGAGTGTTTGCCAATGGTCTGGGAGACCGGGGTTCAATCCCAGGTCGAGTCATACCAAAGACTCAAAAAATGGTACTTGATGCCGCCATGCTCAACACTATATATTGTAAGGTGAGATTCAAGGGCGAAGTGGAGTAATACCTCAGTGTAGTAGCTATTGAAAAGGGAGCCTTCTGGTTACCCTCGATTACGGTCACCAACTTTACTTTATATATATATATATAGAGAGAGAGAGAGAGTGAGAGAAAGAGAGAGAAATAGGGAGGAATAGAGAGTGTGAGAGAAAGACGAGGGAAGGTAGACATTCTCACCAAGAAGAATATATATACATATATATATATATAGAGAGAGAGATAGAGAGGGATAGAAAGTGTGAGAGAAAGACGGGGAAAGGTAGACATTCTCACCAAGAAGAATGTCACAAATCTACAAACAAATCAGATTCCAAGAACCAAATCAGGGGAAGAAAGAAAGAAAGAAAGAAAGAAAGAAAGAAAGAAGATATAGATTTGTACAAAAAGCGACTGATTTCCTTGCGAGGAGAAATTTAATTTGAATCAATAGAGCGTTTTTTTTTTGTTTTTTTTTTTTTTTGCTCGGCAGCCATAGACGTTTATTGACAAGCGACTCCAGTGACCAGAACCGGTAGTGTGAACCCATTGCTTGGCCCGAAATACAATAAAAAAAAAAATGAATAAAAGATAAAATGTAAAAAGTAAAAAAAAGTAAAAAAAACCCCCAAAAAACAACAAAAAAAAAAACCCAGTAAGGAAAGGGAATCATTATCAATAAATTAATAAGATAAATAATCGATTGTTCCGGTTGGAGACAGCAGTCTTAAGTTATCCGAATTTCTTGGAGCAGTGTCACTATCATTTATTTTTGAGCAAAGTCTCTTCCATCTTACTTTTGTTGCACAAGTAGTAGTAGTAGTGGTAGTAGTAGTGGTAGTAGTAGTAACGTATCCAAAGTTTTGAGATGAAGCATTATTATTATTATTATTATTATTATTTACTCTTTGAGAGTTTTTCACATCAGCGTTAGCTGGTCTTTCACTGGAGTCTAAGTGACAACAAGTCTCCTCAAGTTTCCTGGACTCTTCTCAGTATTCTGGGTGATCAAAGTTATGCTGTAGTTTGAATTGTCTCCACCCATCCCGTTATTTCCAAGTCCTCCTGTTCATGTAACAATCCTTTGGTGACTGTACCAAGAGCACCAATTACAGTTTGGTATAGCCGTCACTTTCATATTCTACAGTTTTTTCAACCCCCTTGCAAGGTACAAGTACTTATCCTTCTTTTCGCTTTCTTTCAACTTTATTCAGTGGTCAGCCGGGACATCAAAGTCCACAATTCTGGAGTCTGAGGGATAGCAAGCCTCCTCCAGTCACAAGGACTCTTCTCAGTATTCTAGCCGTTCTCAGTAATGTTGTAGTGTGGATGGTCTCCATACGTGTTCCAACCTCCAATCTTCTAGTTGCTTTAATAATCCTTTAGTTACTATATCAAAAGCGCCAATCACTATTGGTATAATTGTTCCATAGTTTTTTCAATTCCCTCGCAAGGTTGAGGTACTTATCCTTCTTTTCACATTCTTTCAGTTTTATTCTGTGGTCAGCCGGGACAGCAAAGTGCACAATTTTGCAAATTCTCTTTTTTTTGTGGATTATTATGAGGTCTGGTCTTCTGGCCAAGATTAGGTGACCCGTGCGTATGTCAAAGCTCCATGGGAGTTTATGTGTGTCATTTTCTAGAACAGGTGCTGGGTTGTGCATATACCCTTTATTCGTATGGTCAAATTTAAATTTCTTGCACATCTCCCAGTGGATCACTTTGTCCACCCAGTCGTGTCTCGTCTTATACTCTTTCTGTGCTAATTTGCTGCATTTGCTTATCCTATGATTGATCGTTTCGTCTGTATCGCCACATAGCCTACATTTGCTATTTTGTTGAGTCTTATCTATCCTCTCTTTGATATGATTGGTTCTTATGGCGTGGTTTTGTGCTGCTATCAGGAGAGATTCTGTTTCTCTTAAAGTTTCCTTTGCTTAGCCACGTCCTGGTTTTCTCGTGTGAGATATTGTTTATTAATCGTTTAAAACGCCCATAGAGTTGTTTTCCTTCCCATTTTGTTTCCTAGTTGTTGTCATTCTCATTCTATAGTCCATCATGTCAATATTGGTTCTAATGGCTGTAATCAGTCCTCCTTCACGTTGTATCGATGCGTCAACGATGTCTTCAGTGTTGCTAAGTCTTCTTCCTCCCTACTTTCTTGTTACATATAGTCTGCCAACGAGATGTATGGTAACGGTGATAGTGAATCTCCTTGAAAAATACCGTTTTGGATCTTTGCTTCAGCTAAGCTTCTTCCTTCAGTTGTCAATTCCAATTTTCAGGTTTTCATGTTTTTTTCGATAAAGTTTATGACTTCCTGTGATATTTTGTACATTTTGAGGCAGCTTATTATCCAGCTTTGCGGAACCATATCATAGACCTTTTTGTTGTTAATCCAGGCCATACCTAGGTTCTCTGTCAGTTCTTGCTCTCGTTTAGGATGTGCAGATCTATGTAAAGTAACTCTACTATGCCTCTGGATCCTTTGTGGCATCCTTTGTGGCATCCTTTCTGTTCCTCATGGAACAATCCACATCTTAGCGAGTAGCAGATCTCTTCCCTTATTTGTGCTGTTTATTTTTTCCACATCATCGGCAGGCAGGTTATGCGTCTGTAGTTGTTTGGGATGGTCCCTTTACTCGGGTCCTTTTGAATCATTATGATCTTTCCTTTGGTCATCCATTCGGGTATATGTGCTCCTTGTAGACATCAGTTCATTTCTAGTGCTAGTCTGTCGTGAATAGAGGTGAATTTCTTGAATCAGAAACCATATATTCCATCATGGCTTGGCGTTTTCCAGTTTGATTTTTTTAGTGTCGTTTTGAGTTAATCGATGTGTATTTCCGCTTTCAGGCCTTCTTCGAACCCTTCTAATTCCCTTGTCATATTGTTTATCCATTCGGCCTTTTCGTTATGTTTTTTTTTGTTGCCATATTTTAGTCCAAAATCTTTCGGTTTATTTTGCATCCGGAAGTGGGTATGTTTTCGTGTCATCTTCCTTTCGTTGTTTTGGAATGTCCTGTTTTGTCTGTATTGTTTTATCCTTTGTCGATATCTCTTTAATCTTCCTTCTTTCGCCAGTACTTTCTGGTTTATTTCCTCAAGTCGTATTGTTATTTTTTCTTGTCTTGCCTTTTCCTTTTTGTTCTTACGTATTCCGGCGTCTTTCCTTTGTTTTATCATTTTGGCCTGTTTTCGTAGATTTTTTATCTGCATTTCCAGTCGAATTTCCCATCCTGGTTTTGATTTTTTCTTCGTACTTTTTAAGAGGATCCCAATTTTCTCACAAACTACTTTCGCCCCTGCATATATTAGTTCGTTTAATTCGGTTATATTACTTGTTGATATATAAAGTAGTACTTGATTTATTATATTCGTTTCCATCTTAACTGTTCTCCATTCTATGTTTCTTAGTGATGGTAAGGTAGTTTTTTCCCCGTTCATAATTCTCTTTAAATTTTCGAGATTTACTTTTTGTTCTCGTGCTAGTGTCTGCTCTGTTTTGTTTGGTTGCGCGTCGTTTGATTGTATGGTATTTGCATTTTACGAAGCTGGCATTTTTCTTTGTGTCAAGTACTGTATTACTGTTTTGTTCATTATTTATTTTCTGGTGTATTTCTAGTATTTCGAGGTCAGAAAACCAACCTTTCTTTATTATTGTCCTGACTTGATCGGCAAGTCCTTAACTTGTTGTCTGAAAACTAACACATTCTTGCCAGATCTCAATCATTATTTTCCTATATCCTCTTTGTGTAGGGTTGCTCCTAAAATAGTTGTGTAGTGCAAGTTAGTTGTCTTCCCTAGTACATTTTTGTGTTTACGTCTCTGGTTGGTATGGTCTTTTAACTCGTCATTCGTGTACCTGAAAAAAAAGGAACAGCCAACATTCGTAGGATGACGATCGGGTCTCTCACGTTGGCTATTAGGAGAGCACCTACCGATCATGACACCCAAATCTGCTGCCTGTGTCCCACGTTGTATCATATTTTGTTTCAACATTTTTTATCATATTTGGTATATTGTGGCTATACCAGACCCAGGGGTTATTTATTATCAGCGCTCCTGACACAGATGTGACCGAGAATAGTCACACTGATTGTTCATGAACAGCGGGTCACAACCACCCCACTAAGTTTTCGACTTCGTTAAAGTCCGTTATCCTGCTATTTTGTGCCTTATTTTCTCGAACTACTTGAACTAGCTTCAGGTTTTCCTGTATCAACTTTATGGTCTATATTTAATGACTCACTTTGAGACTTTATTTCCGCAAAGGCTGGTTATATTTTAATAGAGATTAGGCTCCTGGTGTCTTTCCGGTTGTATTGAGGACGGTAACTGTTCTTACTTAGCACTTTTAGACAATATCAGGGCCGTATTTTTCATCGATTGAGAGAAGTCAAATATGAGTCATAAAGAGATTAGCGCGGTAAATTTAAACAAATCTTTCGTGATTTCGAAATAGTTTAGCTGAAAATATTTGGGGAATTAAAAAGTCTTCAATTAAAATACAAAATTTTTACGTGTAACGGAAAATCAATGTTTGTTTTTTTTTAATTATAGACATTCTACTGACCCTATTATCTTCTAATACCACACAGCGAAGATTCAATCATCTTTCTAAACAGTTAGATTCCTTCCCTCTAACTATTGGGGGGAGGGAGTTTTTTAAAATATTTTTAAAGAAAAAGTCACATGACATTATAGAATGCTCTATTCTACTATTTATTATTATTATTATTATTATTATTATTATTATTATTATTATTCATTTTGATTAGTTTTTCATTTTATTTTTTATTCCGGTACCAATAGCAGTAGTAGTAGTATCTGTGATAGAGCATTGTCATTATTATTTAATTTTTGACTAGTTTCTCTTTCATCTTATTTTTGTTGCCAGAGTTGTATATTAGTCAGTAGTAAGGTAACCGAATTTCTGAGATGCAGCATTGCTATTCTTTATATTCTAACTGGTTTTCCTTACTTCTTTTATGACTTTTTGACACAGGGATTCCCGACTCTTTAATGGCATTACTTTCTTTGGAAGTTCTTCGTGACAATGTAAACAAAAAAAAAAAAAAAAATCCCGAAATACAAGAATATTGTAATATTCCTAATATCCTTTTTTGTCCCGTTATAGAAAGTGAATTTGATTTGAAATTGCGAAAAGATCATTTATAGCCCTACCAATGATATTGCACAAAATCCTGACGTGCTTGAACAATTCTTAGGTTTGGTTGTGTTTTATGGCACATCAACACTTGTGGGTTATTTAATGCAAAATTCTGTTTTTACAAATATATGATTTGTAAGCGAATAGCTTTATTTTCAAACGATCAAGAGCTCATATTTTTAAACATGGTTTCAAGTATTTCTATCTAACGTTAATAATTTTATCTAATATTAATCCTTTGTTTGCTGACAGTTAAATGGTTTCAAGTAATTCTATTTAACGCTAATAATTCCATTAAATATTAATTATCTGTTTGCAAGTAATTCTGTTTAACATTAGTAATTCAATTTATCAAGTATTCCCACCAAATACGAACAATTTGAACATCGATGTATAGTTTTCATTACATCTAGTGAGTCCAAGTCCAGCAGGATGGTCTGGCACACATTGCCCCTTGTGAGCCTATGACCAGCAGAATCTAGCAAGGCACGAGCTTCGGCTTTTGCCCGACCTCCCCCCTTCCCTAAAGTCCCCACTATAATAAAGACCTTATGTCAGGTCTTGTTTGGTGGAAGTCAGAGACAAACATCGCATTACGGGCCCCCACCCAAGGCCAGCAGGTGGCTTATTTAGGGAGGTGGAGGGAGTCTTACTCCTCTACAGAGGTGCAGTCGGGGCATATTCCACAGCCTCAGTTTTCAGGGCGGGCGACAATTCTTAACATGGGTACAGAATCTGCATACGACTGTTCCTCTGAAAGACAGGTAACTGTTATGGGGACATATCCTAACATACTCTAAAGATGGACTCGTACAACCTAAACATATTCTCCGAGCTTAGCTCGCTCGGGGGAGACAACTTCTCGTTCCTTACGAGACATTTGACAGATGGACTGCAAGCCGAGCACGGCTAGTACTTCCTTTGTATGACTTCCTTCTTCTGCTAATACAATAACGTTTACCTATCACCCGTTGTTTGAGTTGTTCTTCCACCGGTCTTATCTGAAGACCACAACAGTAACAATAAACTTTCCTTTCACTGTTACCTGAAAAGGGCCCTTCCATAATGCACGGAGTCTAAGAGGCCTTTCATCCGGTCGGCGAGGCTTAGAATATCATGACTATACCGACTGCTGAAGAATAAGGCCATTTACCCTTTTAAAAATAGTAATATCCTGGGAATGACGATAAACTGCATCTAATGATGAGGCTCCACATCTGGGAATCTGGGGAGTATGGAGTACCCCTTCATTGCCATTACTCCTAGATCTTCGCGGACCCGAAGTGGTAGTACCTGTTAACGTCCCATTTATTGATCAAATAAATCTATTTAAGAATTATTTATATTTGATAGAAAAAAATTGATACCATAAAACTATGTGCAAATTAGTTGTATTAATGTTTGTCTTGGTTTTTATGGCATATCAACCTTTGTAGGTTATTTAATGCCAAATCCATGCTTATGCAAATAAACAATTCTATTTCAAACAATTCACTTTAACAAAAGTTCACAGTTTAATTGTCAAAAAGATTTCTATTTCAAGTTATTCAGTCAAACAGTTTTACTTCAAACAATTCAGTTTAGCATATAAAAACATATCTATTTCAAGCAATTCTGTTTAGCATAAGTACACAGTTTAGTTCTATTTGAGCCATAGACATTCCCCAAATCTCCAGCATTACTGGAACCTCACCATCAGATTGTTTAGTGTCATATCCGGCACACTCGTTGGGGTATTTTTCCCCTCTGCAGAGATGCAGTCGGTGTATTCTACTGTCCCAGCCGACAGGGCAATATTTTTATTTAGAATAATTTCTTGATGCTATAATTGTTTATTAAGGATTATTGTTAGTTACTTTAAACCATATTATTATTTGTATTAGATAGGAATACTTTAAACCATACAACTGTATGCAACTTATTAGTATTAAATAGGAATACTTGAAACCATAGAAATGTGTGGCAAATTATTTGTTTTAGATAGGAATACTTTATATATAGCAGTAAATTACTTACTGTTCACTATAACCTAAAACTCTAATCTTTAGTTGCGAAACTTTAATCCAACTTTAACTCTAGTATCTATACAATGTATGATATCCGTTGCGCCTCCGGTATGATGTTCGGAATTACTTTACTTGCTCATGCCAAAAGTTATAAAAGAAGGAATATTTTGATTCATATTGTCCTACTTGAAATCAATTTCTGTTCCATTCTGTCGGCATTTAATGAGCGAACAACCAAGTCGGATTATTCAGGAATGGTAATGTTTCGGATGCATGCTTATAAATGAAAAGCGATTTCTTAAAGCTATTTAAAATTAAAGAATTCACTCAGCCAGTAAATAAAGAACGACTGGCTCCAAGACATATGTGAAAGGCATCAAGTTAGAATTAATTTTCAAAAAAAGAAAAAAAAAAGGAAGAAAAAAGTACTCTTGCAGATTACCTGACAATAAAAAAAAAATTACCAAATTCCAAGAGGTATTGGTTCTGTCTCAATATTTGCATTGACAATTTTTTTTAAATTCCGATTGCCAATAATCGCTAATGTCATATCTGAAGATTCCCCCTCACCCACAAAAATAAAGATATATCCCCAAGGAGTGAAAACAATCGCGTAGAACTCACGTTTTAATCCAATTCTACACATTCGTAAAAAGAGATAAATAAATAAAATGAAATAAAATAAAACCTCTTTTGATTTGTCTGTTTTGCAGGATTTCAAACTGTTGTGAGCAACTTAATGCAACTAAAATCAGTAAAATATAGTGCTTTGTGGACAAGAATGCACTTGGTTTGGTTTGATTGTTGGTTGGTTGGGTTTTATGGCATATCAAACATATGGTTTGTAAACACATTTTGTTGATATCATTTTTAAACGAATCTAAACTCATTTTTTGAAACAGTTAAAAAGTTTGAGTATTGCTATGTAACAGTAACAATTTAGTGTAAGTCATTTGTTAGCGCACATTTAAATGGATATACATTTGTAAGCGAATATCTTGTCGATGATTCTATTCTTAAAATTAGTTTTAAAAAAGCAACAAAAAACAAAAACAAAAAAAACAAACAAAAAAAAAAAACGCATTTTTTGAAGGGCCGGAATTTCAGTTGCCGATATTTAAGATATGAATTAAGAATATAAAATATCATTTTGAACTTTTTTTTTGTCTTGAAAGGAAGAACTTCAAATTTTTCGTGGATGAAAAAATCCCAATTTTTTTGAGAAAAAAAGAATCCCAAGTTTTTCAAGAAAGAAAGAACCCCAAATTTTCCAAGAAAGAAAAAATCCCCAATTTTTCAAGAATGAAAGAATCCCAAATTTTTCGAGAAAGAAAAAATCCCAGTTTTTTTGAGAAAAAAAGAATCCCAAGTTTATCGAGAATGAAAGAGTCTCAAATTTTTCAAGAAAAAAAGAACCTCAAATTTTTCGAGAAAAAAAGACTCCCAACTTTTTCGAGAAAGAAAGAACCCCAAATTTTTCAAGAAAGAAAAAATCCCCAATTTTTCAAGAATGAAAAAATCCCATTTTTTTCGAGAAAGAAAAAATCCCAAATTCTTTGAGAAAAAAAGAATCCCAAATTTATCGAGAATGAAAGAATCTCAAATTTTTCATGAAAGAAAAAATCCGAAGTTTTTCGAGAAAGAAAAAATCCCAAGTTTTTCAAGAAAGAAAAAATCCCAAATTTTTCAAGAAAGAAAGATTCCCAAGTTTTTCAAGAAAGAAAGATTCCCAAGTTTTTCAAGAAAGAAAGAATCCCAAATTTTTCAAGAAAGAAAAAATCCCAAGTTTTTCGAGAAAGAAAGAATCCCAAATTTTTCAAGAAAGAAAGATTCCCAAATTTTTCAAGAAAGAAAGATTCCCAAATTTTTCAAGAAAGAAAGATTCCCAAATTTTTCAAGAAAGAAAGATTTCCAAATTTTTCAAAAAAGAAAGATTCCCAAGTTTTTCAAGAAAGAAAGAATCCCAAATTTTTCAAGAAAGAAAAAATCCCAAATTTTTCAAGAAAGAAAAAATCCCAAATCTCTCTCTAAAGAAATTTCTTTAATTACTTTACTTGCGTAAGATCATAATATATTGAGACATCCGTAGGTCTTTGGATTATAGTGATATACACTTGTTCGATACCGATTTCGCACTCTGGCTCCACAGAACTAAGACTCAGTGACAAGCATAGCAAGATAACTGGTGACTATGTAGACTGCAGGTTTTATTTCAGAGTCCCTTCTCGTAGAATTTTTCCGTTAAAGGGATACCACCAAGTCTGGAGAGGTTTGATGCTTGAGCTTCGTGTATAAACCACTTAGCGTAGTAATATCTTGAAACACTTTTCTTCGAGTTCTGGTGCGAGATACAACTTATTAGATAATTTACCGAAGGTTAAACTGATGTTAATAAATTTATCATAAGAAAAATTGCTTTCTAGTTTATTAATACTAAACAACATCAATCAGATTCCTCAGTTGCTTCGACTATCAATTTACTATTAAGCATGGAGATCAATAGAGTAATAATTCTTTATGCTTTTTGATTTTAATGCTAGAGTTCTTTATAACCTAAATTGTTCTTCTTCTGAACTAAACTAGAAAAAAAAAATTCTTAAAAATAAAGGAAAAAGAAATAAGGAAATAAACGCTTGAAAACCCGTACAAAGAAATGTGGACAATTGTTTTTCTATAAAAGAAAGAAAATCAACCATTAGATAATCGAAAAGATTATCCTCGCTAAGCAGTATATTATAATGCTTACAGACATCCATACCAAAAAATATCGGCCATAAATATTGACAAAATGTCTCAATAAACTTTTCCAGCATATCACTTATATTATTCGTTTCGATTGCATATAAACCTTCATGAGTTATTTAAAGACAGAGATATCCTTGTAGAAAGATAGTAGTGATACAATTTAACCCATAAAGGGTCCATATGTTACCCGAAAGTGAAGGTAATAGCTACCGGAGTTTGAACTCGCGTACTCCATAACCACTGCATAGATCTCTAGCAATTACACCACCGGGTACTTTCCGCCCGCGTAATGTTATAATGGAATTTTAAATGGAAATAACAGAATCCCCGATTGTGGCAGTAAATAAAATAATTCAATTCTCGATATATAATTTTATAAGCAACTAACTTTTTTTTTAAATTAAAAATAAAAATAGGCTGAATATAGCAACAGCTTACAATTATGTGACACCCAGTGAGAATCAGTAACTTGAATTTTATTTCTATTTTTCTGATCAAATGCCTCAAAATCAAGTTTTAGAATAAACTTTTAAAAATAACCGAAAACAGCAGTATTGTCTACATCTAGTAGCCGGGAGATCGGTGTTCAATCCTAGGTCGTGTCATACCAAAGACTTGAAAAAAAAGGTACTTGATGCATCTTTGCTTAACACTCAGCATTATAAGGTACGTACCAAGAGTAAGTGGAGCAATACAAGGAAAAGAGTAGCGCTCTCCCCTACACCTCAGTGTAGTAGCAATTGAAAAGGGAGCCTTCTAATCGCCCTCCACTACAGTCGCCAACTTATATATATACATACACACACACACACACACACACACACACACACGCATATATATATATATATATATATATATATATATATATAATTTATGTAACGAAAATGCCTGGAATATTTAGGTATTATAAATTCAAAAGGACGTGCTTCAAGAAATTCTAGAAGAAGACAAGCAAGAACACCGCTAAGATGCGAACCCATGGGAAAACCGAATATTTGTTTATGAAAATTTTATTATACTGTAAGAAGCAACGTTTATTGTAGAATGTGTAAATTTTTATTATTTCGTTGATTGGTTAATGGTAATTTTCTGATGATGATTTTCAAAAAGTTTAATGTTTTTATTTACAAGAATATTAGTAAACAGTGATTCTATATCTTGACTAGCAATTTTTTTTATATTTATATTATTCATTTTGTCCTTTGAAATTCATAATACCCAAATATTTCAACTATTTCCGTTACAAAGATGATATATTATTCATATTATTCATATATTCACAAAATAGAACCTGGCCAAGTCGGCTGGATCAGCAGAATATACCGAATGCATCTATGCAGAGAAGTAAGACCCCACCTCCTAACGAATGTCCTGACACTAAATAATCTCATGGTAAGGTTCCAGTAATGCTGGAGTTTTGAGGAATGCGGAGTACTCCTTCATTGCCATCGCTCCCAGGTCCACTTTGGCCCGGAATAATAGCACCGGATATGATCCTATTAATGATTTGAATAGAACTGTTTGACATTTAAACTGTACTTCTGCTAAACTGAAATGTTTGAAATAGAATTGTTTTTACATTTAACTGTGTGTAAACAAAATACTGTGTACTTATGCTAAACTGAATTGTTTGAAATAGAACTGTGTGATCATTCAACTATGTGTAAACAAATGACTGATATTTAATTGAATTGTTTCAGATACATAGAAATATTTGAAAACGTTAGAGTGTGTGCAAACAAGTTATTAATAGGAAATGAATTATTCGCATTCAATAGAAATAAATGAAACTATTTAACTGTGAACAAAAAAAAAAAAAGAAAAAAAAAACATGAGCTCAGACTTGTTTTAAAATGTTATCTACAAAATGTCTGTAGAAATCATATTTATATATTTATAAAAAGAACTTGGCATTAAATGACCTACAATAGATGATATGTCATAAAATCAAACCAAACCAAATGATATATATTTGATATATATGTATAAACAGGATTTGGCATTAAATAACACACAATGGTTGATATGCCATATAACCAAACCAAACCAAACCAAATCATATATATTTAATATATATGTATAAACAGGGGTTGGCATTAAATAACCTACAATGGTTGATATGCCATAAAACCCAACCAAACCAAATTACATATATTTGATGTATATGTACAAACAGGATTTGGCATTAAATAACCTACAATGGTTGATATGCCATAAAACCCAACCAAAGCAAATCACATATATTTGATATATATGTATAAACAGGATTTGGCATTAAATAACCTACAATGGTTGATATGACATAAAACCCAACCAAACAAAATCATATATATTTATTATATTTGTATAAAAAGGATTTGGCATTAAATAACCCACAATAGTTGGTATGCTGTTATGAATTTGGACCCTGGGGATAGTCAAATTTATATTTTACTCTTAAATATAGACTCTCTTCCTCCCTCCTCTCCCCCTCTCTCGCTTTCATTTCCCTCGGAAAACAAGCAGAAGTAGACGAGGAGCCTGAAGAGTTGAATTGGGGTCAAGGGTCCGTTTCCCCTAATATGGGTACATAAACTGGCATGCAGCCCTTAGCAACAAGCGAACTATTTGAAGGCTCGATGCCGATTGGCCAAAAAGCCCACGTGATACGAGGCAGCGGGAAGGTCGAATCTGCAAAGAGTAAAAATCCGACGATTCAGTTGACCGAGAGATTCCATTCGAGGCAGGACGTGTGTCTGTTATGCAAAGAGTAAACCGTCTTCTTCAGGCCAGCTCATAAGGGAAGACTAAAATGCTTCCAGAAAAAAATAAAAAAATGCATGTCTATTTTGCTCGTCGACTGACAGCGAGGAAAAACCAGAGAACAAGAAACGATTTGAAGTTGTGCACTGAAAGAAAGCAGGAAAGAGAAATTAACGGTCGGTGAAACGCGACACCAGAAGAAAAAAAAAAAAAAAATATATATATATATGTATAAAAAAGATATATATATATATATATATGTATAAAAAAGATATATATATATATATGTATAAAAGATATATATATATATGTATAAAAAAGATATATATATATATATATGTATAAAAAAGATATATATATATATATATATGTATAAAAAAGATATATATATATATATGTATAAAAGATATATATATATATATGTATAAAAAAGATATATATATATATATATGTATAAAAAAGATATATATATATATATATGTATAAAAAAGATATATATATATATATATATATGTATAAAAAAGATATATATATATTTATGTATAAAAAAGATATATATATATGTATAAAAAAGATATATATATATATATGTATAAAAAAGATATATATATATATGTATAAAAAAGATATATATATATATATGTATAAAAAAGATATATATATATGTATAAAAAAGATATATATATATATGTATAAAAAAGATATATATATATATATGTATAAAAAAGATATATATATATATATATGTATAAAAAAGATATATATATATATATGTATAAAAAAGATATATATGTATATATGTATAAAAAAGATATATATATATATATGTATAAAATATATATATATATATATATGTATAAAAAAGATATATATATGTATAAAAAAGATATATATATCTATGTATAAAAAAGATATATATATATATGTATAAAAAAGATATATATATATATATATGTATAAAAAAGATATATATATATATATATATATATATATATATATATGTATGTATAAAAAAGATATATATATATATGTATAAAAAAGATATATATATATATATGTATAAAAAAGATATATATATATATATATATATATGTATAAAAAAGATATATATATATATATATGTATAAAAAAGATATATATATATATATGTATAAAAAAGATATATATATATATATATATATGTATAAAAAAGATATATATATATATATGTATAAAAAAGATATATATATATATATGTATAAAAAAGATATATATATATATATATGTATAAAAAAGATATATATATATATATGTATAAAAAAGATATATATATAAATATGTATAAAAAAGATATATATATATGTATAAAAAAGATATATATATATATATATGTATAAAAGATATATATATATGTATAAAAAAGATATATATATATATATGTATAAAAAAGATAAAAGAAAAGAAGAGAGAGAAGTAAGATAAGCTTTCGTTTTAATGTTGTTTCATCTTTTTACTTCCCCCGTTTTCACTGCGCACAAAATACATCAAAAAAATTTTGCACGCATCATTACAAGGAAAATTCTTGTTGAATTGTCTCCAAATTGTTAAAATATAAACATTTTTATTTTTTCACTAAGACAATTTTTCATCGCATACATGCTTTTATTTTATTTTTTTTTTGATTGATAATAAAATAATTTGTATTCTAAATTGTGCATTTCGTCTTGTCTTCATTTCCGCTGGTTCGAAAATCTCTATGTCATAGTTTTCCCTGTTCGCTTGTGGTTGAATGGCATTCCGAAATAAAATATTTACCGACCTAATACCAGCAATACGCTTGGCGTTGTCCGGGAGATAAGCGTAAGTAAAAGGGTCGAGACAAAAAGCTTGTCACCTCCACCGACAGTCGGAGAAGTTTCATGATAATGCCACAAAACCAAACCAAACCCAATCATATATATTCAATATATGTATAAAAAAAATTTGGCATTAAGTGACCAACAAGGGTTGATATGCCACAAAACCAAACCAAACCCAATCATATATATTCAATATATGTATAAAAAGAATTTGGCATTAAGTGACCAACAAGGGTTGATATGCCACAAAACCAAACCAAACCCAATCATATATATTCAATATATGTATAAAAAGAATTTGGCATTAAGTGACCTACAAGGGTTGATATGCCACAAAACCAAACCAAACCCAATCATATATATTCAATATATGTATAAAAAGAATTTGGCATTAAGTGACCTACAAGGGTTGATATGCCACAAAACCAAACCAAACCCAATCATATATATTCAATATATGTATAAAAAGAATTTGGCATTAAGTGACCAACAAGGGTTGATATGCCACAAAACCAAACCAAACCCAATCATATATATTCAATATATGTATAAAAAGAAATTGGCATTAAGTGACCAACAAGGGTTGATATGCCACAAAACCAAACCAAACCCAATCATATATATTCAATATATGTATAAAAAGAATTTGGCATTATGTGACCAACAAGGGTTGATATGCCACAAAACCAAACCAAACCCAATCATATATATTCAATATATGTATAAAAAGAATTTGGCATTAAGTGACCTACAAGGGTTGATATGCCACAAAACCAAACCAAACCCAATCATATATATTCAATATATGTATAAAAAGAAATTGGCATTAAGTGACCAACAAGGGTTGATATGCCACAAAACCAAACCAAACCCAATCATATATATTCAATATATGTATAAAAAGAATTTGCCATTAAGTGACCAACAAGGGTTGATATGCCACAAAACCAAACCAAACCCAATCATATATATTCAATATATGTATAAAAAGAATTTGGCATTAAGTGACCTACAAGGGTTGATATGCCACAAAACCAAACCAAACCAAATAGACCCATAACAAAAATTACACATATTACAGATAAATAGAATAAAATAAAACCTACCGTAGATTTTTACCTACAAACTAGAACATAAAAACACCTTATCTTTTTTTTATATATTACAAATAAATAAAAACAACGACAAATTAGAATTTAAAGTTTATCATACGTAAATCTAGTAATATGAATAACCATATTCCTTTTTACTCTCATTACAAATGGATTAATTATTATTATTTTTTAGAGTCCATAGAATCTGCTGCCCTAAATTTTTGAATTATGAACTCAATTAAAGAAAATACCGTTGGCACAACAAGAATTTCGCAGATTTTTTATGCAACGAGCAAACACAAACGCTTTTGAAAAACACAAACGAAAAAGTAAAAACATTTTTTGTAACCGAACCAAAATTTCGAATAAATATCAATTACATAGATATATCATTTTACCAACAAATTCAACCACATACATTATTGGAAAAAAAACTTAAACCTTCGTACCCAAACCGTTATAAACTCCTCTAAAAATTAGGAAAAAAAAAAAATCAAGAAAAAAAATTTTCAAAATTGACTTTGCTGTCCAGGCTGACCACAGAATAAAACTGAAAGAATGTGAAAAGAAAGATAAGTACCTCGACCTTGCTAGGGAACTGAAAAAACTATGGAACATGCAGGTGACTATTGTACCAATTGTAATTGGTGCGTTTGGAACAGTAACTAAAGGATTACTAAAGGGACCGGAGGACTTGAAAGTTGGTGGATGAGTGGAGACCATCCAAACTACTACATTATTGAGAACTGCCAGAATACTGAGAAGAGTCCTGGAGACTTGAGGAGACTTGCTGTCACTTAAACTCCAGTGAAAGACAATCAGCTAACGCTAATGTGAAAAACAGTAATGAGTAAATAATAATAATAATAATAAAGGAAACTTTAAGAGAGAAACAGAATTTCTCCTAATAGCAACACAAAACAGCACCATAAGAACCAATCATAACAAGGCGAGGATAGATAAGACGCAACAAAATAGCAAATGTAGACTATGCGGTGACAGAGATGAAACCATCAATCATATAATAAGCAAATACAGCAAATTGGCACAGAAGGAGTACAAGGCTAGACATGACTGGGTGGGCAAGGTGATCCACTGGGAAATGTGCAAGAAATCTAGATTTGACCATGCCAACAAATGGTATATGCACAACCCAGCACGTGTCCTAGAAAATGACACACATAAACAACTATGGGACTTTGATATACAAACGGATCACCTAATCTCGGCCAGAAGACCAGATCTTATAATAATCAACAACAAAAAAAAGAAAATCTGCAAAATTGTGGACTTTGTGTCCCGGCTGACCACAGAATAAAACTGAAAGAATGTGAAAAGAGAGATAAGTACCTCGACCTTGCTAGAGAATTGAAAAAAACTATGGAACATGAAGGTGACAATTATACCAACTCTGGTGCTTTTGGCACGGTAACTAAAGGATTATTAAAGGGCCTGGAGGATTTGGAAGTTGGCGGCCGAGTGGAGACTGTCCAAACAAAAGCATTATTGAAAACGGCCAGAATACTGAGAAGAGTCCTGGAGACTTGAGGAGACTTGCTGTCACTTAAACTCCAGTGAAAGACCATCAGCTAACACTGATGTAAAAAACTCTAATGAGTAAATAATAAGAATAAAAATTGAAATAATAATAATAATTAGAAGAAGAAGAAGAAGAATACAACAGGTGAAAAATTCGCTAAGAGTAAAATAATAATAATAATGATAATAAAATTTGACCATATGAACAAATAGTGTATGCACAACCCCTAATCCGTCATAGAGAATAAGACACACAAATTTCTCTGGGATTTTGAGGTACAAACGGATCACTTTCTCTCGGCCAGACGACCAGATCTAGTGATAGTCAACAAACAAAAAAGAGAACATGGTAAATAGAGGACTTTGTCATCTCGGCAGACCACAGAATAAAATTGAAAGAAAATGAAAAGGGAGATAAGTACCTAGAATTTGCTAAAGAACTGAAAAAAACTATGGAACATGATAGGGATGGTGATACCAATTGTAATCGGTGTGCACAGTACAGTCACCAAAGGATTAGTAAAGGGACTGGAAGACTTGAAAATAATAGGACAAGTGGAAACTATCCAAACTGCAACATTCTTAATATCGACCAGAATAGTGAAAATACTGAGAAGAGTCCTGGAGATTTGAGTAGACTTGCTGTCACCCAAACTCCCGTAGAAGACCATCAGTTCACGCTGGTGAGGAAAATCTCTTAAAGGAGCAAAATGATATGGCTAGAAAAAAACAAATATACCCGATTGGATGACTAAAAGAAAGACCACCCTGATCCAAAAAGACCCTCCAAAAAGGAACTTCTCCTGGCAACTATGGACCAATAATGTGTCTTCCTATGATGTGGAAAATACTAACTGCACAGATTAGAGAGACGATCTATTATTCGCTGATAAATCGCAGATGTATTTCCGGAAGAACAAAAAGGATTCCACAAGGAAACAAGAGGAAACGGTGATCTACTGTGTATTGATGAAAACGAAATGGAAAAATGTAGTCATGGTGTGGATCGACTAACAATAGGCCTATCATCACGCAAAGCTGGATGATAAACTGTTTGAAAAACGTACAAGATATCCGATGAATAAAGTTCATCATGAAAGCCAAGAAACACTTTCAAAGTGGAATTGATCTCAGAAGGAAAAACTTTAACTGAAGTAGAAACCCAGAGAGGTATGTTCCATGGAGACGCGTTTTCACCATTACTATTTATTATAGCGATGATGACTTTTAATTACATACCTAGGAAATGCACTGGGGGTTACAAATTTATTAAACCGCAAGAAAAAAATTAACCACTTAATGTACATCAAACGTTTTGCAAAATTGTTGACTAATACATACAATAAGGATTTACAGTCAAGATAAAGGAATGGAATTAGACATAAAAAAATGTGCCATGCGTTAATGAAAAGTGGGAAAGATAGATAACGAAAGGAATAGAATTGACAAATCAATAAAAAATCAGAATGCTCGGAGAAAAGGAAACTTACAAGTACTTGGTAATATTGGAAGAGGACAAGTGGAGATGAAAGAAAAGAATTAAAAAAGAGTATCTTAGACGAACGGGAAAACTTCTCGAAACCAAACTCTATAGAAGGAATTTCATCAAAGGGATAAACACCTGGGCAGTCCCCCTTGTAAGATACTCGGTACCATTCTTAAAACGGACGAAGGAAGAACTCAGACAAATGGAGAAGAGAACAAGAAAATTATTGACGATGCATCAGGCTTTACATTTGAGTGATGACATAAATAGACTAAATGTGTCAAGAAAAGAAGGAGGAAAAGGACTCGCCACCATCGAAGATAGCGTGGATGCATCAATACAACAACGCGAAGACTAATTATTGAGACCAGAGACAGTACAGACAGCATAAAAATCAAAACAACAACTAGAAAATATAGATGGGAAGAGAAAGAACAATATGAGTATTTCAATCGAAAAATTGACGAAATCTCACGCGAGAAGAACTTGACATGGCAAACGGAAAGGAAACTTTGAGAGAGAAACTGAATCCATACCAATAGCAGCACAAATAAACGCCATAAGGACCAACTATATTAAAGTGAAAATAGATAAGGTTTGGTTTGGTTTCTTAGTTCAATGGCATATCAACCTTTGTAGGTTATTTAATGCCAAAG
The DNA here is from genome assembly GCA_963585895.1 of Sepioteuthis lessoniana. Lineage (NCBI taxonomy): Eukaryota > Metazoa > Mollusca > Cephalopoda > Myopsida > Loliginidae > Sepioteuthis > Sepioteuthis lessoniana. The sequence goes on along the minus strand of OY757917.1, from coordinate 13,532,974 downwards.
CCATTCTCCTAGAAGGACAGTAGTGGTGCTATTTAACCCATAGCTGGAAGGATAAGGGGGTTCATACCTTTCCCAAGGGTATTTGCCCGAAAGTGAACATAATAGCGCGACTGGAGTACGAACTCACTTGCTACGACTCTGCAGTCCATCGCTTTAACCATTACACGACGAGGACACTCCCCGAAAATAGATAAGATACAACAGAATAGCAAATGTTGGTGCTGTGGCGATAGAGACGAAATGATTAATCACATAATAAGCGAATGCAGCAAATTAGCGCAAAAAGAGTACAAGACTAGACACGACTGGGTGGGAAAGGTGATCCACTGGGAATTGTGCGAGAAATTTAAATCTGACCATGCTACCAGATGGTATATGCACGAAATAGAATCCGTCTTGGAGAATGAGACACATACGATTTTCGGGGATTTTGAGATACAAACGGATCAGCTAATCCCGGCTAGAAGACCAGACTAAGTGATAGTTAAGAAAAAAGAAAAGAACGTACTGAATTGTGGCTTTTGTCGTCTCGGCCAACCATAGAGTGAACATCAAAGAAAACGAAAGAGACAAATACTTCGATCTTGCCAGAGTATTAACTAAGCTATGGAACATGAAGGTGACGGTGACACCAATTGTAATTGGTGCACTTGGAACGATCCCCAAAGGCTAAATAAGAGGGCTAGATGTGTTGGATATCGGAGAACGAGCCAAGATTATCCAAACAACAGCATTGCTGAGATTGGCCAGAATACTGAGAAGAGTCCTGGTGACCTGAGGAGACTCAAATTCCAATGAAAGACCACCAGCAAACGTTGGTGTGAAAAGCTCGGAAAGGATAAATAATAACAAAAGATTATTAGAACTTAGCGTATATTCCATTCCTTTGCGTATATTCAATTCATTGTAATTTTTATAACTGGATTTTAGATGAAAGTTCCAGGACGATTAAAGAATGTATTTATGACTCATTCAAAATTTTAAATAAAGAAATTTCCGTAATACTTTAGTCGAACAAAGTTGAGAAACTAAACATTGTTTTGATTTTTAAAATTCCAAAATGTTAGTTAAAATACAAATTAAATAACAGTGAATGATTTTTGAATCTGCCATTATTTCTCATTATCATTCAATTAAACAAAGACCCCTTATTTCGATCGAAGGATTACGAGAAAGATTTGCGACTGCGGGAAAGAATGCAAAAACCTGCGTGGCCTTAAAATACACCAGGCCAAGATAAAATATATAGATGAGAGAGGTCATATGCTACGCACAGGTTTACTCCCTGGTGAGACAAAGGAGGTGCACGGCCAGGATTCACACCACAGTGCCCATGCAATAGACCAAACAACCCCATGCAGAGTAAACTATAAGCAGATCAAGTGGCCTTCAGCCAAATGCAATAGTTGAGTGTGACTACAATTTATCTCTTCTTAAGTGAAATTACCCACAAATAGTTACGATATTTAAATTAGTTTTACAAATTATAACTTATTTTACTAATTATAACTTAATTTTACTTTCATTCAAAGCCAAGTCATCTAGGACTGTAGAATAGGTCGACTGCATCTCTGCTGAGAGGTAAGAATTCCTGCTCCTAAGGAGTGTCCTGGATATATGACAGCAAATCTTCCCCAGTCCTGCAGCATCGTAGAGTGTGGCGTACCTCTTCATTGCTATTAATCCTAGGTCCACTCTGAGGAAAAGGGGTGGTACCTGTTAGGATCCCATCTATGGATCAAATAGAAATGTTTACTAATATCAAATTGAATCAAATTACTATAGCAAGAAATACTTGAAACCATTTAGCTGTGTGCAAATAAATGAAGTTTGGTTCGTTTAAAAAGTTACCTATAATCTATTTACATAATAGCAAACAGGATTAGGCATTAGATAACCATTGAGAGTTGATATGCCATTAAACCAAAAAACGTAACCATTTAATTGTCTACAAACAATAACAACACTTGAAACTATATAACTATGCGCCAACAATAGCAACACTTAAAACAATTTAACTGTGTACAAACAATAGCAACATTTGAAACCATTTAACTGTGTACAAACAATAGCAACACTTAAAACCATTTAACTGTGTACCAACAATAGCAACACTTAAAATCATTTAACTGTGTACCAACAATAGCAACACTTAAAACCATTTAACTGTGTACAAACAATAGCAATAGTTAAAACTATTTAACTGTGTACAAACAATAGCAATACTTAAAAAAATTAACTGTGTACAAACAATAGCAACACATGAAACCAGATATCTATGTACAAACAAACACTTAAAGTAATTTAACTGTTGGTAGACAAATGAGACATAGGTCGTTTTAAAATATTTATCGAGAAAATATTCTCATAAAATTCGTGTTTTAACAGGCTTTGGGATTAGATAATCCACAATGGTTGATATGCCATAAAACACAACCAACCACCAAGCAACTAATCAACCATTTACTTACATTCAGTATTTTTATAACAAAGATGTTTTTGTTAATTTTTTTTCATTTGAATTAGTAAAGGTGACGTCTATCTAGTTTGAAATAGAACGTGATTGGCCGTAAGGTGTGTCAAAAAATTGATTTTTTTCCTTTGTTCATGTAATTTTTTTTCATATGAAACATTAAATAGTAATTATATTACCCTGAAGACGGTTTTATTGACCGAAACATTGTCGTGTTTAATAGAAAGAATACACCCTTTGTATATTTTATTTTTAATATTTTATATTTTTATACCGTCAGATTTATTCCATCTTATATATATATATATATATATATATATCGGGATGTATATTTCTTTTTGAACAGCGACGTATATATATATATATATATAAACATATTTTGGTTACAGCGTTTAAGTACTCTAGAGTTTAGTAATAAATGATTCCTAATAATATCCATTTTGTACTGCATAATATTCATTTTTCTAACACGAGAAATGATTAAATTATCGTATTTTTGGTTTTGAAGAATTGTTTAGTGAAAAAAAAATGATTGGAAATGGTAAGAGACAGGAGGAAAGAGAAAGAGAGAGAGAGAGAGAGTGAGAGAGAGAGGGAGGGGGGCAAGAAAACTCGTAATAAACACATTTCGAACAGGTAAAAAGATTCATCAAGTTCCGTTTCTTACTTTCCTTCTGCAAAGACAATCACAGAAGGAGTAAATGACCCTTCCCTGACTTGAATGTGGATTGTATCTGCACCAAACGGTAACGTATCCTGAAAAGCACTCCCAATTATTTTACCAAAGCGCCCAAAAGATAAACTGACGTACAAGTAGAAGACTTTGGGCAACGTTTAAGTCTAACTCAAGGCAAAACCCACCTCTCTCTCTCTCTCTCTATCATCGACCCCAAATTCCCTCACCTCAAGGGCACACCCCTAATCTGGAGTGGACTATCCCCTATAACCTTGCAATGATACCTATAAAAAGAAATGCTTTCAAATGTTCACGCCGTAGGAGGTGATATGGCCGGCTATAAAAACCAACTTGACCGCCAGGAAATAGTCCGCCTGAAATGCTGGTATTGACCAATGTAAGATTCGAGGACCAATGTTATCTCTAAGATTTCTAACAGGTTACTCTCATAAGCTTTTATTTTTGGTAACTTCATCGGCGAGTTGCCGTTTATTGAATGTGTAAATAAAATACAGACGATGATCATAAAAAAGGATGTTTATGATCATCGTCTGCAAATTCCTATTGTCTATAAAATAACTGTTGATATTCAGTCGTCATTAATCTTACAAATATGATGTGTGGAAACCCCAGTCAATGTCTTCCTGTCTCTGAGTAGAGAGAGTGGCGTCCATAAATATGTACACTCCTTTACAATCTTTATATAAAGTCTTAATGCTCAGCATTCTTGTGCACTAGATTTTATTGATTCCGACTGTATTCGCCGTTAAATTATATATATATATATATATATATATATATATATATATATCTCAATTTTCGTGCTTTCTATTTTTCTTTCTGTTCTTTCTTTCTTTTCTTCCTTCTGACTCGAAATCTTTCTTTTCTTCCTTCTGACTCGAAATCGTTCTTTTCTTCCTTCTGACTCGAAGTCTTTCTCGTTAAACAAACGTACATAAATTCTATACAATATTCCTAATAAGTCAAATGACGTAATTTAAAACATCAAACGCCGATTCGCCAGTTAAACGGTCAACTTTTTCTTATTATAAATATTTCCCCCTAGGTTTTTGTATTTCACATTTCTAAACATCCATCGTTTACTTAAAATCGTTAATATCACCCATCATGGTCCTGATGATGGTTCAGTAGAACCGAAACGCTATAGTGTCGACCTCTCAATAAATCTCTCCTTCCACTTGGATCGTTGTTATCAGTTTTTCTACATATATGTATATAAATGAAAACGTCCACATGTGATTTCAAATTTGGTTTAGGTTATTTTTATTATCATTGTATGTGCGATAGCGGCATAATAGTTACAGAGTTCACCAATGGTCCGGGAGAACGAGGTTCAATCCCAGGTTGGGTCATACCAAAGATTCAAAAATGGTATCTGAGGCCTCCTTGTTTAACACTCAGGATTATAAGGTACGGATCAAAGGTAAGTGAAGCAATCCCGGGAGAGGAGTAGCGCCCTTCCCTACCGCTCGATGTAGTAGCTATTGAAAAGCGAGCCTTCGGATCGCCCTCGTCTATGGTCGGCCAACTTACTTTACTTATGTATAAATTTGAGCGACGCACACTCACAGATATATATGTATATATGCACACAAACATATTAATAACAAAAAATATACTCATACATATAGTAGTATCCCATGAACCGAGACTGACATCGACATGCGACTAGCAAAGACATGGACAGCTAACAATAGCCTATCGGTCATATGGAAGTCAGACCTGACCGATAAAATGAAACGCAGTTTCTTCCCAGCAGCGGTCGTGTCGATACTGCTGTATGGATGCACTACATGAACGCTAACGAAACTGACGGAGAAAAAGCTTGACGGCAACTACACAAGAATGCTGCGAGCAATATTGAACAAGTCCTGGAGGCAACACCCCACAAAGCAGCAGCTATACGGCCACCTACCACCCATCACGAAAACTATCAAAGTTAGACGAACCAGACACTCAGGACACTGCTGGAGAAGTGGAGACGAGCTCATAAGTGATGTACTCCTATGGACCCCTTCACATGGCCGAGCAAAGGCATGGCGACCAGCTCGAACCTACACACAGCAGCTGTGTGAGGATACGGAGTGTAGCCCTGAGGACCTGCTGGAAGCAATGAACGATAGGGAGGGGTGGCGAGAGAGGATCAGGGATGTCTGTGCTGATTGCACGACAAGATGATGACATATAGTAGACATGAGAAGAGTTAAGATTGAAATAAGAATGCAAGGAGCAAAGGTCATAAACAAAGTAGCCAAAAATAGTCACGGACAAGTAACCTTTACGGCACGGACACAGACATCCAACCTTGAGTCAACTAGGATACCAGAACAATCTATGAACATCCCTCTATTATAAAGATATTCAACACACAACTAACAATTGAATTTCTTTAAGAGGACTGAAATGTCTGAAACACATATCGCACAAATACCAAATATGAAAAACCTTACGAACATTTTCACACACACGCACATGCACACACGTAGAAAATAGAGACACCGAACAAAGTTCGTACCCTGGACGAGGCTGTTAATATTTCATAGTGCTAATACGCTTGGGAAAGATATGAATACATCTTTTCCCCCACTACTATAGGTAAATAATTGGTCAGACTGGGCTCTTTAACCTTGGTATGGCAACCGGACAGGGAAAAGAAACACTCCGAACACAAATCTGTTAAAATCCACTAAGAATTGACCTTGTGTCGAATCCTGCCTGTGTGGAAGGGTTAAATAAATACACACACACTCACACACATATACGAGGATCATTAAATAAGTTTCCAGACATTTTCGTATGGGCACTTTTATTGATAGTACACACATGAAACTCTAGTCCCCATCCAAGTAATCTCCTCGGGCTGCAATGCACTTATTGTACCGTTCCAACAACTTCTGAAAGGCCCCATCGAAGTCCTCTTGTGTCAGCGTGTCAATGACCTTCGTTACACCCTTTTTCATCTCCTCAATTGTCTTATAACGACAGCCTCTGAGCTTATGGAATAACCAAAAGTCACAGGGAGCAAGGTCTGGACTATAGGCTGGGTGAGGAACTGTCTTGATGCCCATCTTGGTCAAATAGTCTGTGACAAGGATGGAGTTGTGGACTGGTGTATTGTCCTGGAGGAAATGCCGCTGACTGGATTTGAAGAGTGCTGGCCTCTTCCCTAGGAATCTCTTCTTGAACTCCCTTAAAACCTCAACATAGTAATCCTAACCCTAACCCTTGGGCCAATCAACTCTGATGTATTGACTTCCTTACTCCTGCAACACCTCTCATCATCCCTCAGACTCCCTGCCTTCCTTGAATCTCTTTTGCCACTCAAAAACTGATGCTCGATTCATGTAAGATGGTCAAAAAGCAGTCTGAAGCATTCCATACGTTTCTGTGGCATTTTTTCCATGTTTAAAAAGTGTCCTCATTGCATTTTTGAAATTCACCAGCTGTGACAATCAGGCTTTGGTAGGATGTATTCCAATTGCTGCTGTAGTTGTTCATTTAAACGTGAAATCATAAAAATTGGTCAGTCATCTCATAAGATGTATAGCTATATCATACTGAATGTTCAAGAGTCTACGACAATTTTAAATGCCTGTACAAAAAGTTTGGAAACCTATTGAATGCACCACGTATATGTTCTTGTTGGCATATTTTATTAAAGATGATAAACAAGTATTTGGAGTTGATTTGTGTTTATTAACCTTTTCCTGTTCTCAAACGAAAATAGGGGGTGTCCTCGTGGTGTAATGGTTAAAGCGATGGACTGCAGAATCGTAGTACGCGAGTTCGTATTCCAGTCGCGCTATTACGTTCACTTTCGGGCATATACCCTTGGGAAAGGTATGAACCCCCTTATCCTCCCAGCTATGGGTTAAATAGTACAACTACTGCTCTTCTATGTGTAAGGCTTTGGCATTAAATAACCTACAAAGGTTGATATGCCATTAAACAAAGAAACCAAACCAATCAAACGAGAATAAAGGCTGTTTAACAATTGTTCCGAAATCTTTGATATAACAAGCAGCCTTCATCTTCATTTGCGCCATCTCACTATCGAATAAGAAAAGGCAAATAGAAAAAAACTCACCAACAAATACTTGTCTAATGAAATATGCCTACATGAAAATCTCATTCCACCCATACACTATATATATATATATATATATAGTGTTTGAAAAGATTGATATTTGAAATGTGAATATTTGAATAACTACATAGTCTAGGCAAATAAAACTAAACAGACTTGAGAAAAATAAGATTTATTCATTAAAATTTGAAAGAGACATTGAAAAGTATGTGGATTTCATGAACGAATTTATAAATTTACGATCATCTTTTCTGATTTTGCTGGACATCCAGATTATTTTGCCATTTGAATCATTAATCGTCTCCTTTGACCTTTTTGTGCTATGTCCAAGTCTGCTCGCACTTTTTGCGAATTCTTTCTCGTTTCACGATCAAAACAGTCGGCACTATAAAACCCAAAGGGACACTAGAATAAACCATTTACTTCCTGAAAATGACTTAAAACGTCAGATACACGGGTAAAAGAAGAATAAAAACCTAAAAGAAAATTCTCTAGTTGACCTATTAATTATTTTATGGAATAATTCATTCTAATAGCGCTATTCCAGTAGCGAAACATCTAAGATTGATTTTTCATAGTCTTTCGTTTTCTCATACACACACACACACACACACACACACACACACACACACATATATATATATATATATATATATCTTTGTGTATGCGTTTGCGAGTGTTCATGTATAATACGCACGCATATTTCTCATGAATCAAATTAGGTGATATCATTGCTCTTAATATCTAATTATTGTGCTTGTTATTCTAACTTGCATAGTGTCCACAAAACATGACGGGATTATTCACACATTTCTACTCAGAGTGAAAGTGTAATTTACCTTTTAGTATAAGTATTAGACCATATATTCGGAAAGCATAGAATCTTAGCTGTTCCGGATTTCTGGATTTGTCAGATATTTTTTTAATCCTGTAAAGAAAAAAAAAAACGATGGGATAGGGACAAATGGCGTCCAGGTTTCATATCAGCAACAACAACAAAAAAAAAATTCCTCCAGAAAAATATTGCATTTCGGCTGAAAACAAAAAGTTTCATGTTTTCAAAGCTGTATGGGCACTTAAATATTTATCCAAAAATCCATGGACTGGAGGTGGTCTGGATTCATGGATTTGTCGAAGAGAGAGAGAGAGAGAGAGAGAGAGAGAGAGAGACGCAGGCACACACACACACACACACACACACACACACACACACATATATATATATATATATATATATAACTATATACATGTATACTGCTTGTATCTCCAAGAAGCTCTGGATTTAAACATCATTGCTTGTGCCAATCACGTGATAGTTTTTCAAAAAAGAACGCTAATTGAATGATTGAACAGTTATATGATATTCTTTGCGTATATATATATATATATATATATATATATATATATATATATATATATATCCCCCTTACCGTTATTATATTTTATCAAAACATCCATCGTTGTTCTAGCAACGCTTGCTTCACCATCTTAAAGTCCCGATGACGGTTTACTTAAACCGAAACGTTTTAACGTTGACTTTCCTTTATAATAAATTCATCACTTTTAGATTATTTTGTTTATCTATTTTCTTCATATATGTATATATATCCACACACACATGAATATTCACACACACACACACACATATATATATATATATATATACAGTGTCACCCGCATATAAGAGAGTTGTCGTAACCGGATAATAAGTCTCTTATATCAGGGTCTTGTCTTTTGTTTAAGTAACACAGGCTCAAATTAGGGACCAGAGAAAATCTCTCTTTTATCCGAGTTTCTCTTATATCGGGGTCTCACATCCGAGTTACACGCTCATAGTGTAATGATTATCGTCGTAGGAAGTGGACACGACGACCGGGGTCTAAATCTTGGACGAGGCGCTAAACCCTTGGGAAAGGTATGAATCCTACTAGTATCCCTCCAGCTGTAGGTAAATAATTGGGCAGACTTAGCTTTTTAACCTTGGTATGGGAACCAGTCTAGGAGAAGGAAAAGTTTGAATTCAAACTGGTTAAACACCTGTTTAAAATTGACCTTGTGCGGCTAAGTGTTTGTGCAGAGGGGTTTGGTACACACACACACACTATAACACACGCACAGACAAATACACATAGTCACACACAGACAACACACAAACACACACACAAATATACATATATATATATATATATATATATATATATTCAGGCGGCAGATTCTTTGCCGGCATGTTTTAACAGATACAAATTAATACTTGTCTACTATTAAAGTAAGGTTTATTGACTAAATAAGGTTTATTGACTAAATAAGGTTTATTGACTAATTAAGGATTATTGACTATATAAATCTAATATCAATCCTCTAATTTTTTTATCTTAAGAAAAGTCACGGGATTAACCAAAACATTACTTGTAGCGTACTAAATTTAAAACTACCCGGTTTAAAGAATATCCATTTTTCCGGATTTCTAGAAAACGGACAAATGGTTCAGTACCTTTAATTCCAATTCAATTTTAATCATCACTTTTCCTAAATTTTTTCTTTCTTTATTTATTTCGATGTCCGTGTCTTCTGACGGACTGAAAGCTTGAACAGTTGAGTGCACAGATACTACACTGATGCGAAGCAATGTAAACATACTCTCATTTTAGGTCGATGGTTTTATTCCATACGTAAAATATCCATTCATTTTTTATTTGTACAATCCTTCATTTTAATAAATGATGTGACTACGTACTTAGAACATCGATTGATAAAATCAGAAAGAATGGCTTCGAGCTGACGAAGAAAAGTAGCAGAGGGTACCCCGCAACAACAATTACCGACGGCGACTACGCCGATGACATAGCGATACTAGCAAATACACCCGACCAAGCCGAAACACTACTGCATAGTTTGGAACGAGCAGCCGCAGGCATAGGCCTCTATGTTAATGCACACAAAACGGAATATATGTGCTATAATCAAACGGGGAACATCTCCACTCTAGAAGGAACCCCTCTTAAACTAGTAGTCAAATTCACTTACCTAGGAAGCAGCGTCGAATCAACCGAAAAGGACATCGAAACGAGGTTAACGAAAGCATGGACAGATATCAATAGGCTATCGATTATATGGAAATCAGACCTAACCGATAAAAAGAAACGCAGTTTCTTCCAGGCAGCGGTCACATCGATACTGCTATATGACTGCACTACATGGACGCTAACAAAACGGCTGGAGAAGAAGCTAGAAGGCAATTACACAAGAATGCTGCGTGCAATCTTGAACAAGTCCTGGCGGCAACACCCCACAAGACACCAACTGTACGGCCACCTGCCTCCTATCACGAAAACTATTCAAGTTAGACGAACCAGACATGCAGTACACTGCTGAAGAAGCAGGGACGAACTCATAAGAGATGTACTCATATGGACCCCCACACATGGCCGTGCAAAAGCAGGACGACCAGCACGAACATACATTCAGCAGCTATGTGAGGATACGGGATGTTGTCCTGAAGACCTGCCTAGGGCGATGAACGATAGGGAGGAGTGGCGAGAGAGGGTCAGGGATATCCGTGCTACCAGCGCGACATGATGATGATGATGAAAACTATTATTAAATCCCGTGTTAATCAATTATTCTATGTATCATTTTCATTGTCCAAAGAATGATTAATATTGAGGTGAATTATTAGTAATAATTTAACTGTGTAAAAACAATAGCTTGGTTTGGTTTCTTTGTTTAATGAATATCAACATTTATAGGTCATTAAATGTCAAAACCATTCTCCTAGAAGAACAGTAGGGGTACTACTTAACCGATAATTGGGTTCATACCTTTCCCAAGGGTATTTGCCCGAAAGTGAACGTAATAGCGCGACTGGAGTTCGAACTCACTCACTACGATTCCGCTGTCTATCACTTTAACCGTTACACCACGTAGAATCTGTCCTAGAAAATGAGGCGCATACAACTGTCTAGGTTTTTGAGATACAAACGGATCACCCAATCCCGGCCAGAAGACCACACCCAATGTTAATTAAAAAAAAACAAAAAAAAAACAGTTATTTTCCGGTGGATCTTGCTATTCCATCAGACAACAGAGTTAAAATAAAAGAAAACGGAAAGATAAATAGATTCTCGGAGCTGAACAATTTGAAGAACATGAAAGTAACGCTAATACCAATTGTAGTCGGAATTCTTGGATCGATCCCCAAGGGCTTGCAAAATTCTTCTACTTAACCTATTGTAAATGGAAGTAGAGTGTTTATAAGACATTTGGTCTTCGTAATATGATTTCTACCATTTGTAAACAAGATATTTTTGAAAAGTATTTAAAAACTGTAGAAGTATTCATTTAGAACTCCATCTTTAAAGTTGGTACTTGTAACATTATCTGCTCGTTTGATCAATATGAAAACACAAAACATGGAGTTGCATATGGGTAGTGTGAGGCTCCTGTTATATATATATATATATATATATATATATGTATGTGTGTGTGTGTGTTAGATTGATTCTTGAGATGTTCTTTCATTCAGGCCATGCCAGTATCAGTACTACTGTATGGATGCACCATCTGGATTCTAACGAAACTTGTGGAGAAAAGGCTAGATGGGAACTAAACGAAAATGCTGTATACAGTTTTGAACAAATTCTGGAAGCAACACTCTACAAAACAGCAGTTGTATGGTCACTTACCTCCCATCTTAGAAACAATCCTAGTAAGACGAAGAATACATTCTGGGCACAGCTGAAGAAGTAAGGACGAACACATAAGTTACATTTTCTAATGGACTCCTACACATGGACAAATCAGTTTTAGCGAATTAACAAGGACTCACATATATCATTTTTGCAGGGACACTGACTGCAGTTTAGAGGACCTACCAGGAGCGATGGGTGATAGGTACGGATGGTTAAAGAGTCTGGTTACTCCGTGCTATCAGCTGGACATTATATTGAGTTGAGTCATAAATAATTTCTGTTTTTTAAAAGCAAGTTGTAATTACGCATTTCAAACTTCCAATATTTTAGGGGGTGTCCTCGTGGTGTAATGATTAAAGCGATGGACTGCGGAATCGTAGTAAGCGAGTTTGTACTCCAGTCACGCTATTACGTTCACTTTCGGGCAAATATACTTGGGAAAGGTATGAACCCCCTTATCCTCCCAGCTATGGGTTAAATGGTACCACTACTGTTCTTCTAGGAGAATGGCTTTGGCATTAAAGAATCTGGGAGGAGCCCGTAGTGAAATGGTTATCGTCGTAGGGAATGGACACGGCGACACGAGTTCAAATCCTGGGCGAGACTGATTGCATTTCATATAGCACTAATACACTTGGGAAAGGTATGAATCAAATTATTCTCCGTCCAGCTATGGGTAAATAGTAGGGCAGACTGAATTCTTCAGCCTTGGTGAGGCAACTAGTTTAGAAGGAAAACTCTGAATTCAAACCTGTTAAAATCCGCTTAAAAAATTGACCTTGTGTCATATCCTGCCTGAGCGGAGGGGTTGGTAAATTTGAATAACATATCACCAGAACGAAATTTTGAAAACCAGTTTGAATGAAGAGCAAAATCAAAATATATTGTCAGCAAGGAAAAAATTAAGACATGTTAATAACTCACGACTTTCATCGTCAGGTGAGCTTGGTAATCTACATTATCGGGCGAATGTTCACGTGAAACTTGGAGTTGTGACTAGTTAATCGTTTTCAATTTTGTTCCTTATATATATGTAAGTGAATTGGTTTTTCAAGATTTGAGATTTCTTCTCTGTCATTTACGACCTGACTGACATCAAGAAGTAATTTTGCAAATACTTTTGTGTACTTTGAAGTATTCAGACCATGAAATCAATAAATAATAATTGTGTGTGTGTGTGTGTGTGTGGCATACACGTACAAAATAATACGGGACAAATTATGACTTCCTAGCCACTTTTTTTCTCTTTTCCGTTTGAAACTGTGTGATCCACGTGAAACTCTGAGTTACGGACACAATGGAGAAATAATTTTAGTATTCTAGGTTTTGTAAACTCATTTTGCTTTAGGAGTATTAACACTTTTTACTCAACTTTTCTCACTTGAAATTCATCTCTATTATATATATATATGTGTGTGTGTGTGTGTGTGTGTATGTGTGTGTTATTGTCCGTGATTAGTTATATGTGTGTGTGTGTATGTGTGCTTGTGTGTTTGTTATTGTCCGTTGTTTGTTATGTGTATGTGTGTAAGTGTGTGTGTGTGTTATTGTCCGTGGTTAATTTTATGTGTGTATGTGTGTGTGTTATTGTCCGTGATTAGTTATGTGTGTGTGTGTGTGTGTGTGTGTATGCGTGCGTGTGTGTGTGTGTTATTGTCCGTAGTTAGTTATATGTGTGTGTGTGTTATTGTCCGTGGTTAATTATATGAGTGTATGTGTGTGTATGTGTGTGTGTGCTATTGACCGTGGTTAATTATAAGTGTGTGTATGTGCGTGCGTGCGTGCGTGTGTTATCTATATTTACCAACCCCTCCGCTCGGGCAGGATATAACACAAGGTCAATTTTTAAGCGGAGTTTAACAGGTTTGAATTCAGAGTTTTCCTTCTCCTAGACTGTGTTATTGTCCGTGGTTAATTATTCTTATCAGTTTTCAAGGACTTGTTTTATTGAAAATCTAATACCGACATTCCATAAAGTGTTTTAAATTTCTTGGCAGTTAAGATATGAGTTCAAAAAGTCTCGAGACTAAATCTTTATACATCAATGAGATAATGTTCAGATATCTTGACTTCTGAAACAAAAATTTTCATCAAGACGAATCCGTAACCAATTTTCGATTTTTTTTCATCAGAGTTATTAGCGAGGGGCAGTACTCTCCATACTCACTTGACTTAGTAACGTGTGACTTCTCTAAACTGAGAAATTCATATAAGCGATAAGATTTGAGGACATGGAAGGCATCAGCAGAAATACAACGGTGTAGCTCCAAACTCTATCAAAAAATGTCACATGTTTCGACCAATAGAAAACTCCTTGGATGGGACTTAAAGCCGTGGGGATTATTTTGAAGAAAATAAACGTTTCCTTCATTATTGATTTCTCTATCGGTAAATACATCTTCAGTCGCGATACTTTTCATGACAAATTATTTAAAAATAACAAAAAAAAAAAAAAAATTCATTTCTTGTATTTTGAAAGAAATTAATGTTTTATTGATTGTTAATTTCTGTCTGGGTAAATACAGCTTCAGTCTCGATACTTTTTCGAAATGCATCTTATTTTTTAAGAAATTAACGTTTTAGCTATTGTTAATTTCTGTCTTGGTAAATACAGCTTCAGTCTCGATACTTTTTCGAAATACATCTTATTCTAAAGAAAATGAATGTTTTCTATCTTCGTATATACAACTTCAGTGTTAATACTTTTTTGATCACACCCCGTATTTCTCTTTTCGATATAAACTTTTTAAAGTTCCAGTTTTACGACAATGACAAACGTTTTTGTTTTTGATTTTTTTTTCATTTATTTGTTATTCTTTTTAAATTTATACTCATAAATGTGGAATTCTGTCATTTCAACTGAACGACTTAGGACAGTGCATTAATTTGGACAAATGTACTTCTCTTTTTAGCACTAGAGTAGAAAGAATTCTTGTTGTTTTTTGTTGAGACACATAATTGACTTATATTCCATAATCAATTTCTAATTCAATCGAGTTAATAGTCTCCTTCTTATTTACAATATGCAGCGGTAACTTACGTTGATGCAAGGCATAACTAATCGCACATAATTTAAATATGGCAATCACATCGAGTAGGCTAGTTATCAAGGTCTCTGGCTTATATTTATTTGAAATTTGAGACACACCCGCACTGAAAAGAATTGCTGTATAAAGTAAAGGGCATTAGGTTCGTTTCCTCATTACATTAGCTGACTGTAAAATCACTCAGTGCAGATTTATTAACGTTATGAAGTTGAAAATATAAATATGTGTCGGACTGCGAGAGACACATCAAGGAATGTCATATATATATATATATATATATATATATATGTGTGTGTGTGTGTGTGTGTGTGCGTGTGTGCGCGTGCGTGTGTGTGTGTGTGAAAAGACGTCTTTGAATAAAGAATCAATCAGAAAGTCGCATTGAAGTTTGATGTCAGCTGGCATAAGAGGTCGCCGAGGGAAGACATTCAAAAAGAAATGAATCTCTCCCATGTTTCAAGAAAAATGACTCCAATTCAAACCATACTATCTCCATAGAGACTGGGGAGAGAAGAAATCAATAAAAAACTTGCAAAGGGATCCGTCGCGTTGCATTTCTGACTTCCCTATCACACAGACGGTCATATCACAATAGAAGAAGCAAGCGAGATGGACATGGATTGTCTATTCACCGAACGGCAACGTATCCTGATAATCATTCTCTGTTATTTTACCAAGAGCCCAAGTTAAGACAGTCGTCTGAGAATCCAACTTAAAGTCTCAATTGTGTAACGTTAAATCCTCTCAAAGCGAATGGCCAGTTGGCTTGGGCTGTAGAATACACCGACAGCATCTCTGTGGAGGGGTATGACTCCCCCAAACGAGCGTCCTGGAAATGACACTAAACAATCTAATAGTGAGGCTCAAGTAACGCTGGAGCTTTGGGGAATGCGGAGGACCCATTCACTGCCATCACTCCCAGATCCACTCTGGTCCGAAGTGATAGCACTTGATATGATTCTATCTAAGGGTCAAATAGAACTGTTTGACATTTAAACTGTGTACTCATGCTAGACTGAATTGTTTGAAATAGAATTGTTTGATCATTCAACTGTGTGTAAACAAATGATTGATGTTTAATTAGATTATTAATGTTACGTAGCAATACTTGAAAACATTTAAATATGTGCAAATTAATGATTAATAGTAAATTGAATTATTCGTATAAGACAGAAATAAGTGAAACCATTTAACTGTGTGCAAACAAATGAGCTCAGACTCGTTTAAAAAGATTATCAACAAAATGTGTTTAGAAATCATATCTAATATATATGAAAAGGAAAATTGATAACAAGGTAATCCAAGTAGAAGGAGAGGTTTATTGAGAAGCAAAGTCGACACTGTAGCGTTTCGGTTCTACTGAAACATCATCAGGGCTATGAGGGATGATATTAGAGATGTTAGATCAACGATGGATGTTTGAAAGTGCAAAATACAAAAAACCAAGGGAAAATTTGTATAAAAAGGAAAAATTAGCCGTTTAATCTAATTTAATTCATTTGACTTATTAGAAATATTGTGTAGAATTTATGTTCCGTTTGTTTGTCGAGAAAGATTTTGAATTAAAAGGAGGAAGGAAAAAAATGACAAAAAGAAAAAGAGAAAGCATAAAATTATGATATATGTGGAATGTATTAACTAAAGATGGAATATATTGTAGCTATTTAAAATGGATTTGCTCGAATAAGGAGAAATATTATAAAAGCCAGGACGAGTATTTAGGGAATTACAGAGTGAAATAGCAGCGGCCTCCAAAATCCGTCTTTGTCTTTCATTATGAATGTAAATTAGCATCTTGGCAGAAGTGAAATCTAAGTTGTGATTAGATAGAGAAATGTGTTGAAAAAGTGCATTGTTTAAGTTACCAATTCTTATGTCTTTTTTGTGTTCTTTCAAGCGAATCTGAAGGTTCCGTGATGTTTCACCAATATATTTTAGTTTACAATTCTTCCAAGGGATACAATAAACACCGGCGTCTGAAAATATGTGGCGTTGAGGGCTAGAGTGTATTAATTCGCGGATCGTTTTCGAGGGTAAAGAGGGAGTTTTGATATTGAGTTTATTTAAGTTGTTTATTATACTGTGAGAGGAAGAATAGTTTGGCAAAGTAATGAATCTATGGAGAGGGGGGGGAACTAGTTTTATAAGATTGTAAGTGGACATTAGTTCGAGGTTGATTCTTTTTGAGGATTTGGAGGGCTTTAGATTTAGCAAAGTGTATAAGAGATTTGGCTATAGAATGTTAAGGAAAGAGTTTTCTATGTGGTTGAATTCATCATTTAAATATTTCGAAGAACAAATACGTAGAGCTCTGAGATAAAAACCTATGATGATACCTCTTTTAGTATTGATTTTGCTTTAGGGGTTTCGGTAAACCTTGAATACTAGTTTGTTAATATTCCTAATAAGTAAGGTATCCAGAAAAGGTAGGGTGTTTTTGTATTCAAGAACAAGTTAATATATATGTATAAAAATGATTTGGAATTAAATAACCTTCAGTGGTTGAAAAGCCATAAAACCAAACCAAAGCAAACTAAAACCTGAAAGCGAAACCCTTTCTCTATCCCTGCAATGTCGTAATATTGGCTCCATTCATTGTTCCCAAGGCAAAATATCAACTCTACCCCAAATTCAATTCATCTACAGTAAAACACTGACTTCTAAAACTTTTTCCTAATTCCTGAGCTGTTTTCCTATGCTATAAAGATATATGCATATGTTTTATCTATCCGTACCTCACACCAGGCAGGATTTGACACAAGGTCTTGTTACAGTGGGGATTTAGTAGAGGAGCAGGAGGTCGCATACGAGCTGAACCTCGTGTGTTACTATTTACCAACCCCTCCGCTCGGGCAGGATATGACACAAGGTCAATTTTTTAGCGGAGTTTAACAGGTTTTGAATTCAGAGTTTTCCTTCTCCTAGACTAGTTGCCTCACCAAGGCTGAAGAACCTAGTCCGTTCTACTATTTACCCATAGCTGGAGGGAGAATAAGGGGGTTCATACCTTTCCCAAGGGTATTTGCCCGAAAGTGAACGTAATAGCGCGACTGGAGTATGAACTCGCGTACTACGATTCCGCAGTTCATCGCTTTAACCATGACACCACGAGGACACTCGTGTGTTGCTGGACATAGGATCACTAGGTGTCATGTGAACTATGCTAGCATCCCGGAACGTATGCCAGGTGACCTTGCTGATTATAGATTCACTTGACTCGAAGGTTTAGTGCAATGTGTATCTATTCTTATCATTTCTACTCTGCTAGGCATGTACACCAGGCCGGGTACCTTCGGAGCAAGCTCCAAATCCAAGTAATTATCATGAATATATATATATATATATATATATATTTCAATCATACATCTTAGATGCATCAGGGAGGTCTTCAGTGATGCACTGTCTTCATTGCCGATTTCGGGTTATTTCTGCATCATATCGGCTCCCACAGTAACCCCGGCATGACTCTGAAAGAGCCAAGCCGCCTCCGTGATCGCGACGTGCTACGCTCGTGCCTCTACCAAAGCAAAGAAAAAATAATAATAAGGCCGGACTTCGTCCGTTCTTATAGACATCTATATATATATATATATATATATATATATATATAACTTTGTGGGGTTTTTTGATGGTGAAATTTGATTAATTTGTCAATGTTTCATTGTAATTTTAATATTTTCAAATTTCCAATGCATTTTTCATGACAGTGTTTTCATTTGTCAATAATAATCATTGGTTTACACTCAGTTATAAAATATTGAGTATTCCTATCTCATACAAATAATTTAAACATAGTTGTAGGGTTACAAGTATTCCTATGTAATACAAATAATTCAAACACAATTATATGGTAACTTTCTATCTAATAAAGATATTTTTGTGCACAGAGTCATATAAGTTCTAAGTATTCCTCTCTAACATTGGTTAAATTAGATGAGGTTATTTGTTTAAATGGTATATCAACCTTTGATGGTTATTTAAAGCTAAATCATGTTCAAGCACACACACACACACACATATATATATTTACATACGTATATTCATATATGTATATTTATAAAGGCATATTTATATATGCATATATATATGTATATTTATTCATGTATAATTATATATGTATATATATGTATATATTATATATATATATATATATAGGTATACATATATGTATATATTCATATGTATATGTATATATATGTATATATATATATTTATAAATGTATCTATAAATATATGTATATATATGTATATATATATATATATATATATATATATGTATATTTATGTATGCATATTTATATATGTATATTTATATATTTATATTGTAAGCTATTAGTTTGAAGGTAACTTTATTTACAATCGACTTAGAATTTGATTGTTTTCACACACTTAAAGGATTTCAAGTCTTCCCTAACAAAATTCCATGGTTTAAAGAAAATATTCCTATTTATTCATCATTATTGCTGCGCACAATTATCTGACACAAAGTATTCTTATCAAATACAAATAATTTGAGCACAGATATATGGCATCAATTAACTAATAATAATAATTGTTCGCAAAGAATTTCGTTTCAAGTAACAAAATATTTGTTTAGATATATTTGGTTTACACTTACTTGGTTTATATATATATATATATATATATATATATATATATATATATATATATAAACCAATTAACGTTTTTCAGTGGACCGAGGTTCACAAAGACTGGACAACAGAGCAGTGAAATTAAGTCCTTTGGACAGACGAATCAAAGTTCGAAAACTTTGGCTCAAATAGATGTGTCTATGTGAAGCATAGAATTAGTTAAGGAACTGCAGCCGGGTATATATATATATATACATATATATATGTGTGTATTCTCGGCGTTTAACGGGAAAAAGAAAAAAAGAAACCTAATTCCATTGGAAATCCATCTAATGACATCTAATAAACGAAATAAATCTATTATGGAATACAATTTCTAAATTTCTTATATATATATATATATATATATATATATATATATATTTGTATGACCTTCCTTATCCCTCTGGGCTATCGGCAATGAGTTAAATCGTACCACAGCTGTTCTTCTACCAAGCTGGTTTTAACATTATATAACCCACAAAGGTTGATATGCCGTTAAACAAAGAACCCAACCCTAACCACTTCTTATTAAATTCGAAAAACTAATTCACATTTTTCTACTTTTATAAAACTTAAAGCGCTTATTTCTGAACGAGGGTTAGATTTTTTTTTGAATGACTCTCGTGTATATATATATATATATATATAAACTTGTTGGAATAAGTAACTATATAACAACATGGAAACATTAACAGCAATGATAGTAATAAATATGGAAAATAAATTGGCCAAAAATCATGGTAGATCTTTATTAGAAGTAACAAAAAACAAACTTAGATCGTGAATTATAAAGAAAATGACAAAAGACTGTATTTGTTGTCCGGCGCAAATATTGAAATATTAAAATAATGATACATAACCCGAAGATAGAAAAGAGAAAACTAGTGAAGAGAGGGTTAGTAATACCCTAAGTAACATCTGCGAAGTGAAGAATAGTGTAGAATCAGAAACATAGTGTTTGAAGACATCCCCAAAATGTTGTATGAATAAAGTATAAACAAATGAACAGATAAAAAAAATTCTTAAAGAAAAAAAGGTCAAATAGGATATGAAGTTAATGAACAAATTTGAAGGCATATCGAAAAACAAAATAAGAGACAAATTGGAATATGGCACCGAGGTTAAATGTAAGAAATTGGAACGGCGGTAACTATGTTTAACCAGGTTCACTTTCAAGTCACGTCTGTTGCTATAGGTGCTTTTTCAGCATTTTTTGTTTTATTATATATTTTCCCCTAAATAACAATGTTTGTGGATCTCTCTGTAAAAAGCCTTATTGTAATATAATTGCCGAGGGATTTCGTTTTATATATCTTGCCTTTCGGTTTATTTAGGCTGAGAACCTTTCGCTTAGCGCATGAGTTAGTTAGGTGCAACATTAACGCAGGTGTTCACCCGTGCGCGGAGAGGATGTGTCATTCAGAGATATCAAAATAAAAATCCCAGATAGGAATTGGGACCAGGGTATTTGGGTGACGTCACGCACCTGAAGCGTGGGCTGAGATTTGAGAAAAAGCATTGAGTTGAGTTCCCGCCTCGGAAGAAGAAGGTTGACTTTAAGAGCTGGGCGAGGCCAGACGACTTTGAGCGCTACAGGCGCCGCGCGTTGGTTGGGTTGAGAGCTGACAATGGCAAAAGCAGTCAGCATAGAAAGATTGTGTCTCTGTCTCTCCTCATATCGAAAAACTTTTAAACTCAAAAAGGTGAATAAAAGTTTTGTAGCTGAACTAGGAAGTCGTAAAGTGTTGTATTTCGGATTCCCTATGTCCATTTCACACATCCGTGTATCATGGGTATGCTACAATATGATGAGGCGAGCTGCATTGTAACTTGTCGAAATAAATCTATAATGGTATAGTAACTGTCCACTGAGTTTTTTTTCATTGATATCACACACACACACACGCGTGCGCGCGCACACACACACACACACACACACACACACACACACATATATATATATATATATATATATATCATCATGAAGTCGCGCAGCTAGCACAGATTTCCGTGACTCTCTCTAACCATTCGTCCCTATCATCCATCACTCTCAGCAGGTCTTTCATATTACATCTTGTGTCTGTACAGAGCTGTTGAAAGTAAGTTCTTGTTGATCGGCCAACACTGGCACGACCATGTGAAGGGGTCCATAGTAGACCGTCACTTATGAATTTATCTAGGCTTCTACTGCAGCATTCCGAATGTCTTGTTCGTCTTATTTAGATAGTTTTAGAGATAGGAGGTATATGACCGTACAGATTGCCAAATATATACACACAACACACACACATACACACACACATATATATATATACGTGTTTGTGTTTAAAAATCATATGACACGTAAAAATGTCAAAAAAAGTGCTCAGTAATTCATAAGTAGAGCAATATAATAAATATCAAATTTGAAACTGACAAAGATTTCTACCAACTTGAGTTTAATGAATATCAGTTGTCAGATAGACACCAAAATGAAATATATAAGGAAGTAATTATTTTCCTATATATATATATATATATATATATATATATATATATATATATATATATATATCCTCTGAGAGGGTCACCTTAGTGAGGGGAGAATTATGTTGAAAGAGCCGAAACTCCTCATTGATCCAAGGAAAGGACGTCACTGACGATGCCCTCCGGCGTCCCAAATATTGTAGGAAGCGTATATTCAAAGTATATATATATATGTGTGTGTGTGTGTGTGTGTGTGTGTGTGTGTGTGTGCGTGTAAGAGAGAGTGACAGAGAGAGAGCTCGTAGTCGTAGGAGGATCAAATTGAATACATTAACGACAAAAACTGGTTCCGCTACTCTCTCTCTCTCTCTCTCTCTGAATGTATATGGGAGTTGCAGTATTATTTTTGCCTTCGTGGTTAATATAATTATTTCACAGAATAGTTTTTTTGATAATTTGACTTAATTATAAACATTTCAATAAAAATAGATGATATTTTATTTCAAATAAGTGTAAATAGAAAAACAATGCTCTTAAGTGGATTTTTTTCAGAAAAAATTGAAACCTGATGCAGTTACCCCAAAAACAAGAAATACCTGATGTATGTAGAATTGGAAAGAGATTTTTGTTCCCCCAAAATAGCCACATACCACACCACCTGTCAATTTAATTAATATATTGCATTAAAATAGATCAGAATAACAAAATTTTCAATAAGAAAAGAAAATCTTCTTTTATGTCAGACTTGATTAGTAACTAAGGTCAAAGTACCATATATATATATATATATATATATATTTATGAATGTATCGTTAGAAATAATAGACAAGAAAGAATATATATATATATATAGATATATATGTATGGAGAAAAATTGAAAAACAAAGTAATCAAAAGTGGAGAATTCATTGTGAAGGAAAGTCGACGTTAAACGTTTCAGTTTTAATGAACCTCCCTCCGGACTTTAATATGATGATATCAAGTGTTACACATTTGCTGTTGTTCTATCAATATTCTAAAGTGTTGATGAAGGTTCATTAAAATCGAAACGTTTAACGTCGACTTTCCTTCACAATGAATTCTTCGCTTTTTACTTTATTTTCAATTTTTCTCTATACTGTTGGATGCCTTTCCAATATTTACTTATATATATATATATGTGGAAGAAAATAATGGATAGTCATCATCATCATCATCATGTCGCGCCGCCTGCGCGGATATCCCTGACCGTCTCTCGCCATTTCTCCCTATCATTCATCGCCTCCGGCAGGTCTTCAGGGTTACATCCCGTGTCCTCACACAGCTGCTGTATGTAGGTTCGTGCTGGTCGTCCCACTCTTGCACATCCATGTGTGGGGGTCCACAGGAGTACATCGCTTATGAGCTCGTCCTTGCTTCTCCAGCAGTGTCCTGCGTGTCTGGTTCGTCGAACTTGTATAGTTTTTGTGATGGGGGGCAAGTGTCCGTATAGTTGGAGTCTCGTGGGGTGTTGTCGCCAGGACTTGTTTAATACTGCTCTCAACATTCTTGTATAATTTCCGTCCAGCCTCCTTTCCAGCCGCTTCGTAAGCGTCCATGTGGTGCATCCATATAGCAGTATCGACACAACCGCTGCCTGGAAGAAACTGCGTTTCATTTTGTCAGTTAGGTCCGACTTCCATATGATCGAGAGCCTATCGATAGCTGTCCATGCCTTCGTCAGTCGTGTGTCGATGTCTTTCTCGGTTGATGAGACGCTGCTTCCTAGGTAGGTGAATTTGTTGACTAGTTTCAGAGAGGCTCCGTCTAGTGTGGTAATGTTGCCCGTTTGGTTGTAACAATTATATTCGGTTTTGTTTGCATTGACATGGAGGCCAATGCCAGCTGCGGCTCGTTCCAGACTATGCAGTAGTGTCTCTGCTTGATTAGGCGTATTCGCTAGTAACGCCAAGGCATCAGCGTAGTCGGCGTCCGTGATTGTTTTTGCGGGGTACCTTTTGCTTCTTCTCTTAGTCAGCTGGAAGCCATTTTCTCTGATTTTGTCGATCGAAGTCCTAAGCGCATAGTCTAGACAGATGATAAAGAGGTACGGGGCTAGTGTGTCTCCTTGTAGTACTCCTGCAACTATGTCGAAGTATTCCGTGTCTCCATCTGGTGAACGTACTTTCACTTTGGTGTTTCTGTAGAGAATCATTATCGCTGCTACGGTTTCTTTTGGTAGGCCGTATGCTAGTAGGATTTGCTCCATCTTCCCTCTGTGTATGGAATCGAATGCCTTGGTAAAGTCGACAAATAGTAATGTCGCCTGTAAGTTTTTTGCCCGAACGCCTTCCATGATTCTACGGATGGTCAGTATTTGTGAGGTCGTGGATCTATTTCTCCGGAAGCCATTTTGGTTTTTCCTAAGGATGTTGTCTATTTTGGGTTCTATGCGGTTTCGTAGTAGGGCATTGTAGATTTTGGCTGCTATGGATGTAAGTGTTATCCCTCGGTAGTTCTTGGCTAGTCCGAGGTCGCCTTTTTTAGGGAATGGAAGGATGCATCCCTTCGTCCATCGTTCTATCCTATTTTGACTATAGACTGCGTTGCATTGCCGGAGCAGTATATCGTCGAATTGTCTCGTCTTCCACACTTCTGGGGGAATCTCGTCTAGCCCCGCCGCTTTCCTATTTTTAATTCTTCTGAGAACCGAGTCTAGTTCTTCTTTGGTGAAAGGACCTAGTTTTACGTCTAATTGCTTACTAATAATTCTGGTGATCGGTTCATCCGTTATTTCCGGTGGGTTTCCTAGTAGATTTTTGAAATGCTGTTCCCACAGTTTTACTCTTTCTTGTTGGCTTGCAGCTTTCAATTTTGCTTTGGCTGTGCTCTTCCTTCCACTTACTTCGTTTATTGTTTGCCAGGCTATCCTGGATTGCCTATCTTCCACCGAGTCTCTAATCTTATCTATCTGATTTTGTACGTATTCTGCCTGTTCTTTTAGGTATATTCCTGTTAATTGATGTTGTGCCTTTTCTAGTTTTCGTGCATTTGTGTTTGTTGGGTTCTTTCGATAGCTTTTGGAGGCAGTCTTCACAAGTGCACGTTTTTCTCTAGCCGCTAGCGTTTCCCAAGGGACTCTATATTTAGTTCTAGGCTTTGTTGGAATACACTTTTCTGCCGCCTCCAGGTGTGCTTCTACAAAATTTTCATATTCGTCATTTGGGGTGCCTATTTCTGCCTTCTCTTGTAGTGCTTCGAATCTGTTTCTTAATTCTAATGCATACTTATCTCTAATATCTCTGTTGTTGAGTAGGGCCCAGTCATAGTGCTTGGTCGTCGCTTTACGTGTGGCGTTTTTTCTTAGGCTTAGTCGTACTTTGGCTGTAACTATTCGATGATCGGAGGACACACCCTCGAAAGAGGAGTATGCCTCGCAATTCATCGCACTGTTTTTCCATTTCCTGTTTATAAGGACGTAGTCTATCTGTGCTTTACTCTTATTCGCGTATGTGTAGGTCCATAATTTCCCCTCCCTTTTTTGAAAGTTTGTATTGAGGCATGTTAATCTATTTTCTATCATGAAATCTATTAAATGCTGTCCATTCCTGTTAGACGCGCAGTGTAGGCTGTATTTGTTGTGTCTGTTTTTCCCGATTTGTGCATTCATATCTCCGCCAATGACTAGCAGGTTGTGTTTCGTAATGCTACGTACTAGGGAGGATAGATCTTCGTAGAAGGTGGCTATTTCGTTGTCTTCGCTAACATTGGTAGGGCTGTAGCAGGAGATAATTGTTGCTTTGGGGTTGCCATTAAACGTTGCGGCCATCATCCTAGGTTGTATTCTCTCAATGCTGTTCAGTGTTTTTAACGCTCTTGGTCCTAGAAGTATTCCCACCCCTCCTACCGATGCATTGACCGAGTTTTTCCATGCCGATACAGTCACCAGCATCCATCCATTACCAGTTTCGTGATACTTGATATCTTCGGTGTGCGTGTATCGGTGCTCTTGTATGCAAATTATATCTATCTTATGTTCTACGGCTGATGCAGTTAGCTCTGATAGTTGACCTATTCTATTTAGGGTTCTCACGTTAAATGTCGCTATCTGTATTGTTTGTTTGCATTTTAGTAGTTTTTGTTTGTGTTTGAGCTCTGTAGCTGATTTTTCGAACACTGAGGCCAGGGCTCCAACCTCAGCAGGACGCGCCCCTTTTTTACCCGCGCGAAGAGCGATGCGGTTTATGGATCTGGTTTGAGTACGAGTCATGGTTATCTTTCGATGGCTGTTTTTGTTCTCATCTGTAGAAGCCACTCTTATAGATGAGCAGCAGTAGTTCC
Organism: Sepioteuthis lessoniana; assembly: GCA_963585895.1. Classification (NCBI taxonomy): domain Eukaryota; kingdom Metazoa; phylum Mollusca; class Cephalopoda; order Myopsida; family Loliginidae; genus Sepioteuthis; species Sepioteuthis lessoniana. The sequence goes on along the minus strand of OY757917.1, from coordinate 13,506,583 downwards.
CCGATCGAACTGACAATCTTGAGCGTTAAGCCGCAAGACTCACACGTACATCATGCTGCTTCCCATGTGTACGCGGTAGTAAAAAAAAAAAAAAAAAAAAAAAAAAAAAAATTTCTCTTTTTTTATCTTAAGTTTTAACTTAGTTAAAGTCCAGGACTGTTGGATGTTAAAATTCAAAGAAATTTTGGGGTATATTACATGGTCATCTAGTGGTGGACAGAAAGAGAGAAAGAGAGAGAGAAAGAAAGAGAGAGGAGGAGTCAACTCTTTTATGGCTTTCGTCTTTAGCACGTGTTAGACTATATTTGAGGTGTTTTGGATTTTTTTTTTCCTTTCTTTTCAGGGGGGGCAATTTTGGGGGTTTTCTTTAGCAAATTTAGAAGTTCGTCTTCCAAAAGTAAAGTTTTTTTCCTGAAAATTTAGTCGCATAAGTCTTCATTCTTCATTTAAACAACACATAATACAGCTGAGATTCAAGACATTACTATTTTAAATCAAATGTGCATTTTTAAATGAATAGTTTAGTAGAATAAATTTACTGACCTCTGTGAAAAATCTTCTGGAAACGGAATCACTTCCAAACGTACGAATACTATTTCAACAAATGAAGGATTCAATTATTACTAATGTTAATAGTATTTATATTTAAGGTTCCACTCCCATATCATGGTCATCTAGTGGTGGACAGAGAGAGAGAGAGAGAGAGAGAGAGAGACACACACACAGAGAGATCCGAGAATTTATGAAGAAAAATTGACAAGTAATCCAAATAGAAAGGGGGGATTTATAGAGAAGTAAAGTCAGTCGACACTATAGCGTTTCGGTTCTGCTGAACCATCATCAGGGCTATGAGGGGTTATATTAGTGAGGTTAAGTATAGATGGATGTATAAAAAGTGTAAAAATATATAAAAATTTGGAAAAGTTGTTCAACAAGAAAAGTTGGCTGTTTATGACAAGAAAAATTGACCGTTTATATATATATATTGTCATCCACAGACGGACTGTTTCGTTTTGTCACAACTCTTCAGTGTGGCTAGACATGCGAGACGCTCCAAGCTGGGATTCAAACCCGCCTAACTTTATGTCAGGTTAATGACATGCACCTAGGCCAAGCCTGGGGCTCAATCCTCTCTCTTCGCCTTCTTTTGACACTTTTTCTTTTCCTCTTGCTCCGTGAAACTTTTAGTTACGGTGACAGTATTGTGAGTAATCGCTTTAATTTCTATACTGCTCTGCTCTTAAGCATTCGTGCTCTGGTCTTATTACATACGGCTGCTTTTTGCATTTCTACTTTATGTATACGTATATGCGTGTGTATGTGTGTGTGTGATTTGAATAATTACCTGAAAAAAGGGATTGAAATAAAAAACATACGTAGATGAGAGAAAGGAGGTGGTATAAAGAGAGAGAGAGAGAGAGAGAGAGAGAGAGAGAGAGAGAGAGAACATCTTATAACTCTTTCTTTTTCTTTCCTTTCAATCCTTCAAACTTTACTCTACATATAAAAGCAAATAATCAATATATATATATATATATATATATATATATATATCGAGGTGATCGTGGTGTAACGGTTATCGCCGTAGGAACTAAACACGGCGATTCCAGTTCAAATCTTGGACGAAGCTGTTTGGATTTCACGTGTCTTGGGCATGACATTAAACTACATCTGACGGCGATTCTCCAGTCTTGGAGTTTGGGGAATGTAGAATCCCACTTAATTGACATTGACATTACACTCGTACCCAAACTGATCCAGAGAGGTAGTGCCTGTTAGGGTTGCATCTATGGGCTATATAGAACTGTTCAATCATTTACTAAATATTTATGTTAATATTTAATAGAACTACTTGTATCAGATAGTAATACTTGAAATCATTCCTCTGTGTGTAAACAATTGAGGTAGTTTTAAAATAATGTTACCTACAAACTATTTATTTACAAACCATACATACATATATATATATATATATATATATATATATATATGAACAAGATTTGGGATTAGATAACCCACAAGAGTTGATATGCTCAACCAACCAACCTTAAATTTCACATAGCTCTAACACCCAAATGCATTCAACTATTCCTGTTCAGCCATTGGTAAATAGTAAAATAGACTGGGCTCTTTAGCCTTGGTATGGCAACTGGTCTAGGAGAAGGAAAACTCTGAATTCAAACCTCTTAAAATCCACTTGAATATTAACCTTGTGTCATATCCTGATCGTGCAGAGTGGTTGGTAGATGTTTATATCCATCCTATGATCGTACCACCCATTATATGCGAAACTAACAATATTTGCCATTGTGACCAGTTTAATGTTTAATAATTAAGACTTCCTATCGACTATGCTTAAATAAGAGTTACGAGCACTTTTGAGAATATTCTTATACATTTTCTGCAATCATATACCCCAAACGATTATTGTAATAATAATAATAACAATAATAATCACACACACACACATATATATATATATATGTGTGTGTATGTATGTATGTATGTATGAATCCAAACTACTTTAGTCTGGTTAGGCTGAAATTTGATACAGCCATGTACTTTTTGTCCCAAGGAGTGTCATGGGAATTTAGATGTGGCGCTAAATTCTTCCGAATTTTTTTTTTAAATGTAAGTAAATAAAATGAAATAGTTAACAAAATACAAATATGTTTGTCAGTTTTTACTGAATGCCAAATCGTCTGCTGTAAGATTTCATAATGTGGTCATCTTATTTATATGACTCAAGTCAAATTTGAAGGTTTTGACATGATAAGATTTTGTTTATAGAAAGTATGTCGTTCTAATCAAGAGGAGGTTTCTTCGAGTCCACAATAATCAATTGATCATTTAGTTCGATTTCGAACTTGAGTTTTTTGTGTTAGATTAGATATATTGAAATATACACCTTAACTGTTATATATGAAGCTATTTTCTATCGGACTAAGCTTAATTTTATCGAATTAAAATTTTAAAACTTCTGAAAGAAAAGGAAAAAATTTAAAAAAATGTCCAACTGAAACAACAATTCAAAATTAATTAAAGATAGGTTTATTGGCAATTCTTCATACTGGACCTATCGATTAATTACATGGCAATATTGCTTAATTAGGGCTGATAATGCAGGCAAAAAACAAAAATGATTAAGTCTATAAATCTCTTAAGTGTTACTCACTGAAACTATTTTTTCCAACAAAACCCTGATATACAAACATATATATATATATATATATATATATATATATATTATAGAACTTTTTTTGTCTACATATTTTTGTTTCGATCCTTTCAGATCACCGTAGAGATGTTATGTAATCCGTCTGGAATTAGCTAATAAATTTTCCATATTTAAATATTTTCCAAGTAAAGTACTTTCATGTTCCTCTCGGGCCATCATCAGAGAGGGGTGTATATTGCAAAAGAACAATACAGCGTTTTGTTTATATTGGTGAATTTTTTTTAAAATTTAGTTCTATACATAGCAAAAGTAGCCAAAGTACATTAGCGCTGGTTTCAAAATCAGTTTTGTTGAGGTTAAGACTTTCTTATGAAGAAGGCTTCAAGATTTTGCAATCTTTGCTATTATATTGTTCCATTATTGTGTTATCGGTAAGAATTTTCTGAAATTAAGTTGTAGGACAGGAATGTTTTTACGGATGTTGTGCCATTGAATTAATGTCGGAGAGATGCATGGTAAGTCGGCTCGGCAGAGTAGTTGATGTTAAACCAATATATATATTTTTTGCTTTCGGAGATACAATGTCCCAAATGACATTTAAATTGATATGTAACGCTAGTTCTATGCTAGCGTCATTCGGTGGAACATAACTTCATATATGACTGTTGAGATGTATACTTTAATTTATTTATTCTGACAAAATAAATGAACAATGATTACACATGAAATAATAAGTGTTACTGAAAAAAATAATTGGCAAACCAAAACAAATTACGGGAAAAAAATTATGGAAATAGAGCACTTGTAGGAGGTTTAACTTATTGATGTTCTTTTATTTATTTATTTTTAGCGGTAAATAAACTAATTAGAGATAAGACGAAAAACAGTTTTATTTAATAGATTATTATTTTGGATTTATGAAATATTTCTTAAACAAACTAGATTAGATTATTTGAATTAATGATATAATTTTTCCAAGTCCTGGAGTGAAACATATCATATGACGAAAAAAAAATTCTATTGAAATGACTCATTGCATCATTATAAGAAGAAAGAATAGAGAAAATTCTGATTTGAAAATTGTTTCCAATGTTCAAAAACGAAGATTTCTGTTGCTTATCTAATGATGATCTTGATTTGACTTCGAGGTCAAACTCACAGACACAAGGTCACAAGAGAAAGTCTTCTGAGTTTTTGTGACAAAAATTAGCCTTTGTCATTATAGTGTGAGAGTAACACGAACAAACAGACAAACGAGAGAGTATGGACATAAATATATAGACGATCAAGAGTCGAATGAAGGCACCCAGTGACTTTGAGAGAGAGAGAGAGAGACTATTTGGGGACCCCTGCACTGACCCACAAGAAACTTAATGAAAATGAAAAGAACATGAATGTGAATCTACATATCAAACGAATCGGAGATTCCAGTATCGATCCTTGCTGACCTCTAAAAAAGAAAAAAAGGGGCTTGAAATTCAAGATTGGCGTATTTAATCAGAATTATATCATATGGATTATATCATATGGATTATATCACATCATTTAACTATCTAAAGCTTAGCGATCCAAACTTTTTTGAACCCTCGAAGGAAAATCTTTTGACTCTGGATTCGATTTTGATTTATTTGTTTAACGGCATATCAACTCTTTATGGGTTATTTAATGCCTAAATTTGATTCATTTGGTTTAGTTTAGTTTATTCTGATTTGGTTTATTTGTTTAACGGCATATCAACTCTTTATGGGTTATTCAACTCTAATCCCGCTATAACGTTCACTTTCTGGTTTACAATTTTGAGAAATGTATGAACCCTCTTATCAGCTATGGGTTAGTATTTGGGATCAGACGTAACGAAAAATAATATCCCAGAGGGATAGAAAGAGAGTTTCCTCTCGTAGATAATGCATTGTGGGGTTGTAGATGCCAGACAAACGGACACAGGTGAGGGACAAGAAGGAGAGACTTGAAAATCGACCATGACACATGGTAGACGTACATTTGACTTTTGTACACATTGTTAAAACAGCTTCTTTCCTGGTCAATAGACACAAGTCTCTGCCTGTAATAATTGTTTTGTTGTACACGCACGTGTCAATTGTTTTGTTGTACACGCACGTGTCAATCTCTTTTTCAATTTTGTTTACGTATTTTCTTTGTTCGTAAAAAACGTAACAAATTTGGCGACGAGGGATTTCTTTTCGGATTCTGGAACACCGCAAGAGTCTATTAAGGGAAAAATGGATTCGACAATCCACTAATTACTACATCAACAGTTGAGGTTAATAGAATTATTTACAGAAAGACTATATACACCACAGCAAACATCTCAGAAAACAAAATTATGTACACCAGGTGAGGCAGAATCGGTCGGACGTTCTATTACAGAATCTTACCGTGACACAGATGTAAAATTGACATTTCCTTTGTTGTTCGAACGTTATGAAGATCTTTTTTAAAGGGACTGACTGACGACTGGAAAGTTAGACTTTTATGAAGAAAGCTGGATTCGGCAGAACACGACTGGCATTTCAATCATATTTTACTAAATCATCCCCGGGACTATAATTTCGTTAAAACCGTGAAAATTTTAAAACAAATATTCAGTAAGTGCACTTCACTTTTCAATATTCGTTTTAACTTTTTGAACACTACAAAATGTGAGAGTCGCCTTCACAACGTTGGCAGGCACGGTCAACAATAACTGTGAGTGGGTTAAAATTTCGTCTATCATGGAGGTGCCAGTGGTGTAAATGGAGGTGCCAGTGGTGTAATGGTTATCGTCACAGGATATGGACACGGCGACACGAGTTCAAATCCTGGACAAGACTGATTGCATTTCACATAGCACTAATACCCTTGGGAAAGGTATGAATCCAATTATTCTCCCTCCAGCTATGGGTAAATAGTAGGACAAACTAGGTTCTTCAGCCTTGGTGAGGCAACTAGTCTAGGAGAAGGAAAACTCTGAATTCAAACCTGCTAAACTCCGCTTAAAAAAAAAAATTGACCCTGTGTCATATCCTGCCCTGGCGGAGGGGTTGGGTAAATAGGATCATGGATGCAGAATTTAAATGTCTGATATTTGTATGTGGGTTTAGGTCCGCAGGTGATACTTAGGTTCGAACGAGAATTCAGTCAAAAATAAAACAGAACCCAGACATTACTCTACAACAAGTTGCAGTGGAGTGTCAGCGGGTGATGAATCTTCAGCATGATTCACCCATTATACAGCAGTCAGTACCTGCAACAACACCTTCAATCAACAGAACCCAACGTCACCAGGCTCAACACAAAAAGCCTCCAACTGCTTGCTGGAATTGTGGTGGCTGCCATTTCGTTCAAAAGTGTCCATTCAAGACACACCGCTGTCGTGTGTGTAAAATACAAGGACATAAAGATGGATTCTGCACCGCACCGGTAAACAAAATAATACACAAGTGATTATATAAAAAACACAGATAGAAAAGAAAAATACAAACAGTCTGGTGGCAACCTTCTCCCCAATTCCAAGTCAAACCGAAAATATGTCAGTAAAAAACTGAACAGCCATCCTGTTCGCTTACAAATAGACACCACCTTGAAAAAAAACTATGATTTCACAGAGATTATAGAAACTATAGGTCAGCTTCCACTAACACCTACAAGACATATAGCGCAGATGGCATCTAGGGATTGTGTGCCCATGACTGCAACAATCGAAATTGAGAACAAAACAATATCTGGAAAGATTTACATAGCTGATTCGAGAGACAACTTATTGGGGCTTGATTTTATCGAGTCATTGGGTCTTCTGGACATACTGTTCAATTCTGTTTGTGATGCAGTTTTCAGATCTCCAGCCCAGAGTGCCAATACAGGGCAGACCGATGACAATCATCAAACGTTTTTCCCCAGTCTTCACAGATCACCTCAGACGCCTCACTTAAACTGAAGTTACACTGACTCTCAAACCATCTGCAACACCTGTTTTCTAATTTAAACGACCAGTGCAGCCATGGTCCCGAATGCAAGTGGAATTTGCTGGCCCTACTAATGGACGTAGCTTTTTGGTACTGGTCGATGTCCATTCCCAATGGCTAGAAATTTCCAAATGCTGAAGGCAGATACCGGCTCAACGATAGCCATTCTTAAACGACTATTCAGATAAGATGGCCTGCCGGAAAAGTTAGTCTCAAATAAGGGATCACAATTTACATCTGAGACATTACATCTGTTGTATAGCCACATACAACCGCACATATACATATATACACGGAAACATAATCAACTCATAATGACGACTTCAATAACGAACGAATACACTTCTTTATAAAAGATCTCTCACACTTTATTTTCGAAAAGGTGATGTTCATTGTGCGTGAGAAATGAGTGGAGACAAGGACGGACTGCTATGCTGACCCAAGTTCTTCTCTCTTCTTTCACATCTTGGCTTGGGTTGCTCAACCGGGGGTCACTAAGGAACCAAAGCCCTCAATCTGCTGCTGGTTCTCACTTCGGCATCCTGTCTCCAACTGACTCGAACCGCCCGGGCACCTGGTTATATTATTTTCTAACGTTCACCTGCTTCCGCTGTTCTTCCGCTTATTTACACGGGTGCATCTCTTGATTGACGGCTCGGTCGAGGGTCAATATATAACACATCCCTCCTGCAGTGCATGCTGCATCATACATGTTGTGTCCCCACCCTATCACCCACAATCTAAAGGTCAAGCAGAACGTTTTGTGGATATCTTTAAATGTGCTCTGCTCAAAGCAAAGTGAGAGGAACAACAGAAGAGATAATAATTACATTTCTGCTTCCGTATCAAACAACATAATATGCTATCGTGAAAAATGGAATGTCTCCAGCAGAAGTATCCGTGGGGGAAAGCTCCAGATTACACTGAATGCCTTACTCCCTCTAAAACAAAAAAAAAGGCAAGGTGCATCTCAAAATAAAACATAAATATTCTCGGTTGACACACCAGTGTTTGCGAGAAACAACAGGCCTGGACAACCAAACTGGATACTAGGTACAATACACAAGAAAAAGACTCTGTCTATGACATGAAAGTTGATAATTCTGGGCACGACACAGAAACCGACAAAGGCTTACATACTCTCAGAACAACCGGGTTGGCAAAATGCCAACAATTCTATTTGACATATTTATGGACACAATTGAATAACCATCTCCGTCACCTCCTGTGCAAACATTGCCCAGTCGGCTGGGGCTGTAGAATAAACCGAATGCACCTCTGTACTGGGGTAAGACCCCGTCAACGAGTGTCCTGGATATGACACTAAACAATCTGATGGTGAGGTTCCAGTGATGCTGGGGTGGCTTTGGGGAATGCAGCGTACCCCTTCATTGTCATCGCTTCCAGGTCCACTCGGCTCGGAATGGTAGCATCTGATAAGGCCATATCTATGGGTTAACAAGAACTAAACTACATACTTATACTAAACTGAATCGTTTGAATTAAAACTGTTTGACTAAACTGAATAGCTTGAAATAGAAATGTTTTTGACAATTAAACTGTGTACTCATGCTAAACTGAACTGCTTAAAATAGAACTGTTTTTAGCTATGAAACTGTACAAATGCTAAGAGAAAATGTATACTTCTACTAAACTGAATTGTTTGAATTAGAATTGTTTGAGCAAACTGAATAGCTTGAAATAGAAATGTTTTTAATAATTAAACTGTCTACTAATGTTAAACTGAATTCTTTGAAATAGAACTGACTATTTGTATGAAAATGAATTTGGTGTTAAATAACCTACAAAGGTTTATATGCCATAAACCCGAACAACCAACCAACCAACCAACCAACCAATCCTGTGCAAACAAATGCAAGTGGACCTTACAGGATCTTACTAAAGTGCAATCGCACAAGAACGCATCATCACCAAATTAATCCCAAGCGTACTCACTATAGTTAAATACTAAAAAGGTTAAGTGCTAGGGAACAGACCAAACGAAAAAATATCAGTTATTTCCCCTGGAGGGATAGAAGGGAATTGCCTCCTGTAGACAAAGCATTGCGGGATTGTAAGGACCGGAAGAACGGATACACATGAGGGACAGACTGATGAAACGGGGAATTTTTCCTTGTTTTTCGTATTGTACATATTTCGGGGATTTTCTCCCATTCCCATCATTCATTGTAAAAATATCACAAAATTGTAAATAAAAACATACATCACTTTCGGGGTTTTAAGTAGGTCTTTCTGCATAGAGCAAATGTGGTATTTTGGTGGTAGCAGCCCGCATGGCGATGGATGAATGGTTATATATTGTACTGTTGAATGGGTCGGCGAATGTGGCTAGCTAGGTCCCCTTAGTAAAACATAGTCAATGCAAGACCACACCCTTCCCCTTCCCCCCCAAACTTAAGGCCTTGTGCCTTCTTGTAATTATTCACAGGAAATAAAAGGGACAGACTGATGAACGTACATTTGACAGGTGCACTCAAAGTTAAAACTGCTTCTTTTCCTGGTCAATAGACACATGTCTCTTCCTGTAGTTAAATAAACCTAATTGTTTTGTTGTACACACACGTGTCCGTCTCTTTTCTATTTTGTTTACATATTTTCTTGGATCGAAAAAACGCAACAGGTAGAGATTATCACTGCTGTCCTTCTCGAAGAATGGCTTTGGCATTAAATAACCCACGAAGGTTGATATGCCATTAAACAAAGAAGCCAAAACAAATCTCATTCTGATAATTCATACATAGGTATAACGTATCTATTATTATTATTATTATTATTTACTACTTTAGAGTTTTTCACATCAGCGCCAGCTGATGGTCTTCCACTGGAGTTGGAGTGACAGCAAGTTTCCTAAAGTCTCCAGGACTCTTCTCAGTATTCTGGCTGTTCGCAATAATGTTGTTGTTTGCATGGTCTCCATTCGTCCGCCAACTTCCAAGTCCTCCAGTCTCTTTTGTAATCCTTTAGTTAATGTACCAAAAGCACCAATCACATTGGTATAATTGTCACCTTCATGTTCCAAAGTTTTTTCAATTCTTCTAGCAAGGTCGAAATATTTATCCTTCCTTTCATATTCTTTCAGTTTTATTCTGTGGTCAGCCGGAACAGCAAAGTCGACAATTTGACAAATTCTCTTTTTTTGTTGATTATTATAAGGTCTGGTCTTCTGGTTGAGATTAGATGATCCGTCAGTACGTCAAAGTCCCATAGTTTATGTGTGTCATTTTCTAGGACAGGTGCTGGGTTGTACATATACCATTTGTTGGTATGGTCAAATTTAAATTTCTTGCACATCTCCCAGTGGATCACTTTGTCCACCCAGTCGTGTCTAGTCTTAAACTCTTTCTGTGTTAATTTGCTACATTCGCTTATTATGTGATTGATGGTTTCATCTCTATGACTGCATAGCCTACATTTGCTATTTTGTTTCGTCTTATCTATTCTCGTTTTGATATGATCAGTTCTTATGGCATTGTTCTGTGCTGCTATTAGGAGATTCTGCTTCCCTCTTAAAGTTCCCTTTTCTTGGCCAAGTCCCGGTTTTCTGGTGTGAAATGTTGTTTTGTAATTATTTACCCCTATAGAGTTTTTCACATCAGTGCTAGCTGATGTTTTTTCACTGGAGTTTGAGTGACAGCAAGTCTCCTCTAGTCTTCAGGACTCGTCTCAGGATTCTGGCCGTTCTTAGCAATGCTGTCGTTTGGATAGTCTCTGTCCGTCCGCCTATTTCCAAGTCTTCCAGGCCTTTTGATAATCCTTTAGTTATTGTGCCTAACGCACTGATCACAATTGGCACAATAGTTACTTTCATGTTCCACAGCTTTTTCAATTCTCTAGCAAGGTCGAGGTACTTATCCTTCTTTTCACTTTCCTTCAGATTTATTCTGTGGTCCGCCGAGACAGCAAAATCTACAATTTTGCAGATTCTCTTTTCTTTTTTTTTTGTTGATTATTATGAGGTCTGGTCTTCTGGCCGGGATTAGGTGATCCGTTTGTATGTTAAAGTCCCAGAGGAGTTTATGCAAGTTATTATTACTATTATTATTATTATCAAAATTAAACATTTGTTTACGCAGTTACATCGCCTCAAGTAACTGATATTAATGATCTTTAGTAATAGTTTTAATTAACTATTCTTAATACAAATAATTTGCACATAGTTATATGGTATCAAGTTACTATCAATACTAATGATGATCCTTAGTGCACGATTAAGTAGGAGGAGGTATCCGCGTAGTGAAATGGCTAACGTGCGGGACAGCAACATCGTTGTAAACGAGTTCGAACCCCAGTTGCATTTCAAGTTCACTTTTAGACAAATGCCCCTTGGGAACAGTATGAACCCCCTCATTCCCCACAGCTATGGGTTAAATAGTACTACTGCTGTTCTTCTACAAGAATAGCTTTGGTATTAAATAACCCACGAAGTTTTATATGCCATTAAACAAAGAAACCTTAAATAGTGCTACTACTGTTCTGCAAGAATGGCTTTGGCATTAAATTACCCACGAAGGTTGATATGCCATCAAACAAAGACACCTTCAATTATACCACAGTTGTTCGTTTACTAGGATAGTTTCGGCACTAAATAACCCACGAAGGTTGATATGCCATTAAACAAAGAAACCTTAAATAGTGCAACTACTGTTCCTCTACAATAATAGCGTTGACATTAAATAGCCTACGAAGGGTGATATGTCATTAAAAGAAACCTTAAATAGTACCAGTACTGTTCTACAAGAATGGCTTTGGCATTGAATTACCCACGAAGGTTGATATGCCATTAAAATAAAGAAATCAACCAACGATTACAGCTTCAAGTAATTATTCTTAATGCAAATAATTTGTTAAAGGTTTCAAGTATTCCAATCTAACATCAATAATTTTATGTAATAGTGATAATCAATTGTTTGCAAATAGAATGACTCATGATGTACACAATTACATGGCTTCAAGTAATTAATAATACCTCGACCTTGCTAGAGAATTGAAAAAGTTGTGGAACATAAAAGCAACGATTGTACCAATTGTGATTGGTGCTTTTGGCACAATAACTAAAGGGTTATTAAAAGTCTTGGAGGACTTGGAAGTTGGCGGACGGTAGAGACTATCCAAATGACAGCATTGCTGAGAACGGCCAGAATCCTGAGACGAGTCCTGAAGACTTAAGGAGACTTGCTGTCACTCAAACTCTAGTGAAAAACCATCAGCTAACACTGATGTGAAAAACTCTAAAGGACTCAATAATAATAATAATGATAATAATAATAATTTTCAGTTATTACTAATAGCTTCAAGTAATTATTCTTGATGGAAATAAGTGACATTTATGAAAATCCTATCGAATAGGAATAATCTTTAAATAGATCAAATTGACTTATAGATGTTACCTTAACGATCAATATCACTCCAGGTCAGAGTAGACCTGGGAGTAATGACAATGAAGGGGTACTCTACACTCTCCAGAACCGAAGCATTCCCATTAGATAGAGTTTTGGTTCATATCGAGGACACACCCTTTTTAAGAGGTATGGGGGGGGGCTTTCCCTCTCTGCAAGGAATGCAGTCGACATATTCCATGCCTCACCAACTGGGGTATTTCTACATTTTGGTATAGTAAATTTTGAAAGTGCTGCAAATGTAATAGAATGTATTGAAATGTCCCTTTTTTTCGAAGTGGCCTTGAAGCGGCCTAAACCCCCTCCAAAATCAGCTCTTGCTAAAGTATAACCGCCTCTTAGACTGTCATGTGCGTGATGCGTGTGTGCACATCGAAAGAGAGAATGCCTTTGCCGAGTCAGTCAATGATAAACTTCCAATACGCATGCGTGACGTAAGAAAAGCAATGGTAAGGATTTTAGAGAAAAAGAGAAAGAGAAAGACGTACGAAAGGAAGATATGAAAATAAGAAAGAATAAAAGAAAGAAAAACGAAAGAGAGATATAAATAGTGAAAAAAAAAAAAAATAACAAGAAAAGAAAGAGAGAGAGAGACAGAGAGAGACAGACAGTGTGTGTGTGGGTGAATGGCATGGAAAGCGATAGAAAGAAAGAGAAAAAGAGGGAAAAAGAAAAGAAGAAGTAAGAGAAAGAAGGAAAAAGAGAATTGGAAAAGGAAACAAGGAAAAGGATGCAAGAACGAATAAAAGGAGAGTAAAAAGGAAAGAAAGAAGAAAAGGAAGATACAACGATGAAGAAAAAAGATATAAAGAAAAAGAGAATAAAAGCTAAAAAGAGATAAAAGAAAGAAAGAAAGAAAGAAAGAAAGAAAGAAAAAGATTGAGAAATAAGACACAAAGAAAGAGAAAGCGGGAAAAGAAAGGAAGAAAAAGAGAAAGGAAATAAAAGGAAATCAAAGAAGAAGAAGAAGAAGAAGAAGAAAGAGTGAAAGAGAATGAAGAATAACGAGAAAGAAAGAAAGAAAGATAGTCATACTGAGAGCACCGGCTTGTGTCTGATCATGAAAGTTAAGCAATGCCAACCTGGACAATATGTAGATGAGTAACAACTTTTGAAACAGCAGATAGTGGAAGCAGCTTGTGGCATTGAGTTTGACGAAGTAAACGAAGATTGAAAGTCAAAAAAGAAAAGAAAGAAAAATAAAGACTAAAGAAAAAAAGAGAGGGAAAGACAGAAGAAGAAAAGAAGAAGAAAAAGATAAAAGGATAGAAAAGAAAGCAAGAAGAAGAAGAAGAAGAAGAGGAAGAGGAAAAGGAGGAAAAAGAATAAGGATATTGGAGTAATGAGAACGGAAATAAAAAAAAGAATTTTAAGAAAAAGACGGAATATGAAAAAGATACAAATACTAGAAAGGGACAAAACCAATGAGAAAGAGAAAGAGAGAGGGGGGAAAGAGAGAGTGTGTGTGTACGTGTGTGTGTGTGTGTGAGAGAGAGAGAGAGAGAGAGAGAGAGAAGACGTACGGATGCCAGGACAAAGATAAAAGAAAAGAAAAAAAAAATCAGAGCGGAAACTTTTTTTTTCATTCAAATCCCTCTCCTCCGTCTCCTTCTCCTCCTCCTCCTCCTCCTCCTCCTCATCGTGGTTTCCCTTTTACACCTCCTCTCACCGCTACCACTACCACTACCACTACTACCATCGCCATTACCACTACTACTACTACTACTAACCAGAGTTGCCCTTAATTTTCCTCCCCTTCTTCCAAAAAATATCCCCCTCCCCTCTCTCTCTCTCTCTCTCCCCAGCCTAATTCTCTTATTTCATTTATTTGTTATTGTATATTTTCAATGTAAGACAACGTGCGTATTTTGTCGTGTGTAGGTGTGTTCGTCCTTCACACTCCGAACAAAGATAAAAGCTCCAATCGTGAGATGTAACCAGACTTGAAAGATTTTAGGAATTTAAAGAAAGTGTTTTGCTTTACCAAAAGAGAAGCCCTCATATCAATCTATCAATCTTAGTCTATTCATCATGTCTCTCTGTCTGTCTGTCTGTCTGTCAATTCATATTGTTTATAATAGTCTGTTCATAGTGTCAGTCTATCTGACTGTCTATTCATATTATATATCTTAGTCTATTTATAGTGTCTATTTCAGTCTGACGGTCAATACATATTATAATCTTTGTCTATTCATAGTGTCTATCGCAGTCTATCTGACTGTCTATTCATATTATATATCTTAGTCTGTTCATATTGTCTATCTGTTCGCCTATCTATCTAGTTGTCTAACGATTCAAAAATATATATCGCAGTCTGTTCATAATATCTATCCCAGTTGATTTCTATCTACTTGTCTATCTTCATATTATTACTTGCAGTCTGTTTCTATCTATCTATCTATCTATCTATCTATCTATTTATCTGAGTTAGTTTATCCGTACCACCCAAGTCTGGTTTTCCCTATTTACTTCTCAATTCCTATTTAACTCAATATACGAGCGTTCGGGAACACTTTCATATATATTAGTCAGTCCATACATTTTCTCTCTTATCGTAATGTCGATGCTATGTCTGTCACCGAAACTACGTCACTACCGACGTCAAAATTCCCTTAGTTATTTACATTACATTCTCCAAGGTTTTATTTTTATTGAAATCACAATAATAAAAAAAAAGTTTTAATTTAATACTACTGTTGGTCTTACCTCCATATTAATAACATGCAATCATATTTATATATACAACCAAATAGTGGTGTACAGTGTGATGGGAAGGCTAATTTGTAAGTAGATCTTTAAGATTTGATTTTAATAAAGATTTGCTCGGTTTTATCGATTGTTTGGTTTTATTTTAATAAATATGATAAAAATCTTCTCAATAAATCTTAACTAAAATCCACGAACAAAATGAAATAAATAATTTTATTCTTTATTGTATAATTCAGTTAAATAGTTGAATTAGGAAAATTTAGCGACGAAAGCCAGGAGTGATAAGAAGAGCTAGCATTCAAGCTGTTCTATTCTTCGATTATACCCCGCTTCTGTTTCAAAAAGGTTTAAAGTAATAATTTAATTTAACTTGTATGATATTAAATGCTTTTCTTATTATATTAATTTTTTGCTTCGCTCAGTATTGACATTTTTGGAATGTTTACACATACATAAAACAATCCTATGTATAATTTTCGATAGAATTCAGTTGAAATGAAATGAAATGTTTTTATATGCGTTCTTATTTAGTTTCATTAATTTCTAATTCAATATAATATTCAATTGCATTAAAACTTAAAGAGGGGATATTTTGAATGGTTTGTATAAATTATTCTCCATCCCCACTTTTTTTCACATCGGAAATAACAGGTAACATTCAGTGAATATTAAGTGACCACAACTATCTGCAATACTCCAGCACTCTCCTCAGTATCGAGATGGCTTACCTTCTATGATTTTTCCCCTTTTCTAATCACTTCGTAAAGATCTTCTGGACTATTCCAAGTGTGTCAGAAATGATGGGTAAAAACAACATCTTCATGTTCCATAAGTATAATAATTTTGGTTATTGGTTTTGTTGGCCTTTGTGGGTTATTTAATGCCGAAGCAATCCTTGTAGAAGGTTGGTTGGGTTTTATGGCACATCAACCCTTGTAGGTTATTAATGCCAAATCTATTTATATAGAAACAATTCTATTTCAAACAATTCAGTTAAGTATAAGTATAGTTTTTTGTTTACATACAGTTCTATTTCAAACAATTCAGTTTTAGTTCTATTTGACCCATAGATAGTTTTAGTTCTATTTGACCCATAGATAGGACCCTATCAGGTGGTACCACTCTGGTCCAGAGTGGACCTGGTAACAATGGAAATAAAGGGCTATTCAGCATTCAGTAAAGCACCAGCTTTACTGGAGCCTCACCATCAGAATGCTTAGTGTCATATCCAGGACATTCTTTGGGGTGGTCTTACTTCTTTGCAGAGATTGCAGTCGGTGTATTCTACTGCCCCTTGTGGAAGAACAGTAGTGATTCCATTTACTTATAAAGGGCTTCAGACCTTTCCCAAGGGTATTAACTCAAAAGGGAACGTAATAGAGCGACTAGGGTTCGAACTCGCTTAATTCGAGACAACAGTCTAGCACTTTAGCCATTACATCACCAGTACTCTTCTCTTCTTGTTCTTGTCACTGTTTATATATATATATATATATAGCGAGCAGACGCTTGTTTTGGTGATTAGAGCAGGATAAACGTTTTGTGTAATATCAGCTGTGTCTTTTCAGTCACCCACATGGCGTAGAATGGTGACCATCGTGCGTTTTGGATTGAAATTGATTTGAAAACGAGTGAAAATATGATTTTATAAATGTGATATTCTGTGACCGGCTCACTCAGCAGATCTATCCTCCAATTCTCCTCTGGGAATAACTGAAGGCTTCTTAAACGTAGGATGCAGAAAAATGGCCAGGTGAAAGATTATGATATGAAATCACAGCAACACCAAAGGCAGTGACAATGTGAGCGATGTATAACTTCGGGTGGGGGTTTCAAGACTGTAGAGCTGGTGAGGGTGAGTATTTTGGTGAGGAAACCTTTAAACCAAAGTCAGAACAAAAACAAAAGAAAAACACAAATTTTCGTTCTTAGAATAAGATTCAAATTTCGAATAGGATCTATATTGGACATTTTTTTTTATTTACGCTTCGAACAGTAGAGATAATTCTGGCTGATTCTCCCATGTCTCCACATCATTCTTTCTCTCTCTCTCTCCCTCTCTCTCTCTCTCTCTCTCTCTCTCAATACAGGCATACACACAACCCCCTCATATATATGCTTAATTTTTGCAAAGACAAATAAACAGATAATTAAAGTTTCAGCGAAAGGAATTTCTTTGTTCTACATCTAAATTGAACGGACAAAGAAAACTGCGAACCTTTCTTCTATATACATATACATATATGTATACAAATAGAAGTAAATAATGGGAAAGAATCCGACAGTATGGCTGGTTGGTTGGTTAGTTGGTTGGCTTTTATGGCATATCAACATTTGTTGGTTATTTAACGCCAAACCAATTTTTATACAAATAATCAGTTCTATTTCAAACAATTCAATTTAGCATACAAAAACAGTTTCATTTCAAACGATTCAGTTTACGTACTTTAAATGCAAGTACATAGTTTGATTGTCAAAAACATTTCTATTTCAAGTAATTCAGTTTAGTCAAACAGTTCTTATTCAAACAGTTCAGTTTAGCATAAGTACACAGTTTAAATATCAAAACAGTTCTATTTCAAGTAGTTCAGTTTAGCATTAGTACGCAGTTTAGTTCTATTTGACCCATAGATAGTACCCTATCAGGTGCTACCACTCCGGGCCAGAATGGACTTGTGAGCGATGGCAATGAAGGGGTACTCCGCATTCCCTAAAGCTCCAGCATTACTGGAACCTCACCATCAGATTGTTTAGTGTCATATCCAGGACACTCGTTAACGGGGCGTCTTACTCCTCTCCAAAGGGGCAGTCGGTATATTCAACAACCCTAACAACGACAGTACGGAAAAATTTTTAAAAACTAAGCAATCCAAAAGTGATGAATTTATTGGGAACGAAAGTCGACGTTTTTAACGTTTCGGTTTTAATAAACCCTCATTAGGACTAAAAATGATGATACCAAGTGTTGATAGATTAATGATGGATGCTTTTATATTTTATAAAACATCCATCATTATTCTATCAACTCTTGGTATCACCATTTTAAAAGTCCTAATGAGGGTTTATTAAAACCGAAACGTTACGACGTCGACTTTCTTTCCCAATGAATTCATCACTTTGGATTACTTTGTTTTTCAATTTTTTCTCTCTCTCTATATATATATATGTGTGTGTGTGTGTGTGTGTGTGTGTGTGCATACATATATATACATTCATATGTATACATATATATACACACACATGCATATATATACGAATATATATATATATATATATATATATATATGACAGAGACACTGAAAGAGAGAGAGAGAGAGAGAGATGAACAAACTGATTGATAGATTGATAGATAGATAGATTGATAGACAGACAGATATATATATATATATATATATATATATATATATATATATATGTGTGTGTGTGTGTGTGTGTGTGTGTGTGTGTGTGTGTGACAGAGACACTGAGAGAGAGAGGGGAGGGGAGAGAGGTGAAAGAGAGAGAGAGATGAACAAACTGATAGATAGATAGATAGATAGATAGAAGGTGCAAAGCAAATTTTTTACGAAAAGAATCCTTATAACAATACCGAGTCTTCCATTATCTCCTTGAAAGGAGATTGAGGTGAATTAGGCGTTGGGAATACCCCTCACAAAGTACCGCAACGAAGTTCCGTACGACATAAAGTTTACACGCGTTGTTCAAATTTTCAGAACTTTTGAGGCACCATGCACTCACTCACATGCGCACACACTCCTACACGCATATAGAGATCAGCGTATGGGGGAGGGGTTGCATGCATGTTTTAATTTTATTTCTATCAACCTGGTACCGGGCTGTTTTTCTTGACTCGAGTGACCGCACCTCTTCTCAGCCAAAGAGACGCCTGTAACTCCACCCAGTACTTACACACACGCACAAACATACACACACAGAGAGTCACTACAGGTCGGAGTGAACCTGGGAGTAATGGCACACAAATACAGGGAGCACAATGTTGCCGTCAAGTAGCCTTCATCTTTAGGAATTCACTATACCAGCCAATGAAGGTGTCTGTCGTAGCATTAAGTAATTGTTACAAAAATTGATTAACTGTCAGCTGGTCTTAGAATAAGCTTACTGTATCCCTTGCAGAGGGGGTACGACTTCTCACATAATAAGAAACTTTCTTGGTTTAGGTTTTTTATTAAATGGCACATCAACCTTCGTGGGTTATTAATAATTCAACACGGTCATATTGTATCAAGTATTCCTATCTAATATTGATAATACAACACAGTTATGAGGTGTTAAGTCATCCTTGTAGAAGGATAACAATGATACCATTTAACCCATTGCTTGTTGGGGGGAATAAGGGGGTTCATACCATTCCCAAGTGTATTAATCCGAAAGCAGACGTAACAGCGTAAATGAAGTTCGAACTCACGAAGATATCGCAGTGTAGCCCTTAAGTTATTACACGACGGGTACACGACGGGTACTCGACGGGTACTCGGCGGGTACACGACGGGTACTCGGCGGGTACACGACGGGTACTCACAACAGCATCCTGTGATAAGATTCAAGTGTTGAGGCTCTGGAGGAATCTTAAGTGGGCATTCCATGCTATTACTGCCAGGTCCCCTTTGACCTGGAGTGGTACCACCTATCAGAGTCACATCTATTGGCCAATTAAGGTCTATTTAAAATCTATTAATAATACTTTGGGATACATGAAATCTAATAACCATGTGCAATTTTTTAAGAATACTTGATGCCATATAATTGTGCAGTATTATTTTTTTTTTTTTTGTGGAGTAGCTTAATTTTTTTCTGTCAATTCCAGGACACTCATTGGGGCGGGGTGTCTTACTCCTCAACAGAGATACAGTCAGTGTATTATACAGCCCTAGGTGACTGGACCATCTGTAGTATTATCAATATTTGCCCGAAATACTTGATAACATCTGTGTTGTGTTATTGACATTAGATAGGAATACTTGATACCATATAAAAGTGTTCTATGATTAATATTTGCCAGGAATACTTGATACCATATAACTGTATAAAATTGTTTACAAATGATTTGAATCTTTAGTTATTTGAAATTTTATAATTGCTTGAAAAGAAGACCGACTTGGGCATTAAATAACCCAACAAGGGTTGACATGCCTTTGAATCAACCAAGAAGCACATGAAGCCATTGATGCCTCGATAGTATATCTAAAGTTGGATAGTACTAGACCAGGTTTTCCAAACCTTTTTGCACTATTTTCGTTTTTGGTTATGAGGGTCATTCAAAAAATTCTATGCCTCATCATAACTTTTCGTTGGTTGGTTGGTTGGTTGGTTGGTGTTTTATGACATATCAACCCTTGTGGTTTATTAAAAACCAAATCCTTGTTTTCGAACAAATTGAGCACTCTGGTATCCAGTAAGGTATAAAATGTAAACAAACAAACGCTACTATCTAATACCTTATAATTCCCTAGCTGACGTGGTACGCTTGTTGGCTGAGCGGTCTAATACTAAGTCTAACGTAAAGTTGGGCAGGTTTCAATCCCAGCTTCAAGCGTCCTACGTGTCTAGCCACACTGAAGAATTGTGATACAACGAAACAGTCTGTCTGTGGAGACAATATACATATATATATATATATATATATATATATATATATATATATATATATATATATGATTTGTAAGCAAATAGTTTGTTGGTAACTTTATTTAAGTAAGTAGAGTTGGTGACCGTAGTCGAGGTCGACCCAAAGGTTCACTTTTCATAAGCTACTACACCGAGGCAAAAGAGAAGACACAACTCCTTTCCCTTGATTGCCCCACTTTATCCTTGATCCGTACCTTATTATGCTGAATGTTAAGCAAGGCAGCATCAAGTACCATTTTTTTTAGTTTTTGGTATGGCTCGACCTGGGTGCTTGAACTCATTTCTTTAGGCACATTTAAAGGGTTTCAAGCATTCCTATCCAACACTAATAATTCTGTTGAATATTAATCATTTGTTTGCACATAGTGAAATGGTTTCAAGCATTCCTATCTAACTCTAAAAATTCAATTTGATATTAATCATTAGTTTACCCTAAATTAAATGATTTCAAGTATTCTTATTTAACATAAGTAATTTTATTTATCAAGTATTCCTATCTAATACAAATAGTTTGCAGACAACAGTATGATTTCAAATAATTACTAATAATATTCCAATGTAAATAAATGAAAAGTTCTTTTTGACCCTTACAGGCACTACCCAGTGGGGAAGTGCTTCTGGTATAATGGTTATCGTCGTAGGGAAATGGACTCGGCGACACGAATTCAAATCCGGAACGTGGTTGATTGCCTTTCATATTGCGCTAATACACTTCGGAAAGGTATGAATCCAATTTTTCTCCCTCCAGCTACGCGCAAATTGTAGGGCAGTCTGAATTCAAACCAGTTAAACCCCGCTTAAAAATTGACCTTGTGTCACATCCTGTTCGTGCGAAGGGGTTGGTAAATTCCTTAAGGTAGTACTAATCCGAGTCAGAGTGGATCTGAGAGAAATGGCAATAAAGGAGTACTCCACGTTCCTTAAAACTTCAGGTCTGGAGCCTCACTATCTGATAAAGTTAAGAGTAATAACCAGGATACTGGTTGGGGCGGGGTATCAGTACTCTGCAATCGGTGTATTTTACAGCAGCAGGGTGACAATATTCTAGATTTGCCATATACCTCTCCCTTTTGTAATAGCCTCAACTGCACGGAAGTTACGATAGAAATGCGAATTAGTCTTTCCTTTTTTATATGAAGTGATAGAGTATTGCAACAAAAACAACGACAACAATAGCTCTTCTTTCTGAGTGAGGCTTAGAACTTTCTGAACAACCATCGCAAAAATTTTAAAAAGTGATCGAGATCCCAGCGTTAATTACCAACTTTAAAATATTCATAATATCAATTTCTTGTAAAAATCATAGTTAGGAATTGAATGATAAGAATTTTAAAATAAGGTAGTTATTTTTTAATCATCCTGTATATATATAATGGATTCTTCCGTTGATTTTCATGAAGCTAAAATGACATTTCTCTCACGTTTTTCATTCATTTCATTGTTTGTGAAGCTCCGCTTTGTCCAGCACACTGGCTGCAGATTGCTTACAGTATCAGCTGTCACGAAATAGTTACCCATCTAAGTACTGAGCATATTCATCAATGCTTAACTTCAATGAAAGATAACCCTCGTGGTTGATAGATTACCAATAATTGTTGTAATTTTTCTAAGCTCACAAAAGAATAAACGTTTACCACTCGCATAATGCACTCCCGTGTACGTTAGCGTAAAATGTAAACAAATAGAAACATTTAATACATATACGTTAAATTCTCTCACGTACGTTAGAATTGCTGGTGGCTTTGAGCTTATGTTATCAAGCTTACGTAAAGTTGGCCTGGTTTCGATCCCAGTTTGAGGTATCTCCCGTAGCTAACAACACTGAGGTGTTGTGATACAACGAAACAGTTTTTCTGTGGATGACTATATATATATTAATGGCAACTCTAGCTCATCAATGTTACTTGGGTTCATATTCGAAACATACTTTACTCTATAAATAATTTAGAATTTAGAAGAATTATAGCATCTAACAAAACTATTTCCTAATACAATTCATTGAATCTCTGTACATGTGCAGTTTGCAAAGGTGCTAATTGACAAATGAAAAAAAATCTTACCCCCCAATATCTTTGACTCAGGTGAAGCGCGTATAATCTAGAATCCATAAATAATTGATGTTAACAGCACAATGTCTGGGTCAAAGGAACAGATTATGAACCCTCGTACCCGGGCACACGTACCCAAGCACACACAAACACGCACAGAACCTAGATGGGACCTGAATCTTTTGGGCCCAATTTCGTATAATTAAATTTTCCTCATATGATATTATAATCAACAAAAAACATCAACAAACAAAATATAGCTGTTAAGTTGAAATAAATATATATTCTTTAGAAAAACGGAGATTGAAACTATTTGAGAAATTTTAGAAGATTATTTTTTTTATTATTTCAACCAGAAATCTATTTGTTAGAGACATCTAGAAGGATTTCGTTTTTTTTTTTTTTTCGGTCCGATTTTCTGAGGGCAGAAATAACTTGCCTTATCATATTTACCAACCCCTCCACTCGGGCAGGATGTGACACAATGTCAATTTTTAAGCGGAGTTTAACAGGTTTGAATTCAGAGTTTTCCTTCTCTTAGACTAGTTGCCTCACCAAGGCTAGAAGAACTCAGTCTGCCCTACTATTTACCCATAGCTGGAGGGAGAGTAATTGGATTCATACCTTTCCCAAGGGTATTGGTGCTATGTGAAATGTCATCAGTCTCGTTCAGGATTTGAACTCGTGTCGCCGTGTCCATTTCCTACAATGATAACCATTACACCACGGGCACCTGCGATATTGTCGTTGTATTTTCTTCTTTAAATATTATTTGGAACAACGTCAGCAAAATTGATTTAAATCAGTATTTTAGGACATGAAAATATAACAAAACTATAAAAGTGAGTTAAGATGATTATCTACGATAGTTCAATTTGGATGCTGAGTCCAATCAAAGTTAACGACATAAAACTTTTTCTGAGAGATTTTTACTGCTCCAAAGAAGATGGAATAATTCTTCGAGTTGAGCCCCCAAAAGCCTACTCACTTATATATATATATATATATATATATATATATATATATATATATATATCAGTGGCGACTCTATCCTATTTTTGCTACTCGTGCCCCCGCCCCGCCCTCTGTCCGTGGACCCAAAATAAGTCATCATAGTTGCTATTGCGTGATTCTCCATTGTATAGCACAGATTGACAAACGTAGCTTGCATGGTGTTTTTTTTTGTAAACAATCAAGATACTATATAATTTGTAGTCTTGTTAATACAGTAGATAAGATAATTTTTTTCCTTTCAAAAGTATAGAAGAAAAGAGAAGAAGTTCATTACCATGACGAGAAAAATATGTTTATTAGAATAAAGAAACTGATGACAATATACACAGACACAGCTAGTATTTTCAATTTCGCTTAAAATGAAGATTATTTGTTGAAAATGTATTCAAATAAACAAATTTTAGTTACAGAATGTAATATATGCAACATTCATTAAAGAAATAGAGATCTGTTAGTGAAAAAACGAATTAAAACACGCCGTTTAACCAACATTTACCATAGCGATGATGATGACGTCGGCGACGACTCTAATCTGCTATCCCGCTCTCTCTCTCTCTCTCTCTCTCTCTCTCTCTCGGTCCCTCTCCCTCTTCCCAGGACAGCTGTCAGCAGTCACAATGTGCTAATATTTTTGAGCACGGTGTTTTGAGTTGCTCTTGCTATTGGCTACAGTCAAAAGCGGTTTTCTCCAACATTAGTGTTATTATAAGGGTCTATTGCCTGGCACAGATTGCGCGTGTTCAACATTATAGCCGATTTTATGGGATGTTCAATGAATCTGACGGTGGCCGGACAAAGACCATCCGTTCAAAACAGCATTGTTGTATTATTCCCAGATATATTTATGAACTTTTGGCTATTTAGTTATCGAAACTTGAATAGATACGTAATTTAATTGAGATCAGACTAAGTATGTTTGCTTGAAATAAATGGATGATTTTTAATCCATTTTGAATAACACTGACCGAGTTATTGGTCGTGCCGGGCACGAGTAGCACTAGTCCCGTCTCCGCCCCTGATATATATATATATATATATATATATATATATATATATATATATGGGGTGTGATGTAAAAGTTATAACCTACTTTGAAATACTCATAATATCAATTTCTTGAAAAAATTATAGTTAAGAATTGAATGATAAGAATTTTAAAATAGGGATTTACTTTTCAATCATCCTGTATAAATATGATGGACTCTTCCGTCGATTTTAATGTGTGAGAGTCTAACTGTTCAAGACATGAATCGCTTGACTGCTTACACAAATGATATGTTTCTGGCGGCGAAGATTTGTTGATTGGTTCGTTGGTTGAGTTTTATGGCATATCAACCTTTGTTGGTTATTTAACACCAAATCCATTTTTATACAAATAATCAGTTCTATTTCAAACAATTCAGTTTAGCATGAGTACACAGTTTAATTGTCAAAAACATTTCTACTTCAAACTATTCAGTTTAGTCAAGCAGGTCTAATTCAGCTAATTCAGTTTCGTATAAGTACAGATTTTGTTTACACACAGTTAAATGTCAAAACAGCTCTATGTTAAACAATTCAGTTTAGTGTAAATACAGTTTCAATGTCAAAAAAACAGTTCTATTTTAAATAATTCACTTTAGCATAAGCTCGCAATTTAAATATAAGTACGGTTTAATGGTCAAAAACATTATTTTAAGCTATTCAGTTTTATCGAACAGTTCAGTTTAGCATTAGTATGCCGTTAGTTTTATTTAACCCATAGATAGGGCCCTATCAGGTGCTACCACGCCAGGCCAGAGTGGACCTGGGAGCGATGGCAATGAAGGGGTACTCCGTATTCCCCAAAGCTCCAGCATTACTGGAACTTCAACATCAGATTGTTTAGTGTCATATCCAGGAAAATCGTTGGTGGGGGGTCTTACTCCTCTACAGAGATGCAGTCGGTGTATTCTACAGCCCTAGCCGACTGGGCAACGAAGATTTGTGCAGAGCCAGGCACACTTTTTGGATGAGCTGTTAAAAAAAAAATGGTTCACTACTGTGTCGCAGTTTCTCCTGGTTTTAAATTTAGTGTTTTCCTTCTAGATCAAACTGTTACGTAATGAATAAGTCGTCAATTAATTTTGTAAGTTAAGTGTAGAATTCAAAATATATAAATTCAAAAGTTAACTGGTAATT